>VXAD01010765.1:306907-404352 GCA_013399195.1 Dicrurus megarhynchus | reverse complement strand
GCGGCACGGGGCTCCGAGGCGCGGGGACACCGCAAATGCCGCCGTCCTTGTGCCCGAGGAGCCACGGGGCACCGGACGGTCGTCGGGGACACCCCACTGCCATCGGGGTCCCGCTGCCGGCGCAGCCCCGCGCCGCTCCCGGCCGTGCTCTCGGGGGCCCCAGGGCCCGTGCGATCGCCTTTCCGCCGAAGGGGCCGGGCGGGGGCCGGCGCTGACCGCCCGCCGCGGNAGAGGCAGAACCAGACTGCTTAGAAGTGAAGGAAATCCCCAATCCTGCTATCAGAACTACAAAATCAAAGATGAGGAGGCAAGAAGGCATTTCTCGATTTTATATCATCCAAGTGGTCTTTCGAAATGCCCTAGAGATTGGATTCTTAGTGGGACAGTATTTTCTGTATGGATTCAATGTCCCTTCCATGTACGAATGTGACAGATACCCTTGCATTAAAGAAGTAGAGTGCTATGTCTCTAGACCCACTGAGAAGACTGTGTTCTTGGTATTCATGTTTGCTGTCAGTGGGATTTGTGTGGTGCTTAATTTGGCAGAACTGAACCACTTGGGCTGGAGAAAGATCAAAATGGCAGTGAGAGGAGTCCAGGCAAAAAGGAAATCCATATACGAAATCAGAAATAAGGACCTGCCAAGAATGAGCATGCCTAACTTCGGCAGGACTCAGTCAAGTGACTCAGCTTATGTGTGAGGCTGTGACAGAACTGAAACACTGTGCCAGGTGGAACAGACCCAGATACCATTAGAGAAAGGTACATTGCTTAGGCAAGCATTTTATCAAACCACCAAGAAAGCCATTAAGGTATTGGATCTGCACTTACTGAACTAGCTGCAAAATGCAGCGCTATATAAAAGACTGAAAAAACAGCTATAAAACCATGCTTGACCTAGCCTTACAGCACAGCTACTATTATTCCTACTTTTCTTTCTAATGATTGGGTTTTATCTGTCAGTGAAGCAGCTTTTTGGTCGTCATTAGGATGTTTACAGTTTGACCTGTCTGACTAATTGTTGTAAATGTGTAGAATGTTCATATCAAAAACTCTGCAAGGATACTCTATATGGGGTGGGGTGGGGTGGGGTGGGGGACACTGTTGCAATGTGCAGGCATAAGCATGTTTTAAAAGGAGGGTAAGCGCACTGTAAGGAACCTAACCACAGCTCAATCAGGATATCTGCGTTCACGTATCTCACAGATGTCTTATTTTGTTTGTCTAAATCACGGACTTTAGTCCTGGTGTGTATTACTAGCTATTTTCTCTCATGGTTTGTGCATCAATTAGTCATGCTAAAAATAAATGCTGAATATAATTTTGCCATTTTTTGTTTGCCTGTCCACACACACACACACACACCAGAGACCTTAATCATCTTGCATTAGTTGTGATCTGCAGAATATATGGGTACCTTTTGATTGATTCCCTAATAGGTGCATGAATAAGATGGAGTTGGTTCGTGCCAGCCAAGTTATGCATTTACCTACAATCACCTATGATGACACACATACCAAAGGAAGAGAGTTCATTGCATTTAACTGTGAATATATCATCTTCTCTCTGCTCTTATTTATATAAGTGCCATACTTGAAACATCTAACTCTGTACTTAGTCAAAAGGTTGTCTTGGGATACCAGCTGGAGTGAAACGATTTTATACTCTCCTTTGTTTATTTTGTGCTATTTGTTTAGTCATTGCAATGGTGTAAAAAGCAGCTAAAGTATCTATTGATAAATAAAATACTTGCCTTTTTTTTTTTTTTGTAAGCCAGAGAGATTTGCTCTTCTTTATTCTTGTATACAATTGTAAAAAAACTTACAGGGTCAAAATAATTGACTTACAACAATTATTCTTCAGGGTTTAAAATGTCTTGTTGGTATTCTAAACTCTAAGTGACAAAACCTGGAAAATCAGGACTATTTTTATGTCTGTTTTCCTCCTTAAGCAAGCTTCCTCTGTCTTTAAAGCCTGATCCAAAGTCCACTGACACCAACAGCCTTCTTTCTGCTGACATTAAGGGCAACACAGTTGGCTGCCAAGGTCACTCTAGGAATAGCCAGAATACATTTACCTATAAATGAAACAATTGCAGCTTTTCATCAGGGAATCCAAATAGTAACCTCAGCTTTTCTGCCTTACAGCTGGTTTAAGAAATATACAGTTCATATATCATCAACTTACTGTTAAGCCACTGAGGCAGTCTCAAATGAATCTCTGTTAACAGCAATTATCTTAATAAATAATAGAATATTGACTTAATTTTTTTTAACATTTTTAAAATTCCTTCTGAATTCAACAGAAAATATTTCTCTGGCAACAGTAGGAGTTGGATCAGGACTAAAACACATACAAGTGCATTTCTAACTAAATAGTATCTGCCCTTTAAAGAAAAGGGCCAAAATGGTGCTGGAAAATTTGGGGGTACTTTATAACGTAAGAAGGAGACATGGGCTCAGAGTCACAAATGGCCTTTTGATTGTATTTTATGTCAAGCCTGAAAATGGATTTTATTATATATTGGCTTGGAGATGATGCATATAAATCTTTTCCTCTTGGCTTACAATAAATACCTTAACATTCCATTCTTGTCGTTTGCCAGCATTGTCACTTCAAAAAATGCCGATTAATTCTTAGATAGTCTATCCATTATCACATTCATCTGTTGTCTTTTTTCTTCCACTGTGAAACATTAAAGGACTTTGAGACGTGTCATGTTTTTAAAGATTTTAAAAATACTTTTCTTTATGTATAAATCTAAGAGTTTTCCTGATTTGATTACAGAAACCTCTAAAGATGGATTTCTCAAATGATTCTTTGTGACAAAAACGCACACTGATATTGTTAGTTGACTGCATGCTCACTGGAAAACTGCATGTTATTTTTAGAAGGACAACATGGCAGCTAAAATCTCCATCTGCAAAATAACAAGCTTCTGAAGATTATTATTTAACACACAAATCCAAGTCTGATTTTCATTTTGCAGAGTCCTGGGATGGTTTTCAAAATCTCATTTTGAACAGATATTGAAAGGAAAAATATTCTTTGACAGTCATAAGCACTCCCTTAATGTTGAAGAAATGGGAGATTGTGTGCAAAGGGCTTGATCCAGTGCAAATTAAAGTTGAAAGAATAAAACTCGTACTGAATTCAAGAGGCTTTGGTTCAGGTTCAGGTTCAGCATAATTTCCTGTTAGGCAGAAGCCCTAACACAGGTTTTTTCCAGTGGCTGCATAGCAGTTTTCAGTCAAATTCTAGTGAAGGTGCATGTCTTGAAAGCTATAAGATTTTAATACCTTAAAATTCTAAGGTAATATTTAGGAAGTATCTGTTTATATTAGTCAATGCAAATCACTCAGTTAATTTAATTATTTTTATGTAGTTGCACATTTGTACTCCAGTAAATTGGGATTCTTTGGAATCCAAAGAGAAGCATATTAGGAAATGTAAATGCTAATTTATGTAGCAGGATCAGTGATAAAGTAGGCAAAGACTTATATTTTGATTAACAGAAACATCATCCTCCATGCTTGGAATATGGCTTTTCATACTTCAGATGAGAGATGAAATGTGTCAAGAGATCAGTTGTTCTAATCTTCCTTTTAAATTGTTATTTTTCATTTCTTACCAACTACTCAATTGTCATGGACAAGAGAAATATAGCAAACACTTTTTTTGTCGATGTATGTGGGAATCATATGATTAATGCTAATGGACTGTTTGCATGAAAGCTGACTATTCATTTACGGAATAAATGCTTTAAAATTGTCACAGCAATGGAAAAGTGTGTTAACTGAACAGAACTGAGTGAACATGAAGCTGAAGGGCACATTAGTGGCTACTTAGATCTTGCCCCTGCCTCAGTGAAATAAATTAGTCTCACCATTGACATCTCTGTAAGGATCAGACACTAAAAATGAAAATTGAGTTAATGTTTGTTTTGCTCATTGTTTACATTGTTTTGCACTGGTGGACAACATTATATGCCATGATATGTGCAAAATAAAAGCTATGTTCACTAAGCTCCTATGGAAAATTGCAATAGAATCTAATACACTATTAGCTTCATGAAATTAAAAAAATTACATAAAAAAAGGACATTATTTCATTTTTATATAGACTTGACCTTGCGCTTTCCACACCTGTGTGAATTTCAAAAACTATTTACATAGGAGTTATGAACCATTTCACCAGAGATGTATAAGATACAATTCAAGCCTATTAAAAATATTTTTAAAAATAGGACTTTTTTTGAAATGAAAACAAGCTGCATTTTTACATGTAGCATTTTTACATGGGGAAGCTGAATTCACTGTTTCCATAAAGAGTTTTGTTTTATAGACCTCTGACTTTGAAGAAATATAAGTGTTTTCAGCTTTTACAAGGGAAAACTGAAGAACAAAGAGATCAACTGAGATGAACGAATCACAGAAGCAATCAGATGGATTTTACTTTGTTTTACACTAAAGAAGTCAGAAACACTCAGAATGTTCAAAGTAGGTGCAATGCTTGCCTTGCATTATACCTAATAGGGTAGGACAAAGCTGCTGCTATGTAGAGAACCATAGAGAAAGATGTACATGAAATGTTAAATGTGAGGAACAATTCTTTTCCTGCATATGTAAAAGAATACATTTTTTCCAGGGCAAGAGGATGGATCAGGTGAGCATTGTGCCTGCATCCTTCTGGCTCAGTTTTGCTTGAATATAACTGTTTCACCTTTCTCCTTCAGCAAAAGAAGTTAGAAGCTTTTGTTTGGTGTGCAAGTATAGAAATGGGAATTAAAAAATTGGGTCATACAAGGAGAACACAAGCATATGTTTTCAGTGCTTAGAGTCTGGTCTGTTTCTTCATGAATTTAATGACAAGACTTTGTTTTCTGTGGGACCAAGTCAATTCCCAGCTGGATGAAACACTTCTACTTCATGAGATTAACAGGAGAGTTTACAGCATTTCTGTATTGCACTCCCATTCCTGGATATTTTGGAATATTCTTCCCAGAAATTCTATTTTACTGCAAGCTTTCAGAAAACACACTAGGTTAGTATCAGCTACTAATACCAGACTCTAAGCATCACCATCCTCTCAACGAAATTTTAAGGGTGTCTCTGTGAAGAAAAATTGTGCTAGGAAGTGGGTCATATTATGTCTATTAAAATATACTAAAGAGTCAAGAGTCAATCAAGAGTCAGCAGCTCATTAGATAAGTGCAGATATGGAGTATTACATAGCACAGCATTAAAAATAAACCATGCATACAGATGCATACATGACGCTAAATATCTGCAAGATTACTAAAAGATTTTACCTAAATTGAATTAGTGTGTTACATATTGAATTTCAGAGGTGGATACGGAAGTCACGTATCCAGAGACAGAAACTGAACTACATGCAATGACCTGACTGGATATTTAACATGCACAACCCCCCAGCAATCACCCTTTTCCTGTGACTTCTGGGGCTATGGGCTATAACAATTTCTTTAGAGAGTTCAGCTGAGCAGGGTTCTGTCTAAATGATAGCTCTAAAGAGGCTTGTCTTCACAGCATTAAAATATTTCAGCTTTTTCCTGGTGATGCCTGAAATGCAGGATGAATCCCATTTCTAGGTTATGGAGACCCACATATAAAATGACTGTCTGATATCAACCTCAAAGTGAGAATTACTCTTTTATTCAACAGAATGTGAAAGTAAGGTAATTTGCTACTAATTCACCTATTCTTCGCATATGTAGTGTGGCAAAAAAGGACAGAGAAGAGCTACCAGTATCTGGATAATAATTAATGCACCCTAAAGTGATTAAGCAAATCTTGACTTTTGTTTCTTCCCCTGAAAACAGCATTTGCTGCATATGATTTATCTATAAATATATTTCATGGTACATGATTAAATGTAACTTTCATTTTTGAAATATTTTGTGAAGTTTCCAGTGAAATCATGATTGATGTTTTCATATTTTTTCAGAGAGAGGCTAAAGGATTACTGTTTGAAATTGGATCTTTATTTTTTGAAAAAATAATATAAAATAATCCTGTATTTTAAATCTGATAAAAATTTGAGGGCTTTTGGAGGAATTCTAAAGTAGAAAATTATTTGTACCAGTAAAGCACTATTACATTTGGAAGAGATGGTTTCCTTTCCAGTGACAAGCTTTATTTGTCAAAATTTTTTTTTAAATTACATTGAGCAGAGATTTTTTAACATATTAGAATTACATATTGTGAGGAGATAATTTTAAGGAAATATAAACCAGCAAAATTGGGGGAAAAAAGTAAGGATTTGTGGGTATTAGCAAAAAGTAAGTGTGTTATGGCCTTACTTTTCCCTACTTATTAACAGTGTAGGGATTAAAGCATATTCAGAACGTATTTATGAGCAAATATACAAGATTCCTTGCCTTATCTCTTATGTAAGCAAAATGTTTCTAGAAATTATTTAAAAATATTTTTCAGTTTTACTTTGAATGTTCTAAATAGTGCATTACAATGTCCAAAGTCATCCTGCATACTCATGTCCCTAGTTCCACCCTTAACTTTAGTGAATTTAACATATTGAGGGTTTTTTTTTTGAAAATGCACCACTGCTCTGCAATGAAAACCATTTTGCCATCAGAAAATCTGCCTATCAGCAAACAGGTGGCACTTGACATGGAGCAATCAGACTTAAAGCTGCACATTAAAGGGTGACTTGTGAGGAAGATGTTATGAATGGAGTTGTTGAAAGGCCAAAACCACTTGAATAAAGGGGCTTCCACATTTGCATGGCATGCGATATTCAGGTGCATGAAATTCGGGGGTTCTGAAGAAAGATAAGGGCTGTAGGAATTTCTTTACTTTCTCCTTTGAAAAAAGAAGACAAAACCTGTTCTAGCAATGTTCTTTGTGTAAGAGCGTGTGTAATTGTAAAGATGTACGTATGTACAACTCTGAGAGGATTCCACATCTGACATTGTTAAATGCCCACCAGCAATTGTAATTGAGCAATATTTAGTTTACTTATATATAGAGATAACACATTCAGGTCTTTACCAAAATTTTCTCACATGCAAGTGGAAACATAATTTGTAGGACCAAGGAAATAATTTGTTGCATCTGCTATATATTTGTACAAATATCTACAAAGTGAAATTCTTCATATTTCTCTCTCATGAAACTATTGAAGTTCCTCTGTTTATAAAAAAGGCTGGAAGCACGTTTCTAAAAAATTTTAACATGCTTACATTAATTTCACAACTTGAGGTATGGTTTTTAATTTTTTTTTTTTAATTCTCTGTGGTGCAAATTTTCTTGATGTATTATTCAATTTAATATTCTGGTCATTGCTTGGATTGTGTCTCCAGGGAACTGTAATTTTTCTGGTTTTCTTTTATAATTATTATTTTTGACTCAGATTCTGCACATTTGTTAAGGTATTGTAATTCTTAAATTGTCAGCAAACATAGAAATTTTTAAAAAATATGTACAAGGCATCCATTATGTATCATTTAAATTGTGGGGATTTTGCTTAAAAAAAGCTGGCAAAACATAAGGCTTTCATTGATCACTTTAATTATTATTCCATTTTTAGAAATTATATCTCATGCATTTATTCGTGTAATTTTTATGTTAGTGGAGACTGAAAATTTTATCTGCCTTCAGCTATGTGATCTACAGCTTGAATTTCAGCTTGCTTTAAACCAATAGGACCACAGAGCATGAACAATCAAGAGAATCAGAATGCTCAATGAGACGCATTAAAAAAGAAGTGAGTTTTAGAGTGATGTTGATCTTACAAATAATATATACTGAATTCAATCAGCCTTTTGACCGAATCACACATAAGTGAATAGATTATCATTGTATATTTTTGGGAGTCATACTAAGAAAAAGCCATTGTTAGTTGCTAATGAGAAGGATTTTTAAAAAATCATTACATTTTAAATTTCTCAAATAGTTTAAAAATCCCTTAAAATGATGCAAAGATTGAAATGTAACTGTGACACTGGCCCATCTTCTTAAGCTGCTGAAACACAAAGTCTAAATACTTCTCTATTGATAAAATACTTCATAGAATCAGAGAATATGCTGAGTTGGAAGGGGTCCAGGTGGATCATTCAATCCAACTCCTGGCCCTGCACAGGACAACCCAAGGGTCACGCCCTGTGCCTGAGAGCATTGTCCAAATGCTTCTTGAACTCTGTCAGGCTGGTTCTGTGACCACTGCCCTGGGGAGCTGTTCCAGTGCCCAACCACCCTCTGGGAGAAGATCCTTTCCTGATATCCAACCTAAACCTCTCCTGATTCAGTTTCATGACATTCCTTCATGTCCTGTCACTGGCCACCACAGAGAAGAGATCAGTGCCTGCCCCTCCTCTTCCCCTCACAAGGAAGTTGAAGACTGCAATGGGGTCTCCCCTGAGTCTCCTTTTCTTCAGGCTGAACAGACCAAACGACCTCAGCCACTCCTCATATGGTTTCCCCTCCAGAGCCTTCCCCGTCCTCGTGGCCTTTGCACATTCTCTAACAACTTAAAGTCTTTCGTACATTGTGGTGCCCAAAACTTCACACAGGACCCAAGGTGAGGCCACCTCAGTGCAGAGCAGTACTTCTTTGCTAGTATATGTGTACTCTCCAACTTTGCTTAACAGGCAGTTGGGAGAGAAGGGGCTTTAATTGTACAAGGTTTATTAGACTGCAGTAAAAGCATAGACAGATAAAATATTTATAATATGATTTTTGAATTTGGCAGCATGACTCTTATTAACATTAATGGAATTTTTACAGCTGAATCATAGTGCATTAAGTAAAAAATATTCATTCCTGCTGTTTGCTCAACAACTTGACCTTTCTACTGCAAATTAATACAATATTTTGAATTAATTTTAGACTAATTAAACTTTGAGGCCCTCTTGTATTCTTTCATGAAAACACTTACCAGGGAGAAGCTAGCTTGTCAGCATGAGCATATGGTTATCTAAATTTAGCCTATTTTATTGAAAAGGTGTCAAATTTGATACATTGAAACTGTCGCACCATTGGAATAGCACCTTATACTTTGCAGTATTAGAGTTTAGAGTGACACAGTGTGCCAAAGAACTATGCAGCATTGGATATTTGATTCCTTTCAGTACTGAAAAGCTATGAATATTTGTTATAACGACCTTCTGCTTTGAATAAAGGAGAAAGGAATCCTGCCAATATTATGGTCAGGAGGTCCTTGACCATGCTGTCTCCTTAGCAAACGCGTGAGCTTCTGAAACAAAAATATAAAAATGGAACTGTGTTTAGACTGTCAGTCCTAGTCAAACAGGACTTTTTCTTAGCGTCCTCTGCTAGCCTGTGAATGATACTGTAGGGCTGTGAGAGCTTCTGCAAGGCTGCTGCAATCCTATATGAAAACATTTAATTGTAATTAATACTTGAGTTGCCACTCATTGAGTGTCTGTTTTGAAGGTACTGTATGACCTGCTTAACTATTAAAAAGAGCTAAACCCTCTAATTTGTTTTGGCCAGTATTGCTTCATACAATACCTACCAAGAGGCAAAACTCTCCTTCAAGCAAGCATTCTTTCTCAAATTTTATCCTAGAACAGTGGATCATATCCTCACAGGAACTAAAGAACACAAAACTGGCTCCAGCCTGTTCAGCAGCATAAGCAAAACCACGGGGGAGGGAGGGAGAGAGAACAGGAAGAGCTGGCTTTGCCAGTTTTCTGCTGCTAAGGAGAAGTGGGAAGGAAAGCTGTGCTTGTCCTTGCCTTCACCCCATCCTCAGTTCTCAGAGGCGGCTGTCACCTTGCATATGTGACCGTTCCCTGGACCCAGCAGCTGTGGCGAGCTCTGTGATTCTACCTGCTGGGCTCTCCTGCCTGCTCGTGCCTTTGCAGGGGCTGTAATGGGCCCAGAAACTGAAAGACCCTGGCAGTTGCTAATTCTCACTTGTCCAGGGATTCTTTCACCATCCTTCAGAACAATATCTCACATTTTTCTTGTACAAGACAGCTGCATTATCAAGAGTCCAAAGCAAGCCTTGGTAATTCATGTATTCCCTCCATAGTGCAAAAAAAAAAAAAAAGTTTATTAAACATGGGGGTTTTAAAATGAAATTAAAGCTGGAATTTCTCAATTGCTAAGAGATATACACAGCAAAGTTCTTTACGTTGGAACATTCATCCAGAAATGCTGACTCATTACAGAATGAATGCCTATTTCAAGTTAAATTCTACCTAAGGAAATGTGAGGATACTCCTGCCAATGTCAACTAGAAATTCTTAGACTTGTCTGGAAAAGAACATAACGTCACATGCAAATTAGAGAGAAGAGTGAAAAACAATAAGGTTAACATTTTCTAAGAAGTTCCCTTATATTTATAAAAAAATCCACTGCAGGTAAAAACCCCCAACTTCCTTTTTTCCTCCTGATAAGAATAATATGTAATTGTCCCCATGGTATTTAAAAAAAAAAAAGTGTTTTAGAACACTTTCTTCTGGCACTCATCACACTCAGAGCTCCAGGATAGTTCAACACTGAAGATGAAAATACTTAGATATATAATACCCTCAAATTCAAAAGTCTTCCAAAGAAGAAAAATATAGTTGGCTGTACACTCTAGAAATACTTTGAACTGTTTTTAAAACAGAATTTATCAAGAAAATAATTAAACAAGTGCCAGAAAAGACTAACATAAAATGTTTAAAGAATTGGGACAATGAATTAAGATAGTCACTAAAAACTATTTAACAGATTGCGTGGTGAATTTTTACTTTGCTGGATCTGAGAGCCCTGAAATGGGCAAGCTTCATGCCCCAGGCCCAACCAGTGGTGAGACTGAACATATATTCTCTGGACGCACAGAGTGCACGCACATGAACATCACACGTAAACATGGCTGGCCACACAGATCAGACACACAGAACACTCACACGGAGCTCATCCCACTTCCATCTCTGTTGTGTGGGATGGAAACACCCAATGAAATATGTGGGTATAGATATAGATATAGATATAGATGTATGCACATGTACAACTTGGAACCCTTTAGCATCCCAGCTCAGGCACTCGGCCTGCCCAGCAGCTGCCACTGGATCCCAGTCTCCTTAGCTGCTGTCACCCGGACGTAGGAGCCCCTGAGGCTGCCGCTCACTGCAGCTGCTGGTGCAGACCCTGCACTCACGCAGACACACTCACATGTACACATGCCCAAAGCTGCCCCTGGCCTTCACTCACTCAAGTCTCTCCACACAGGCATGTGGAATTCCTGACTCGTGGTCTGACTGCAATTGCTGGCACCCAGATCCCCTCAGTAGGGGGTCCCTCACTGAAAGAACTTTGAAAGAAGGTAGGACAGGCTGAGCTGGTCAGGTGCAGCTCTGGCCAGAGAAGCATACCAAGGACAAGACTGCACCTGACTGGCCTCTTTGTCTCTCCTTATCCTCACATGTGTTCCTCCCCAAATTTTCTAGATCACTTCCTTTCCCCACCTTTGGTTTGTCTCCTAAATATCCCAGAATAAATCTTGAAATGCACTTCCCTTGCATGCCGCAATATGTCCCATATCCTTAGGCACATTCCTCCACCTCAGCTAGGGTAAAACCATCAAATGGCGCTGTAGTCATAACTCATGTTGATGGCCTTAATATGCAGACTCTGGTGCTGAGGCTCTGCTAGGGCAACTGTGAGAGAAGCCTAAACAGAGCAGTCCTTTCTATGAGTCTTTAATTTGGGTTCTCTCCTTGCTTTTGTACTCCTGCACTTCTCTGGTCTTGTAGAGATGAGTATTTTATGGGCTGATGGCTCCTGTGATGGTGTGGCAGTAACTGGGAAGGGTGTATATTGAGTTTCTCCACCCACTGTTATCTCTCTATCCTCTTTTGTGGGTGTGCAGATAAGCTTTGATCACATAAAAATCTTTTTTCAGGTACAAATGCAGGTTTCAAAATATTTCCTATGATTTTCTGAGAGCTTATGGCAGAAATGCATGATAGAAAAACTGAATTTGTTGCAGCTGTATCTGTGCAACATTGTCTAACAGTTTTCAAAGTGCTGAAGGAGATTTAACTAACATGGTGAGCTTTGTAAAGAGGAAGTTGAGATGTGCAAATAGGGAAGATTCATTCTGCTTATTTTGTAAGAATAGTCAATTACTTTTTGTCAGTTCTTTCCTCAAATAAGTGGAAGAATTTCACAATAACTTCAGTGAAATTTGGCTTCACATTTGCTAAATAATTCAGTCCTGAGGAGTCTCCTGCAGAGAAGAGGATCTGAGACTGGGCCAGTGACTTAAAACGTTTTGGCTGGTTCTTCTGCACTCTTAAATCCCATACCTGTCAACACTCTTAGATCCCATTCTCAGTTAACAAAACAGCTTCTGTCCTTCAAAAGCATGCACTAAATTGCTTTCTTGGATTGAGACTCGAAGCTCTATGGCCAAATCAACAGGAAGAATGCCATGAATTCTGTAAAGGCAGCAGTGTTTCTGAGCATTTAGCATAATTTGCATCTAAATTTTTCATTTAAAAGATGGAATAAATCACCCTTTTATCTATAGCGTAGTTTCCACGATTCTATTCATATTGACAATTGTGTTATTTTGAGCACATAGCAAAAACTTAAAATCTGGAAAATTTTGACCATCTCTGATTTACACTTTCCTAAAAATATGATGGAATAGGTAGACCTGATTTGCTACTTTTTTTCTGGTTTCATTCATTTTATTAATCTGGTTAGTTCAAATGATAGACTGTATCTCAGCATTGTGTCTGTAACTCAGCCCCTATTTTTCATCTTGATGGCTCTTGACAGGCACAGAAGAAAGTATTTCAGAGCACACAAAATGTCTCTCATAAATGTTCTCTTCAAATCCCAGCAATCGTCTAATTGAATAATTTTGCAATGTTCTATTTCAGATGGCAGGTCTGAGATCACTGGGAAACAGCAGCTCACTGCCTGCCCTCCTGCAAAGGCTATGCATTCAGTGCAACACACATGGAAAATACGAGGACATAAACTGCTAAATGACAAAAAATGTGCAGAAATATTTGCAGTATAAGTCCATTGTGGTCTGGACACCTGTCACCAGTGTACAGAGGGAATAACTTCACTGAGATTTGTAGACTGTGTAAAATCACATTTTCACCATGTCAAGAGAGAACCAAATCTGGCACTGTTTTTACAACAACGTAATGTCATTAAAAAATTATTCGGGTTATTCTGTTGTGCAATTTTTGCAGCCTTAAATCAATATGAACTGTAGAACTGTATGACACCTCAAAATGAGTAAGACAGCTTTTTAAATTTTCTTTTTTATTCTCGTCACATTTTTGGTCAGCTTGCTAGCTCCCTGTTAAACTCACATACATGTCAAAATATTTATGCATATATATATCTATAGTGGAGATCTGAGGTTGTATTGACTTCATCTGTGTTTAAGTTGTCCTTTCAATCCTTGCAAAAAGGATTATCGTATTTTATTATTATAAAAAGTCCTGTTCACTGCATAGACATCCTAGGTCTTCCATGTGCACTGTTCTTCGACAGCTGCTTAGCCATAGGCTTCTTTTGGCTTCATCCAGGTGACTTTAAAAGCTAATGACAGAAACACTTGTTAAGAAAAGTGAGTGGCTCAGCCCCATGGCACAGCAGAATGTCTTGTTATCACAGTGAGAAAAAATTCAGTCACTTTTATTTAAGGGTTAGTTTGTGCAACCACACATGTTGAATTTAGCAGTTATATTTGTTTAGTTACTCCATGGACCTGACTACTTTGAGGAAATCTATACACCTCTGTGAGCCACCTAGTCCCTCTACACTTTGCTGTCACTCACTCACTCACTCACTCACTGGGGACTACTTCCGTGCTGCAGCTGCACAGCTATGCTCAGATGCTGTAATGAGCCTGGCCATGGTGTCACACCACCCTCTCAATGTCTGCTGAGTGCAATCCTACCAAGGTTCAACAGCCACAGTTTAATTGAGCTCAGGTTTTATTATATTCCACTGTGGGCAGTTTAGGGACTCTATCCTCTGTGATCTGTGGGTTTTCCATGAACCTTTAGATTTTGGTAGAACTATGCTGTCATAAAAGGGAAATTGGTAAATTGAAATCCTTTTTTCCCCCCTGCTACTATATGGCCATGATAAAACAAAAGGCCTCAACAGCAGTTTTATGAAAAATATATTGCACGTTACATCACAAAAATAACAATAATCTTAAATGGCATGTTTTATTGTAGCAACTTTTAGTTGCTCCTCCATGCCTTATTCACTTTGTTTCCTTCCTTGAATGTGTGAGGTTTCTTATTTCTCTAAATACAGCTTTTTTTCATGTACAATCTTTTGATATCTCATGTACAAATAGCAGTCTGTGGCTGACAGGTTAGGAAAAATATGGCAAAGATAACTTACACAACATCAGGAAAATAATTGGCAGAGTCTAAAATAAAACTTAGAGCAAAACCAAAGGCCTAATAATTAAAAATCAGTATCTTACTGGTTTCTAGTGCTCTGCCCTTAACAGTTGGTGAACCCTTGTTCCTAATTATTAGGAAGCTATTCAAGCATCTATTTGAATGTGTTAACTGTTATATCACACATAACTAATATATCACACATAACTGATATACCACACATATCACATCTAAGTCATTAAGTAACTCAGCTTTGCCAGGTTCATTATCATACCTTTGTAGCTCATATATGAGCCACATTACTAAATCACATCATCACTAAATCATTCATCACTAAATCACATCAATATAATTCAAAGTCTTCTCCTACCTGGCAGTCCTGTAATAAAGCACAAAAGCCAGAAGACTACCCTTGGTGTTTCTAAGCAGCTAAAGCTGTTTGAGAGAGATTTTTAGCTTTTTGCTCCAAAAGTTTCCTTCATGTGGTTTAGAAAGTTAAACTGTTATATTAAAAATTCTTGCTTTGAATAAATTTATTCCAGGTAAGAACCTGTAGTTAAATAGATTTCACACATTTTTCTCACACCCTCTCTCTTACAGTGCTGCAGAAGAAGAAGTAAACTGAAAATAAAGTAGCATCAGTTCTCTCCAGTTTCAGCTTCATCTGTTATGCCTACAGAGGTGTTTATGGCTCTACAAATATCCTGGAAAAATAAAGCAAGATCTGGGAGTGAATTAAGCCTGTAGCTCAGTGAAAGGGCAAGGCAGAGAGATAGGCATCACTTCTAGTGCAGGATTAGCCACAGTGTAGGATTGTCTGCTCACCTCAGGTCAGGGATTGCAAAGCGTTCAAATTCTATCAGCACCTGCAAGTCCTGCTATCAGCACCTAAAAGACTAGCAGAAACTTTGGATTGTGTAGGAAATGATAATTTCCATAAAAATCATGAAACATTTTCATGCATGATGAAATTTTTCATACTTGCTATGGCACTTGTGCATGGAGCCAGCATTTTGTGCTGTTGAAGGTGTTATGATTTAGGACCAAGAACTCAGTCAGAAGTAGTTTTATGTCAGGAGAGTCTGACGACTATTGAAAACTCTGGACAAGAAGAAACATTTAGAATTTCTGTTCAGTAATTTGCTTTAATCACTTGAATCCAACCCAAGGATGCTTATAAGAAAGTAACACGTAATTCATCAGCTTTTCTGAGCAAAACCAGATAAATAGAAGTGAATCTCATTATGCAAAAATCTTGAAGGTGAAAGAACTGGGAATTCCAAAAATATTCTCCATATGTAGTGTGGTGACACCTGATGAGAGCTTGATATCAAGGGGAAAAGTGAGATATGCATCTAATTGCAGCCTTCTAGCTTCTGCAAAGTTATTTGGATGGATTGCCACTTACCAGCTTTGCAGGTCCTCTTTTTCTAACCACCAAATATAATTTTCATTTTAGTGAGGAATGGATTGTAATTTTGAACTTGCTATCTTAATTTCCACAAAAAAAAAAAAAAAAAAAAGAAAAAAAAAAAGTGTGCACATACAAACTTGTACTGATTTATTGAGAAAACTGCAATAAAATTTTTTATTAAATGAGTGTGAAAATCAGCTTTCATTTTTCAAGGTGACCACTCAATTGAATATGGGATGTTTCCTTAAAAGTTTTTTCTATTTGTTTGGGACACAAATTCTAGGTACTTTTTTGCAAATCTGCTTGAAAGAAATTTCAGCCTTTTTTTCACTGGCAAAAAACCCTCTTTAGCATAAGTAATTCCTTTGACCAGTTTGCTTAATTTTGCAATTTGCCTTTGAAAATTAAAACTTCGTACCCAGTCTGTTCTAATTTATTCTTCCACTTAACTAAGACTATTGAACAGTGCCTTGGCTCATTTCAATGACGAGCTTTGCTAATATTGCTTGAGACTTAGCAAAGGCAACGTAAAATACCACATTTTGTCACTTTCTCAGTAATTTAGTGGCTATTGCACACAAAGACAGGTATATGATCAGTGCTTCTACATTTGCACTCTCTACCTGTAAAGCAAATATTTCTGGCTTGTCTGTGTGAAAAAAATGTGCAAATTCATAGCAGACTGCTGTCCTGACAGAATATCTTCCAGTGATATTTTCTAACCATAACAATTGTATTTAGCCTGTGTAATCACTCTAATTTGTTCTCTGTATCATTTTTTAGCTCTATTGTGGTCACTCAACCACTATATGCCATGTAATACTGCTGTTCAGGTCGAGCTCTTCAAACTGTCCAATTTCTTTTTTTTTAGCAACTAGCTGCTTGTGAAAGGAACAGTTGAGAACATTGCAAGTCTTTCAAATAAGGTGAGCTTGCTTATAGAATAATCACAGAATGCAATGAATCTAAAATGTGATGAAAGCTGCAAACTAATTCACAGTGATTAACACCTTTATGACGTGAGCTTCTCAGGCCGGATGAGGAAAAGAATCCTGTGGAAATATTACTTCTTGAGCTGAGAGGTAAACATCTCTCTGTACCAAATATCTGTACCAAAAAAAATTTGTGAATGTACTTTGTAAGTTTTCTAACAAAAACCCAACCTACATAAATAATTTTGTTCTATCACTAATTGCAATAAAAGAGGGCAGAAACCAGTGAAGTGAAGAATGGACAGAACAGGTTATGAAGCAACAGTTCTAAAAATAATTTGTTCTTTGAAAAAACCTTTGTTTATTGAAATTGTCAGAGAACTAGATAAAATTTTCATTATTTGAATTTTTACAAGCATCAGAAAAGGAATTTCATTAGACCTATACTGCAGGAAAAAATAAGGTGAAGAAGAACATTGATATCTTTAATATTAAGTTAATTTTGATCTACTAATTAAGTGATGAGGATCAAAATAGAAAAATAGAAGACAGTGCTTTACCATGTATGTAAGATACTTTTATTAAACATAGCTATTATTCATATCTGATTGTTCTGTGAGCATTTACATTTGTACAAACCTACTGACTTCCTGTTGGTTATGTGTGTGTATCTAAGAGCAGAATTTGGTCCAGTGACTTCATTTTCTGTCACATAAAGTAACCAGATTACTTTGATAGGAAAAACCACAGGGGGAAAAATGCATATATCTGTATGAATTAATTTGATTTAACGACTGCAGGATTTGATTTAATGATTAAACACACTCTGTTCTCTGGTAAAAAACAGGTACCAGATGGTATGCATAGCAAAATATGTTTGCTCTAGACCTGCGCGTTTTGAAGTAAAATACAACCTTCCTAACATCTGGTGTACCACCTCAGGACATCTGAAAGTGCACAAAGTGGACAGATATTATCAGATAACAGAAGGCTATGTTGAGTAGATTTAATCTTAATTTTATACAGATAGTGGCACAAAATAGTTAGGAACATAAACAGCATACCAAGAAATATCACTTGTATGCAGCATTTTACATCTAATCTGTAGATTGCCAGCTGTGCAATACCAAGTTTCTTAGAACAGCCACAATTGTCATGCATAATTTATTCTGTAGTTTCCATTGCTAAACAGAAAAATGTACAGAGAGTTATCTAAAAATGTGTTGACATGCTGGCTTGTATATAAATAATAAATACTTTTGTATTATTTCCTAAGGGATCTGTCAGAGAAGAACTCCAGCAACCTACGGTATCTTTTCTTTTTCAGTAGCGTTGATATACACGACATTGTTGTTCCAGTCAAACACAGGATCTGAATAAGTCCAGAAGCATCAGTAACTTAATAGAGTTATCTTGGGGCACTGTATGGATATATACAGTCCCATTTGAACTACTGAGAAGTTGTGTTCGCAGTGCACAATGCAGGAGTATGGAATACTGTAGTGACTTTAAGCCTAGCTTTCTCCTTTAGCTACTCAGGGCTTTCGACAAGGGTGGCCTTCCCCTTGAACTTCAAGCTAGCTCAGGTGTTTCCCCAGAGCACTTCAGAGTGTTGTGAATCTTTTATTTCCAAACTGGTCAATTCCATGGAATATTGAATGTCTGCTTTAAAGTTCCTAACATATAGAAATTCTATGGCATATAGAATAATATGTAACTGTGTGATCTTATGAGCTGACATTTCTCATACCTATAAAGCTGTTTGAAATATGTATGCTCCTTTTTTTCCCTTCCATTAAATTGGCTAAATATTTCCTTTTGAATAAAGAATTTTGAAAAAATACACTATTCTTGCATGGTACTTGAGCTGTTTTATTGGATTGGCAGGCTAAATAATCTGTACCCAGAAGCGTGGGAGGGATAAGCAGGCTGACACCCATGCTGGATTGACTTTGACTCCCCATTTCAAATGAACAGATGAGGAGCCTGAATCCAAGGCTTCAGGGACAAAAGGCAGCAGTAGTTCTGCTGCCATGCTGAACAGCTTGGAGGAGCCAGTGGAACCTCTTCATGCAACTGGTGTTAGACATGCATTCCAAACACCATTCAGGTGTCTTGTGCTCTGCTGTAAAAGTGTCTCATGTGTTCCAATGAAAAATGACTGAGATAATGTCAGGTGTCGAAAATAATATGGCAAAATTCTGAAGGGAAATCACCAGACTATGCCATACCTTAAACTGACAAACACTTAAATGATGGCCCAAATCTGAATACTTTCTTAAAAGGGTATGGTTAAATACTTTTCCATGCTGCAGCCTATGAGTTTGGATATTTATTTGTCCAGTTTTATTAAGCTTAGTAGGAACTAAAGTCTACAGTGTGTTTCACTTTTCAATTTTGTTCCATGGATTTTTTTTCAGTAATATTATATTTAGAGAAATTGCTTCTTTGCAAAAACTTTTTTTCCTATGTTCAATCTGAAAACCAAAAGCTTGAAAACAGTCTCGTCTTCAGGTATGTATTTCTCAGAACCCTAAATATTATGCAGAATTGTTGACTTTTCTTCTCCATCAGCAGTGTCTGAAATGATATTTGAAGAGAAACGAAACTATATATATTGCAGAATGTTCTTCTCTCTTACTTATATTCTCAGGGGGTGACACTTCTTGAGAAGTTTAGTTGACAACACCTCAGATATTGTACAATATCTGTATTTCCAAGAATGACCATCTGATATTTGCAATAAATAATGTGCCTTTTAAAAATGAATCAGAACAGTTTAGCTCAGTACAGAATCTAATCAATATAGAAAGAAACTCTGCACTCAGAAATGCTGTTCTGATTCAGACTCTAAATGAAGCAGCAGTCTTCCTTTATAATAATAGGAAAAAATGGGTTTCAGATATACACTATGTGAACACCTCCAGTCTTTGTGCATTTTCCCAAAACCACTATGCAGAAGAGTCTGCAACAGTTATAACATTTTAATGGTAAAAATCAAGTCTGATCCATCTGAAGCCTGCTTCTGCTGAGTGCAGTTATTTTCATTTTGGTCTCAGTTTATTGTAGAAGCAGAGGGAGTCACATGATCATTTTCTGTCCTTCACCATGGCTGGAAGAATAGGCATGGTCAGCTGCAGTCCATTGTCAATCTGGAAACCTGCCACTCTGCTGAGAAAAGGCTTATGGGTGGTCTAACCTTCCTGTTTCTTGGGGGCAGGTGGATTTATGGGTCAGGACATTGGCCTGTTGAATGATAAGCATTGGTTGTCTGTGAGCCCTTTCAAAGACTTGCTTTAAGACATCGCTTATTCAAGCCAGTTACGTAAATATCTAGCAAAAAAAGGAATGGGTGCATGAATGCATGGGCAGGTCAGTAGACTGAGTTATTTTGCTCTCTTGGCAGTAATTAAAAACTAAGGGGGACACAGAGAGGCAGTCTGAGTCCTCTTCAGTGTTCCTCTTTGTATCTTGACTCTCACAAGCAATGTTCTGAGCCTGAGCAGAGTGGAATGCTGATGCCTTGCACCCCTCAAACTCACTTCTGTTTCTGCTCCCATTTGAAGAATATGAACTCATCTGATATTGCAAGTTTTCCTGTCTCCTCTGAGCTGTGGAGAAGACTTGTGACCTTGCAGGTGTGTAAGAGACCTAGTCTGATGACAACATGTGACTGAAGGAGGGCAATCAAAGACGTAAATGCAACTCCATCTGAAAAATATCTACCTTTCAATTTGGAAAATACTTCTCTGGGGTGGAATTGTTAACTTTACCTGTTGTAAGTTGCTCATTGCAATTTTGAATCTGTAGACCAGGATTCATAACATCTGTGTTTTATTGTTAGCTGGACAAAAATACTGTGAGGGTGGTATCATAAATGACTCTTCTTGCATTTTATCTCTGTGTGAATAACAAGGATGCTATACTTAATTATTGAGCTAACATGCTGCTAGCAGGCCAAAGAATGAAGGTAAGACAGGCATACTTGGTAGGTTAGGGTTGACATGTCTTCTGTGGTTAAAAAAAGAGAAATTCATGTTATCTCAATCCATTCTTCTGGACAGAAATAAACTGGTGCGTCTGTGAATTTTAATAATAGATGACACAAGTGCATATTTACTGGGTAATTCCCACCTCATCTATTATCTAAAAGATGCTAAAGTATCCCCAAGTAAGAGTGGCCTGAAGTAGGTCTGGTGAAATTCTGCTTTTTTGTAATAAAAATAAAGAGGCCAAGTGCAGAGGTATGGGTTTAGTGGTCTTTAGAAGGAGAGGCGACCTCTTGATCTGCTTTACGACACATTTTCTAATGACTTGGGTTGGAGGATAAATTCTACCACATCGTACTCAAACTAAATGCCACAGCAAACATAAGCAAAAGGTTATAGCAGAAGCAGAACTGGAAGAACACCTGGCAATTAATACTCCCACATATGAAGAATAACCTTATCAATAGCTGTGTTTGAATTGAAGATACAGGAAGAGTATATGGACTATTCTGGTTTTATCAGCTTTCCTCTTGTAATTCTAAAAGCTTTTCTGAAAATATTTGCCCAACTTCCAACAATGAACTAAAATGAGACCAAAATGTAAATACTTTTATTCCAGTTATTCTTTCTATGACAGGACATATTTGTAGACATTGACGTACTTTCCCAGACCATGTGGAAAATGTAAGTTTTCAAAGCAATACATCTGTCAGAATTCTGAATTTATCATCTAGACTAAAAACTATAAAAGCAAGCTATTTATAGGGATTTGGAGCTTAAGGAAATCAGAGGTTTGAAACATGATATGTACACAATAAAAAAATAAAGCAGAAAGTAAATTGCGCTAATGATTCTCACTGAGATCATAAGAAATTCCAGATTATGAAAATCAGGTTGTGATTTTGTAAAAGATCAGAAGCAAGGCACGACGGGTTGCATCTCAGCATCAGGCACAGTGGGGGCCTTATCTCAGAGAAGCTAATACAAAGAGCAAGGGAAAGAAGACAGTAAATGGGTATTTCTATTATGCGAGCCATATTAACAGATTGCATAAAATCACATAGTCAAAATCTGCCTAATCTCTTAGTAGCTAAAACATGAACAAATTGAATGCTGATAAAACATAAGAGTCTATAGCGAGAAATGCTTTCATTCTTCCTTTCCATAACATTTTAGAGAAAAGAACGAGCAAAAGATGTATCCTTTTAATATTTTTTTTGTGTAAGTTATGATTTAAAAACACTGTTTTAATATTTAATACTGAAAAATCACTTGACAGGCTAAACTGAAGACAGTAAATTAATTAGAAAGCAAAGGGACAAGGAATACATAAAATCCTGGTTCAGGATAATGAATAGTCCAGGGACAAAAAGAGGATGGTATAAGCTCCTTAAAATCTTTGGATTACAGAATAAACTTTTTTTTCCCCTCTCCTTTAAAATTGCTGATTCACAAAAGGAAGTGCATATTAAACTTCTTCTATACTTTAAAATTATCTTATGTGCTATTTGACAATTTCAGCTAGCTCTTGCAACCTCTTTATAAACCGTCCTGACTGAAACAGATGGATGTGTAATTCAAATAATGAGCTGGATCCACTCCCTGTAGCAGTCAATTATGCAGGGGTTCTTTCAGTATAGTATTCAAGAGACTAAGATCTTTCCTATATATAGATCACCTGAAATGACCTTGCTTATGCAGTGTCAGAGCCAAAATGGAACAGTAGGATATGTATCTTGCTGCATTTTTAAGAGCTCAAACTGATTGTTTAAGAACTATTAGATATGACATTTGCACTTAAATTGTTCCCAGTGCTTAGCACTCTGATCTCTTAATGTGATACTTTCTCTCTAGGTAAACTGCCCAGAGACATCTTATGCCTGAACATTGAATGCCATGCAAGGACTCCTAATAGCATTGTGTTTTGCTGGGGAAATGATGACAGTGAGGGAATGCACCCTCATCTCATTAACAATAAGCGATAATCTCTAAATAGTGAGAACTCTTGGACAAGATTTAATTTGCTTCTAGCACTGAAAATGAAATCATCTAAGGACCTGTCAAGTGGTGTGTGTACAGTGTTCATCAAAAGTGTTACATAGAGACTGCTCTTCCTCTGTGCTTGTCAACATGCACTCTGGACCAGGTAATACTGTAAAAACCTTTACTTGTAAAAACATTTGACTAAGTGTTGTGGGAATTTTCTTTGATCTGTAGTAAGGTATCAATGATAAAACACTAGCAAACTGCACCATAGAATTTGAACACCCCGTTAACAAACGAAGTGAAGTGGTTGAGATTGGATAGGGGCCTCACTACTGCTTACATACATTAGATTCATCAGGAATTGTCAAGGAAAAGAGATCTGCTGCTTGCCTTCGGCTTGCAAAGCTCCATTCATGGTTCAGTTTGTGAGTTTACAAGGTAAAACCTAGAAAACCTCAGAAGGCTGTGTGGTGGGCTGGAACTATACTGCACTCATGGAACTACTTGGCTGCTGCTAAAAAGAAAGCTTCTTGCCCATTGCAGAGCAGCTGGAAAAGTGAGAAGCACAATTATTTCTATTCTGTTTTGCATGACCTGTTGGTATGTGAACATAAACACTAATTGTATGTGGCTGCAGTCAAAATGATGTGAAACTGAAGAATGAAAGAGAGCTGAAATCTGGATCTGCAGTTAAAAACAGCCTTGAAGCACAGCTTTTGCAAAGAGGTAGGATATATTATGCTAGAATTCATAATCTGATGAGCTTAAATCCTTAATTTTCTGCATGAAGAGACATAGAAAGTCTGGGATTCCTGTGTTACATGATATCAATGAAATAACTTGTCTACATAACTTACAGTTTTCAAATAGTTTGCCATATATGAAGTGCTCAAATGTACTGTGTTGATTAAACAAAGATACTGTTATGCTCTGACTTACTGTATAAATTCAACTAACAATCGTAGTAGTGCACTTTCAAAGTGCTATGATTTATTTTTTGCATGTATAGGTATTCAAAATAACATTTGCAGCAAATGGAAGGAAAAACATTGCAAGTAGGACACAAAGTATTTTTATTCCTCTTTATTTTGGAATGAGGGGCATCACTTTCATTTTTAGCTTACCACCATTTATTTACTTTTTTCTAGTTCTCTTAATATTGTTCCATCATTCAGGGTAATTAGCAGTTTTAGAGCATTTTAAATGTTTCCATTAATTTCAAGTTGTACTTTTCACTTTTTAAAGTGAAACCTGGAATTTGTCAGGCAGGACATCAAGAAATTTAAAAACAATCAATACTTCTCCATTGAAAAAGTGGGTTAGAAAAAGAGAGTATTTCTTCATCTGCTGCATTCCTATCCTTTGTTCTTCCCTGTGCCTGGGGAAGGATTGATTCATATCCCAGAATTATCCTGCACTAGAAAGGCTATCCTCTGTGGGCATTAAATTCAACCTACACAACAGAGTTCACTTGAAGGAGATCATTCCTCCTTACTTGGCAGTCTCTGCTCTGGAGATGGGCCAGAAGTTTAACGTAGGAGAGAAGAGGGAGCTAGGGGTATGTGTGTGACTTTAAGAGCGAGGCATAAAAAGGTGAGAGTTTGGAACATCTAATCAGGAGGATACAAATTTTTTCTCCTGTATCACTCCTGACAGTTTTGACATACTAGTTCAGAAGTACAGAGTAGCTAAGCATTCTCTGCTCTTAGTATTTAACACAATGAGAGGCAAAAACCCAGAGCTCTAAATGTAATGTCCAACTTGGTTTGCAGTAAACTATATGGGTTATGATAATTTATTTCTGCTCTATTTTGCTTCTGACAACCTATTTACGTTTCCTAGAGAAGATAGAGACATAGACTAACAACGTGAACCTTCTATGATCTCTACCAGAAGGAGAAAGTTATCTAATAGGTACATGAAATAGTGTCTGAGTGACTACTTATTATGAATGGTCAGTTATTAAAAAATGGTGGGCCTAGAATAACTGTGACCTTTTCCAGTAGCTGTGAGGCTGATGCTGATTGAATAAGAAGTGACAAAATTAAAATTTTTACCAACATCATTCTTGAAAAGAAAATAGCATTTAAGGAGGTGTAAAATAGTACATTTGCTCACCATTTCATCACCCTTCAAGCCTGCTTTCATTTTTATACAACATCTGTGCTAAGGATCTGTAGTTCTCGTATGCTGATGGTGACACTTTCAGGTTTCTTTTAGTTTGGAAGGGGTGCAGCTGCTCCCACAGTAAATGACATGAAACTTGATGATGTGCCACACTCCTTTTGCATTTGTACCACATAAATAGAACAACACAGATGGATTTATGCTGCCTTATGATACAGTCTTTTGCCTAACAATAGATTTTTCCTTAGCAGCTGGTAAAGCAGGAGTTTCATTGTCATATCTGTTTATGCTCATCTTCGTAAAGTGGCATAACTAAGGTCTGCTGGGGACTGAGCCATCTAAATTTTACTAAATCACATTTCTTGTATGCTCTCTGCGACAGCAAATGACTATGTATAGATAACCATCTTGGCAGTATAGGATGTAAGGCTCCAACACTCCACCTGTTGTTGCCAAAAAATGACCAGTATAAGCATAAGTAATTAAATGCACCTAGAAAATACATGACTTGGATTTTTTTCTCGTATAAGCCTATGTTTTGGAAAATTAAAAATCCTTCAGTGATTTTTTTTTTTGGTTTTGTGTAGACTTCTGGGCTTGCCAGATGAAGAAATCATTAATGTTAACCAGTTCCACCATTGTTTTTATTTGAAAGGAGACAACTCATCTTTTTTATTACTTAAGGCATTGTCATAAAGTAAAAGGAAGTTCTGTTATGGAGTCCATTGAGGTCAGTCATAAAACATTGGTTATTGCTTTCTATTTATTCTTCATTGTTTCATACCTGTGTATTTTTCTGAAATTTACTGTGACTGGGGTGAAATCTTTGGATTAAATTTGGTGCTTTATGGTCACCATATCCTTAATCGACCCTTTCCATTCACAACACTTGAATTTCCTTTTCAAAGCAAATGACTCTCAAATTCTGCCCTCCATCTAGTTTTATAGCTGTGACTGTCTCTTGGGCATCCCTTAAGAAGTTGCAGGTTTTGTTTTTTCCATATTCTTTCTCTACATTATAGCTAAGAATTCCATGCACTCAGGAGAGTATGCTCCCAACACCTGTATGTATGAAGAACATATTTAAAATAATCACATTAGGTAATTGTGCATTTTTCTGTGAAACTTTAGCATTGTTTCTGCTAAGAAACATTTTTATGCCCTAAGTGAAAAAGCTCTTTATTTGACAGATTTGTGGAAGCAAAGTTGCTTGGGACTTTGAATACAATCATCTGGGTCTAACCTCTGGTTCAGGACATCTTTAAAGTGCAGACTGCTGGAAGCTGAGATGACACATTGGGAAAGTTTAGCTTTTGTATTCATGCCCTGAACATCTTGTAAAGGTCATGTACTTAGGTTAACAAAGTTTTACTTGGGGCAGTATCTGTATTTACTCTTTTAAGAAATATCCTTACATATATGCATATGTACAGATGTATAAGCTGGTTCCAACACTTTGTGATGCAAACCAATATCAACATTAATGTCCCACAATTTATGATCTCTCTATTCCTGCCATGGCCTTTATCCAAAACTCAGTCTCCTGTGCTATAAATTACATGATACATGAGAAGATTTGCACTTCTTTCTGTCTCCAGGTCCTTGGTGCTAAAGTGATCTTCATGAAAGCCTTTAGACTACTCTTCATGTTTCCCTGCTATTTCAACTTCTTCCTCCAGTTTCTGTCTTCTCCTCATTCTTCAAAGTCTTACACTTTCCTGGCTTCAGTCTGTCTTTCATCAGTAGCCCTCTGGATTCCTTCTCTTTCAACACGTATTTCCATACGTCGCTTCACTCTGTATGGTGATCTGCTCCTAGAATTACTTTTGAGCCTGAATATGTTCAGTAACTTACATCTGCCAGATCACTGCCTACTACCTTTAATAAAATTTTGGCACTGAAATAAATTTCTGTTATCTTTTGAGGAAAGAAAGGTAGTGAAATGGAGCTCATACAAGATATGTACCTTAACTTTACATAGTGTAAGCTTCTTTTCAGAAGTCACTGCACAGCCTTGCCTTCTTCTGGGCCATGACTGACTTAAAATAGATGTCTCTTACTTTAGAGCATGACACAGCTTTGACAACAGAAGTGAAGTTCATGCTGGCTGCAGGAGTGATGAATATCAAGATCTATCAGAGGAGCAATGTGTGCCACATCCTTAAAACTAATCCTTATGGATTGTGCTTGGCTCTGCCACCAATCCATCCAGTTTGTGCATGCCCTTTTTTCTTGGAAAATCACAAGAAGCTGAATCACTCTCATTTCTTTGGTGGAAGGTAAGAAGCCTTCAGCTCTACTGGTGACGCTGGCTATGCTACTCAACTTCATTTTACCCTGTGTTATCAAGCTCAGACAATAGATTGACATTTCTATAAGATTCCCATTGAATTTCTGGTAATTTCTGGCTCTGCTTATATGAATAAGATAAATTATGAGTACTTATCTTTGTACTGTTCAAAACAGACTAGCTAAATGCTAGGTGACTACTGGAAATGATTTTTGTAAAGTTTAACTCCTGAACCATTCCAGTTTAACAGTGCTGTAGCTGTCTTGCCAAGAGAAAAGTAACATTTCTTAGACTGGTTTCCTAAAGGCAGTTGGCTTATGTAAGCAGAACATCTACCTACCGAGCCTATTCCTCGCCTAACAGCTTTTTAACCTGAAGAGTGGTTTCAAAAAGGATAGGAAAATCCCAGAGACAATTAATGTCCTAGAAATTTTGAGAAAATTAACAGAGGGAAGACAAAATAAGAGCTCCCATTGCCAGACTTACTGTCTATTTAAGAATAACTTCATGGCCAATCAGTGCAAATGCAGCTGGTAACAGCCACAGCTCACACTGTCTCTTCCCCAGTGGAGGGTTCAAAGGGAGACAGAAGGAGCTGTAATCATCATAACAAGGTAAGCAGCAGGAGAGAGATTGGGATAAAACTTACAAATCTACAGGAAACCATGCTTTTGCAGCTCTGCTACTCCTGGGGCAAACTGTCTTCCTGCTCTTCAGGGTCTTTTTTTGTTCATAAGAAATGTATTATTTCTCTGAGTGCTTCTATCACAGTTTCTCTCACTATTTTAGGTGTCAAGTCTTAGGTGTCAGTACCTATTTCATTCACCAGAGTTTTTGTGAAGACATTTTCATTCTGACTGATAGCTCTAATATATCTGTAATACAAGTAGAGGAAATATTCTTATGATACCATGGCATAATAATCAGTGCGATCCTGGACTGCAAGCAGCAGCTGTCATGATTCTGAACTGTAAACAAATGGTACTGTTTCTTGAGGACACAAGATGGTGTCTTAAGCTATTTTTATTTTTTGCTTTAAACTGAATCTTTCAGAAACATCAAGAAGTTTTGCTGTTTAAAGTGAAAACACTGCAGATAATGCAAGAAATAAATGAAAATACAAGTAACTGAAATAGAGAAGGCATACAATCCGGCTTATAAAAGAAATACTAAGACCTAATGGTTATAAATTCATTCACTAGAAAATTTCCTCAAACTAGAGACAAACACAGGAATCAGAGAAATGCAAAAAGGATCAGTGGGGCATATACTGCAGAATATAAAATGGAATAGCTTCAATGTGCTAGTAACACTGTTATCAGTAATTATTAAAAATTACAGCAAGGAGTCTTTGCCAAGAGTGGAACCTCAGGTTGACTCATAGGGAACGGAATCTGTTGCTATCTCAAACCCTTTCAGTGATTTCAGTGGAAGATGAAAATGCAACAGGGATGCTGAGAGTTTGCTGGGTAAAAACCCCAGCCCAACCCAGCCTTGACTGAGTAATGTGCAAGGAGAGCCCATGCAAGCAGGTGCCACAGTGCTCGTTCATTCTGTGGCACTGCCTCCTGCAGACAACACCCCGGCATCTGGGACACCACAGAACTGGACTGTCTTCATGTGCTTGATATTTTAAGTCACTTGTGTATCAGCTTTATGATGGATGAGAAAGATAATTGCAGAGTGCAGCAGTCATTTTGAGAGGATGCATAGCTATTTATTTACTGTTTCTTCACTACGTGCACAAGAAATCAAACAGTCATTACCTTTGTCTCAGAACAAGGGAAAATGACTGTTAAGTACACATATTTTCAAGTAATGTTTACATTCGATGGTAGAAAATATTATTTGAGTCTTAAGATGCTTCTTTTAAAATTTTAGATGTTTTCAGAAGCTTTTGGGGAGGACAAGGGACTCAAATCTTTCTCAAGATTAGGTTACAGATATGGATATATGGATAGAATTGGATATATTGGATATATGGCTAGAAAGCAAAATACAGCTTTGAGTAATGATTGTTACATGTGGCATATCTCTTAGTTTGGTTTGAGTGTATTTCTATAGGTAGCTTATGTCACTACAGAAAAATAAGCTAGGCTAAGCAAAACAATTTCCACTTTTAGATATTATGTTCTGCATCAGTTGTAATTAACTTTATTTTCAGAAATACAGAATCATAAAGTATTAGAAAATTGTAGTTGTCAGAAAGACTGCTAGAAATCAGAGTTGCAGTTGGGAGCATGTAGTGGTCATTGCCATTCATTGTCCAACTGGATCCTGGAGAGAAAGTAAAACTCTGATTTTGTAGTCACATAACTGCTGAGCAGAGGTTCAGCTTAGTAGCTGTTCAATAAATGGCTGAAAAGAAAAATTTTTTTATAAAAAAGATTTAAACATATATAACAGGTTTTGTGATGATTAGTGAATATGCCTCTCCCCATCTGCTCTGAAGGAATGGTTGGCATGGCATTTTCTGTGCACTTTGCCACACAAACCCACAGGAGCAGCTGAAAGCTGCAAATCTTGGCTCTGCTAAGCAATCCACTGAAATCCATGCGGAGTTGTGGAATGCTTTTTTTTAGCTACCCCAGGCAGCTTGGCCTGGTGTATTGATAGCAGGTGGAAAAATCATTTCTCTTGTCTCATCTCTGAACATGAGAGGGGAAAAAAGTTGTTGCCCCTTGTTCAAGAGGGGAAAAAAATTGTGGCCTCACATTTTTATTTTTAAACATTGTATTTAAAAGATTTTAGGACAACAAGCACAGCTTGGATTGGGGTTTCTAGACTATGTGTCAAAATTTAGCAAGTTGAAGCCAAAAACATCAGGGTGCTAGGATTTCTGTTTCTGTTCAGCGAGGGCAATCTTTCCACCCACAAAATGAAATTTTGTATATTTTTAACAACTTTGCAGTTGCTGTTGTCATGAATATCACTTAGTTGCTGTTCTGAGATGGATTTGCTGATAACCATATTCAAAGAGGAGGGGCAGTGTCAGTCTCATGAGGAGCCTAAGGAGAAAGAAAGGCATGGGCCTCTCCCTCCTTTCACCCACATACTGAATGATTCGGATTTCTTCGTAACTTAACCCAGCAGGGACATAACCACGTACTGGGCTTGGGGCTCAGACTGGCTCCTTCTTTTTCTAACACCTGCTCTGCCCAAGAAGATGCTTCTCTTTTCATTATCAGTAGGCAGAGAGATTAGAAAGGTATGACAGCTGGATTTATTTGTTGGGAGTTTATGAACCAGGTTTTGATTTGAAATAAAAAAAAAATCTCAGCCCAAGCTGCTGAGTTTGCCTCGTTTTGATTCATATTTCATGGCCTTTTTTTGAATGGTTTATTAAACTATCAAGACTCTTCTGCCAAGCTCTGCGTTTGTAAACCCACACCTTTGAAAGGAATGAGTGCAGATAAGGAATGTGATGTGTATCTTTCTTAAAGTCTTACAGAATATTGTAGGCAATCCTTAATATTTGCTTAACTATTAATGAGATTAGAAGTTTCCATATAGAGAAAAATAAAGGAATTTTGACTGAGGGGTAGAGCAGGTGAACCAGAAACACAGTAAAGCAAGCTGGACTCGATTTCATTCTGTAAATTCATGCAATATAGCCCTTAGAATAAATTAAAATATAATAATTAAGAGAGCCTTATCAAATCTCTTTGCTCCCTTATGTAGAAAGCATACATGATGGCAATCCAGCTATGAATCAGGGCATCCTATTCAAGCAGTACATGTTATATTCTAGATAATGAATTAAGATATTGTCTCTGTTCTAAAACCAGATCACTGTGTCAGCTTTGCCTTTGTCATTGTGTAGCTCAGCTGTAGCTCTCATGTGTTCAAGCATTTCTCTGTAAGGCACAGTTGGAGTTGAGGATCACGTTGACAGAAACATATGCGGAACCGGCAGCCATTAAATCTCTCAGTCAGAGTTTTCTGGCAGACACAGATGAAAGTTGTAGCAGGCTCTCTGCATTTTTCAGGGAAACAGACTTCCAGCTTCATGTTGGGCTAAGAGCACTGAGTGGCACATGACAGACTGCAAGAAAAAATACTTGTATTTCAAATACTTTTCCAGACATTTTTTTTAACCCAGTTTTTCAGTAGCGGCTGTTTATATTTAGGAAACTAAATCTGTGTATTTAAATGCTCAATGGAACACTCTCCTGTGTGCAAAATATTGATTCGTGTGCTACTTAAAGCTTCCTTAAAGCTTCATGTTTATGCTTGCATGTATCTCTGGTATTACTGAGAGTCCGAAGGACTAGAGTTCCTTTGCTGACTCTGAAAAATCATTAAGTATCACTGTGACATCGTGATTTTTGCTTTAAAAAAGGACTTCACATGCTTGCCTCCCACTTAAATGGCTGAAATACATTTATGATGAGACCCTGGCCCTCTTCGGTTTGGTAGGGTGCTTTTTGCCATTGTCAGTAACAGAATGATATTTGATCATTTTACCAGGTTATTTATATGGCATGGTGTGTCTCTATCAGCCAGCTGAATACTAGCTGAGTACTCTGTGTTAGCTAGTGAACTCTGCTTCTTTGGGGGATAAACCATAGTATCTCTGAAGAGTTGTCCATTCCACGATGTAGAAATACAGATTTACAGAAGTACGGGTGTTGGGTCAGATTAGGAAGGTGGGTGATTATTACCAATACACAAGACCAAATACAGGATGGTACTCTGATGAAAACTCAGGGATCAGCCAGGAATCAGAAAGGCAGAGTATCCTCCACAACAGTGCAGCAGGAAGACAATTTGGATTTACACTGCCGTTAAGGTTTTTTGAGATGCTGCAGAAGAAGGTCACACTGCTGTCCGCTTGCTGTAGTTGTCTCTTTGCTCTTATATTTCCTGCAAATGTAAAAAGCCATGCAGGTTTGTTTTTAGGTATCAGCAGCTGACCAGAACCAGAGCAAATTTTGCTGTGACATTGCATACTAAGGCAGTTCTGGTATTGACTTTAACTGAAACAAGAAGAGGCTGGTAAATGGATGCTTTGATTAATGGCTGTTGTGCGTTCTCAGACTGATAGTGGGATAACAAAGTAACATCTTGGAAGTGGAAGGGCTTGTTGGTTTCTAAATCGGAAAGGAGAGCTTAGCTCTTGCTACACATTTGTCACTGGGTAGTCTGGTGGTTATGTCAGTTACAAAGCAGAGCAGACAATGGGATTTTATTGCTCTGTAGAATATTTAAATGGCTTCCATATTTGATGGGTGACAATGTTCAGAACTGGACACCTATAAAGCAACCTGTATGTACTGAGGCAAAAGAAAATGTTGTGGCTTTTTTGGGGGCGGCAGGGATACCACTCGTACTACAGACAACAGGTGGTTTTTACTTTCAGGTTTTTCCCTCTCTCTTTTTTTTAGGGAATCTTTAAAAACTTCTACACAATCTCCAAACCAGCTATTCAAAGAGAAAGGACTTTTAACATAATGCCATGTCAGTCATATCAAAACAAAGAAGAGCAAAAGAGGGCTCCAAGCCAAGCAGTTGCTCCTGCAGTTGGTACAGCAACTGGATGTTAAGTAGACAGTGAAGCTAAAAACAAATTTGGGGCTCAACTTTCTGTACAGACATTTAACCTTGTTTTCATGCTTCTTTCAACACAGATTGACATTAGAAAGTTGTGTTTATCTGGACATAGCTTTAAAGTAATAGTTATTATGCCTTTTAGATGTTTACACTCTAAATATATCCAGATTTTTTTCTCTACTTTACCTTCAATGCAGAGTTATACTACTTTGTGGCTAGAGATACATGCAGATACTTGGTATGTGTCATTTCATTTATACATTTTTTGGAAAGGTGAATATATATACTCCAACTCTGAAACTCTTTAAATGTTTCCAATATTCTGAAAGTGCTGAAGCTCAATTGAGTTCAATGGGGCATATTTTCCTTTATCTCAGTTGAGGTTTCATACTTCTTTTACTCTCAGTCAAATCTTTGATTTCAATATGGTAAGAGTGTATGCCTATGGCTCTGATTTAGAAACACAGAATGTACATAGTTCTTAATTAAAACTATCCCTTTACATCAAAACCTGTCTTTAAATAATACTAAAGCTAGTGTTGCTTTATCTGGGTTATTGTCTGAGTAAGAAAAGAAATAATAGGTCATGAGTCTGTAATAACTCATGATGTGTGATTCTCCCAAGGTCTGGTGGTTCTGTACACAATATTTTAGCTTCCAGAAAATACCAGAAAAAATCAGCCCCTCTGTACATAATTCAGTCATTTCATGCCAGGTGCCATACAGGAAGAACCAAGAGTCACAGAAAATCCTTGTATAATGTAGAAAAAAAAAATAATCCAACCCCTGAAAAAAGCTTAATCAAAACTCCTTGTCTCATTGCTCAGAACCCAAAGCTAAGTTTTGCATATTGAGCTAAGACAAGCTGCCAGCACCAGTGACACAGTGACTTTTAGATGTGTGCTAGGGTGATGATTGGAAAACGCCTAAAACTCTGGTCTTGAAAGAATCTGTGTGTACATAGATGGCCCCCTAAGCTTGTAGTACACAGCTTCATACACAATGTGCCATTAAAGGATTTGTATGTCAGGAACAAATACTAGCTTTAAAAATTCACTTACTGATGATAAAGGCATTACCCAATTGGATTAAAAAAAAAATGTTTTCTCTTATGACAGATATGCGAAACATATTTTTCCTTGGCTCCAAAGAAGGTTTTTCTGTTTGTTGCTAACCACTGATTCTCTGAACACTGAATGTCAAATTCATTAGCATGGGTTGATCCACTGGAAATGGGTGAGGAGGAGGAGATATGCTCTCCCTAATAGAATTAGTAACTACACAGTGGCTTTCAACATGAGCTCAGAATATATGATGCTGCTATTTGGCCTAATCTTTTGGGACATGGCAAGTTCCAGGATATTGATAATTTCAGATTAAATTTAGCTCTTAAATTTGAATTGGTCCCTCCAGCACCGCTGTCAGACTAATATCAGCAATAAGAAAGATCTCTTCCCTTCTTAGATAAGAAACATTCAGGCAGGGCTTTAACCCATCCCCCAAGCACAGCACTGTTACTTTCTCAGCATTAACTGCATGGTGACTGAATATACTACAGGATTTATGCTGGCCATTTCCATTTTATTTTGCAAATCAAATCTGCGTAGTTGGGATCAAACTTCTTGGCTGATTGGATTAAAAGATGAGACATTTGGATGAGGAAAATAGATTATGTACTCTCTCAGATCTGAAAAATGTCTAACTATTCAATTCCAGCTTTACTCAAGTATGTCTGAAAGCAGGATTTGGCCCACAGTTGCAAGCTTTGATGATTGATATGTCAGAGGTGAAAAGTAGTGCCCTTAGGCATGCAGGATAAGAGCTGGCTGGCTGAGCACAGGCACATTGTGTGACATAGCCTGGCACCTGGGGCACAGAGGACAGGGATGGTGTGGCAAGGCAGTAGAGGCAGGTACTCTGCTGCTTCCTCTGCTCCCAAAGTGTTGCCTCCAGTTGAAGGAACCCCAGCAGACCTACTTGTCCAACTGATGCAGCGAGCAGAAGAGATTCCCTCTGCTGTTCGTCTAGTGCTCAATCCTCCCTATTCTGACCAGACACTGACACACAGTCTTGATATTTAATACACAGGGAGAGACTGCCAAGTTTTAGTGCTCTTTATTTACAAACTGTCAACAAGGAAACATTCTATCAGACACCTCCTTAGGTAAGGCTAACTGAGACATGCACTGGTAAATAATATAGTGGGCTTGGTGTCTGCCACTAAAATGGGTAAGTGTCTTAGAAACAGTACTTAGTCTATAAGTAAATAAAATAGCAAAATAGTTATGGCAGCGGGTTTTGTTCCAAGGAACACATGCCATGACTGAGAACACGGTAACCATCACATGAAGAGAATTAAGCGTAATAAACCTCCTTTTGTGCTTCTATCCCAGCTCCCTCTTTCCCAGCTGTAAATACAGCCCTCTATCCCACCCTGCAACCTCCTTCACTGCCCCACAAATGTCATACCTTAATCTCTGGTGGCAGTGCTTCCATAGCCTCCCTTCCTTGGCATCTAGAACAGTGAGACAACGTGGTCACTTCGCTGGCACACTACAAAGCCAGTACTTTACGCACCCCAGAGGGAAGGAAATTGAATCAGGAGGATATTTATAGATTATTCAGATGGAATGTCTGATTGCTTTGGAAAAACAGCAACTAGGAATTAAACATGAAACCGTTGTACCCTTTTTCCTCTCTTGAAAAAGATCTACACTGCAAAAAGAGGCATTCAAAATTGTGGACTGTCAGAATGTAAGTTGCTTACACATTTTTAATTCTGTCCCTCTGTACTTATGCATTATGAAAGCAGAATTCATTCTGAGCCATTTCCACGGCCTGTTCCTATAAAGGTTGTCAGACTAGATGATCAAGATGGGCCCTTCTAGTTTTGTAACCTATGGAGTTCTGATCTAAAACGACATGATCACACACCATTTTCCCCTCAGCCATGCCTACTTCAGTGCACCAGGTAGATCTGTACTGTGGCTGAATTAGTTTGCTGTCTCTGGGATAACTGTCCTCTTTGTTGGAGAGTTTGTGAGATATATAGGGTAGAATGGGTAAGCTTAAAAAAAAGGATAAAAAAATGGACAGTCACTCTAGGGAACTGGATTCTATCCTTGAGTCTGTCACATAGTTTCTGTGGTGTGTAAATTTAGAGTGGCTTTCAACACGCTGTCATTCATTTCTGAAGATGTAAGTTGTGTTGTTGATCACTTAATTGGAAAGGCTGGGCATTTAAAGTTGCAATTACAAGCAAAACCTCTCTTTTGTACATAGATGCATGGAATTATAATTTCTTTGCAGAAGGACTTGAAATTGGGAATCCAAATTAGTGCAGAATTCTGATATTTATGTATCTGGCAGCAGAAATGCCAGCTCCCACAGTGATAAAAATGAATATGAATAGTATTTTTGAAGAGTTATGAACATTGGAAAAATGGAGGCAAATAACTGGGGGTTCAGAAAAGAGATCAATTGATGTGCCTTAAATAAGACAGTATCACACAACCATTTATGAAAATACAGCAGAATAGGAAATAGCTAATCTTTCTTCTACTGCACAAATGAGAAAATAAATCTAATTTATGAAATATTACTTTATATGAAAATGAGTGTATATGATTTTCAGAAGCATTTTAATGATTAACAAATCTAGATAAAGGACAAGTTCTTGGCTTATTTAAATTGTGAGCTGCTTTCATAAATCCTATATTAGACAGAGATCGTCACTGACCCAATCAATTCCAGAGAATACTCTTCACTGTGCTTTAAAATCAATAATAGCAAAGTACTACCAGAATAAATTAAAAGGGGTTAAAGTGCACTATACAAAGTAGTGTGAAGTACTTTATTCTCAGGATGATTTTTGGGTCTGTCACTTATATTCCTTGGTCTGTTATCTGGGAAATGCTGATCAGAAATGCTTCAATGATAACATAGCTAAAATATTACAGTTGCATAATTTCCCACCCACTATGAGCATTTCTCTCGATTGTTGAGTAGCTTTGCTGAACCACTGCAGTGTTATGCCAGGCACCTTGGCACAGCCAGGTGTGGAACATTCCAGGGAAATAACTGCAGTTTTACAGTACATGGGCACATGTGGCAATCTGTGAAGACATGGGTAACAGCTCAAAAGAGTGCACACATGTCCCTTACACAGAAATATTTTCCAACCGCTATATCAGATTCATGAATTCTAGTGGAAGGACTAAAGCATATTTCTCTAGGGACTAAGGTCACTTGCAATAATGGTTCAACAGTCAGTTTAAAAAAGGAATAAAAAAATTCATCAGCTGTCCAATGTAGGTTCTCTGTTCTAGATGTAGGGACCTTCTGAGATGGTAGGAAGAATCTGATTCTGCTGTTAAGATGTAGCTGTATTTTTTAAACTGCAAGAATCACCAAAGAAGGATTTTGGAAGATGTATCTGATTTACCAGTTTACTGCGCTAAAATGAATTTAGCAGATGTGATACATCAACACAGTATTATGAGCTTAAGATAAGTTATAGTACCGTTTTTCATCAAGCATCAAATGCAGTGGCATATTGCACAAAGCTCAGTGTGTTCAGTCACTAGGCATTTATGCCTGCTGCCGAAAATAGAATGTCTTTCTGTGATGGGTTAATCCCTCTTTGGCTCTGATCCTGGGTAGATTACTAGTTATAGCATGCTATGAAAGACTGCTGTGTAAGGCAAGTATTTCACTTAAGTCACTTTGCAACATTCTCTGGACAGTAGAAGTTTCTTGTGCATTTTCTTGCAATGTGGGGAATAGTTTCATTGTCTTTGCTAAAGCATCCAATGTAGATTTTGACAATTATTTTTTCACTGTGTATTAGAATATTCATAATCATAGTACACTTTGAAAAGTAGGGAAGAAATCAGTCTTTGATTTTGCTTATGAGTTCTAATCAGTGTGTGTTCATAATTAGAGCACAAAATGTATTTGGTTATTCCGTATCACAGTTTTTTTTTAAATTCTGAGAGCTTAAACTTTAGGACAAGACACTGCAGTCTTCTTTACACTCACCTGAAGGTCAATAAGTATCAGAGCTTGGCAAGGAAAAAAGAATATTCCTTAAACATTTCTCTGTAAGAAAAATGAGTTTATTTCAGCTGAAATTATGTCCCCATTTAAAGACCTTTTCAGTAATGTTTAAGGAACTGAATTTTCCTGAAATGACTGTGCACAGAAGCCAAGTTATAAACTTTAGAAAGTTTACACTTTTGTTTCAAAAATGGATACATTTAAAGTGCTTGATTTTAAAGATGGGCTAAATACTTATTTTTATCCAGCCAGGTAATTTTAAAATACTCTTGGTGCTCAAATCGTTATCGTCATGGCAAGTCAGCAAAACTTTTTTGATTACAAGTTGCCAGAACTTGATACTTAGAGAATGGAAATGGCCCTATGCAATAACCATGAGTAACCACTGCTCCCCAGATACTGTGGGAACTTCATGGGGAAATATTGAGACATTAGCTCAAGAGAAATGAAAGTTTCACCCCAAAGACCTTTGTTACTATGAATAAAGATAATTCTTAAGTATATTAATCTGTTAATATTTGTGGAAAAAAAGGGGAGAAACACACTATTTTCTGCAGGAAATATTGAAAAGGAGTGGGATATTGCACCAGGAGAGGTTTAGATTACACGCTAAGAAAATTTCTTTCACAGAATAAGTTGTAAAGCAACTGCCCACGGAAGTGGTGGAGTGAGCATCCCTGGAAGTGTTTTAAAAACATGTGATTATTTAGGACGTGGTTTAATGGTGAGCATAGTGGTGATACTATTTTGGCAGCTGGTCTTGATGATCCTAAAGGTCTTTTCCAGCCTTAACAATTCTATGATTCTGAGAGAGATACAAACAAAAAAAAAATCAAAGAAATAAGGTAAACCAGGGATATTTTAAAAAAAATATAGGTGAAAAGGATTAAAGTTTCATTTCTCATAGAGGAGAAGGATCAGCATCAGGGCCACAGTAGTGACCGCTGACATCAGATTTTTCAAGGTCGACTAGAGCATTTGTACTAGAGATATCTGCCAAAATCAACAATACCATATCACACCTGTCAGAAGCTACAAAGTAATTGCCCTTAAGTGAGTCATGTTAACATCCATGTACTCAGCAAACCAAGCAATTATAAACAGGTCTCTGCTCTCCCTGCCAGTCGTTATAGTTATTTGTTCAATTTGTTGCTTTGCCTCAATTCTAGTTAATGTGAGTTATGAGCACTTACTGCATACTGACTGGAAAGACAAAGGAGAAAAGTGACTCTGCTGAGTGTCTGGGCAATTTTCCAAAAATCCTAAATCTATAGTGACAGACAAAATTGGTTCTGACTCACATGAGAATGCAGGATTATGGGGACGGATGCTGCTAGCTGGCAAGAAAACAACAACAGGGAAATTAAACAAAAAAATTAAGACTGTAAAGGAACCAAAGTTTATTTTTTCTAGGGCATGACAGTAAATGCTTCAGTAGCAGTTTCAGGCTTTGCTGACTGTGCTGGTATATTTACATGATGAAAAGCTCACTTTCAGTAATTTTATTTTGTAAAGCACACTACAATAGGAATTAGGAAAATGCATATTAACTCTGTTATATTGTATGGGAAATGAGGAAAATTATGTCCTTATGAACTTGGCTACCTATAAGTTCATCCAGTATTCAGGTGATGACTTAGATTTTCTGAACAGCAGATGTTCAGAAACTGGGAGACAGAAGTTGGCCAAGAAAGCTGCCTTAGTAGCAGTGCAGGTTATAAATTCAGCATGGACAATCTGTTCTCCAAAACAGAGCTAAAGTGATTTAAAAGGTTCATCAAGGTCACTATAGAATACTATACAGCAATGCTCCAAAGCACCAGCTGTCAGGACTGTCAAGTCTTGCTAATGAACTGTGGAATCTGCAGAAAATAATACTAAGGCTAATTGAAGCCTGAATAACTTGAAATCTAGTAGGTCACAGCTATTGATTTATTTCCAATGATAATATAAGCTATGCAGCATGGGACAATGCCTCCTTACCTATAGTAGTAGCTAATCCATTGCTGATGCCTTTCATACAAATATCTAGCAGGTTTGAAGCCCTCCTCATGAGATGAGGAATTTGGTTGCATACTGTGGATCACTTTTTGCTCTTCTACTAAATCCTGAACAGTGGCTTAGCTTCAAAGAAAGCATAGAAGTGCTCTGAATCCAAGAAGAGTTTGCTAGTTAAACCTTCTTCTAGAGCGTGGTATGGGAATAATCTGAGTTAGAATTCAGAACTCAGCCTAGCTCTGGACCCAGGAATAGTCTAAATGTACACTTAACAGAACCAGCAAGCCCTACTTCTTGGTTCAGGAATCCCTGCACTGTATGGAGTATGCCCTCTTTTGAATCAAGTCACATTTTAAAATTAAGACTTAAACTCTTTCGGGAAAAATATCCATGTCTAAGCAGCTCTCAGGAGGTTACATGAAACACGTAACAAGCATGATTAATTTCAATGCAGTTTTTAAGCTGTGTGTGTCCTGAACTTTAAAAAAACATTTATTGAACATCAGTCTGGGACTTGCTAGTCCTCGAGTGCAGAGGACCAGGCAGGTTCTCCACAGTAAGTTATCTTTTTCCTTTAATTGAGTTTTTATACTTTATTTTAGAAATTTAGTAAATAGGGATCACAACATGTGAATGGTGTCTGTGTGAGTATATAAAAATCCATAGGAAGGCACTGCGAGTTTTGGGAATGGGGGTCTGTCCCTACCACCCAAAAGGTACAGATCCTCAGAGTCACTTATGAAGTTATTACCACTGAAACACATACTTGTCATGTCACCAGACAGACCTCCCTTTGCTACTTGTCTCTGCTTGTACTGTACCACCATAGCAAATGAATCCATTTAGTGACAAGTTACAATTTTCCAGATTTATGCTGTGTTGGAATAGTCCCCACGGTATCTGTTTGTACATATTTTCCAATTTAGCTTCTTAAGTAAATCTCTGGGTTTTGAATTGCAATTAGTTTCAACTAGCAAGCAATTAAATGCAAAATGGTGTCTGATGAGTGTTCTAGTTGCATTTATGATCTTCAGGTTTCATTTCACACTACAAAGATTGTAAGGTTTGCTTGCCAACCAAGTCTTGAATTTACGAGTGGAATTGCTTTAAATGAGTTATGCAGTTTGTTTTCTCAATGTTATGACAAAACTTTGCTTATGTTTTATAATTGTTTTTATTTTACTCTGACAGTCTCTGAAAGTAATTATCATAACTGTTGCTAACAGATATACAACAGATATGTCTCACTGACCTATGCCTGATCCTCAGTAAAACAAAAATGAGAAGTAGTTCAAATCTCAAGAAGTTTAGGATTTAAACAGGGCAGTTCAAAACGCACCAACTGATGTAAGCATGGTAAGATTTTGTGTCCTTCCATAATGAGTCCTTCACATTATTCAGATCTGTATTTTCAAGGAATGACAAAGCAAATGATTATTCTCTGATAAAAATGGTAGGATTTCCTGATTTTTCTCCAAATGTTATTGCTTTTAGTACCCCTTTTAAACCACTGGCAGAGCTCCTTGATTTTTACAATGCATGGCTGCAAAGAATGCAATGAAAGTTGTCTATTATTCAATTAACTTTCTTGAATAAGCTCAAGCTAATTATATCACACCTGATTTTTTTATATTTGCTTTCCTTAACTGACTAGAGAAACACCTTCCTTTCAGCCACCAGAAATCCCAAGGTGGCCATCAGAAATGATTCCACCTCTAATTCTCAGCCATTATTGGCCTTTTCCCAAAAGCATGCGATATGTGGCCAACAGTTGATAACACTGTCAAGGCGGTTGCTTCAAAGTCTGGCTTTCTGGTAAGAGTAAGAATGCTGCAGAAATCGGAGATCAGTGTGACTGTGGAGTCTGGATATATAGGTTAAAAATAGCTGATGCATCAAATGGGTCAGTTTTCATGTGGGACTTTTACGGTGAAGGGTTGAAACTGTTAACATCTCTTGAAGCATACATTTTTGGAAATTAACCATTTGGAAACTTGACCCAAATGATCTCAGTCCCTACTGCAGAGGTGGAATATACACAGAAACTATCTAGTGACTAGTGATCTGGGAATGCTCACAAGTTGCTTTCTTCATTTAAAAATGATTACATGATTACAGATTTTGATTCAAAATGCCCTTAGGTGTTTAATGAAGTGTCAGGAACTATATGCACTACGTGCTCTATACAGGAAGCACAGGTCTCAAAAACATCTGAAAGTGAATGGTAACATACACAAAAAAATTAACTTAGGAACACACTAAGTATAATAAAATATAATGAATGAATAATGAAAGGAATAATGAATCATGAATCATGAATAATGAAATAGTTATTTTACCATGACAAGTTTTATTGTGGTGCTGTACATCCTTGGCTCTCTTTACTATTTTAAATGTCTTGATAGAATTCATATATCATACAAATCCAGTACTCTGACGAATTTTATTTTGCTTCCTTTTCTATTAAAAAAAATAAACAGATGTAAACCAGTGATTTTCAGAAGATGTAACTTCTTCTGCATTTTAAAAATTTGCTATAAAATAGTGGATGCTTAAAAACTGATAAATTATTTTCAGTTCTTAATAATATTAATAATGCTTACTATATATGCATGAAGATTAAAGAAGTAAGGACAATAGAGATACCGTTATTTTGTTTTTCTAGGAGAAATAAAATTTTGATAAAGGAAAAGAATAAAAATAAAGGTAGAAAATGAGTTGATATAGCTATTCATCTCATTTTGCTGACTGCAATTTCTGACCACATCGTAAAAAAATCATTAAAATACATCTTTATCTTAGCATAAATGTGTAACTCATGTTGTCTTAGGTGAAATTTAAGCAGAAATGTAAGTCCTTTATTAAATATGAATGTGATAACTCATTGGCAAAACAAAGCAAGTGTTTGATCAGGACTGATCAATGAAAGTTTATGAGGACAGGAGTTATTGCTACATCACTCGATGTGTCAGCCATGACTAAAATCTTTGTATTTTCTGTAGTGTGTTCTCTAAGAAAAGTTTGTTTTAGGATTATAAGCTCAGTTAAATCTTCATAATGAGAAGCAAAATTACTTGATATTTTACAAATCAAGATTCTCAAAGACTATTTGGCCAAATCTAAGCAGGGAAGAAATCCTGTTAAACCGTTGAAGCAAAATCATAAATTATGCCTGTGTGGCCTCTTTTTCTCACTATTTTGAAATGAATTTAATGACCTATTAGGTAGCACAGTGGCAGTTCTACCCTACTTCTTGCAGAAGGAAAACACTACAAACATAAGAGGATTATATTATCATTAGGATTCCTTCTGAATTAATAAGCTTAAGAGGGACCTGAATTACAATAGAAGAAGATGAGTTACAGTAGAATATTTTTCATGGTACCTTGAGTCTAGTTTGGAATCTCTCCCTGCAGCAATGATGATATGGTTTGGATGATATGGTTTAGAAGACTCCCTTTTGGCACTAAAGCTAATTAGGAAAGGCTCTATTTAGACAAATTTAATACTGCTACTAATGAACAAAGATCAAACTCCCTGGCATGCAGCTGCTGCTAAGTATATCTTACTCAGTCAGCATTTATACTCCCCTTGAATTCTGCTGCTATCCAGTGTTGTGTAAGAGTGTATTTTCCCAAAGATAACTATTTATAGTGACAGTTAATACTAGGGAAAGAAAACAGTACTCAAAACAGGCATGTGCTTTGTTTGCAGTGGCTGTAGAACGTAACTCAGTTTGCATGGAGCTCTGCAGGTTATATTAATGACTTTCCACAGCTCCTTCCTTCCTGATGGAAGAAAGTTCAGAATGGATATACATCCAGCCTGCATGGATGAATGGGGAAGGGATTTTGTGGATAAACAGATGTCCTGTCTTATGTGGGATTTTACGTTTGATCCTTCTAGGGCAATGGACAAGAAATATTGTCTTGTCAGACAAGCAGTTTCCCCCCATAGGCAGAAGATACTGAAACCACCTCCTGAATCTCTTATTTTAGCTTGAGAAGAAGAGTCTTAGGAGTTGCAATGTTATTTAGATTATTTTGAAACAGCTTACCTGAAAAAAATAATGGAGATTTCACTTCTCACTTGTAGTATTTTGAAACTTGAAAAACACCATAACTGGACATCTGAACAGAATAGAAAACATCTTGGGGCTCTTTAATACATCAGCAGAAACATGTTGTGTTTCACAAAAAATGTGACAAAGATAAGGACTTTTTTAGTGCTTAATAATTTGTCTCTTGAGTATTAGGATAAAGAAATACTTAAAAAAAATTCAGCAGAGTATAAATAGGAGCTAACGTGTTACCATTTTAATACAAAATGAATTATTAATACTTTATCCATAATTGAATGGTCACATCAGATCACATTACAGGACAAGTCTTTGCTTTGTAAGGAATTACTGCATATAATATGTGAATGAAATAAACACACAGTATTTTAGATACATCTTCATACTTAGATTTCTAGATATCAATATATGGCACGTTATGGATGTATTGTGTACCTCAAAATTATAGATGGATGAACTCAGGGCAGGGGGACAGAAGGCAGTATTTTAAAAACTAGTTGTCAAATGTGTTTTTTTATAGTATATTGCAATAGTAATACTCCTAAACAAAAATAGATTTGGTCTTTAGGTTTGGGTTTATATTAAAAGCAAAATTTCAAAAATTGTCTACTTAACTCAAGATGCCATATTTATTTTTTTATGCACAATTAACTGAAAAGCTTACGTATTATTGAATTGCAATGAGATTTTAAATTATGTGTAGTTTTTCAAAATATAAATTACATTTCAAAAATGTGTAAAATCTTTTGGAAATTTTAACCATAGGTGCAGTATTTTGAAAAAATCATCCAAAGTGATTTTTTCAGGAGTCCCAGTTCCACAATGACAGAACTTAACTATCAGGTATTTTCATTCTGAGTTATGTATTCCTAACTATATGAAAAGTTAGTTCCCAGTCAATGTAGGTTACTATTATTGTCTCTCATCAGGTAGCATATACTCTGTCTTCTCCTTGTTCATAGAAGCCATAATTGAAAGGTTTCTACCACCAATTTGCACAGCAATAAACTCTTAAACAACTGCAGAAAACTTAATAAATCCTCTTAACTCATCCTCTAAAAACCATCTTCAGCCATGCTTAGAATAGTAAAGAACTAAATAGTATAGTTAGTACAATCATTAGAACTGAAGTGTCCAAACCCCTCAATTTTTCATGTTTGTCTAGATAGCAAAAAACAAAGATGGAATTAGGTTGGTTGTCACAGCAGACACAATGTAACAGCAGCCCAATTTTGAAAGGAAAAAGAAAAAAAAAATAGCCAGTCCATCTTATTACTTAGATTTATCAACTTTTCATTTAATGAACACAGATCCTGATGTATTGGGACTGAATTGTGTGAGTTACAGTTATTCCTTGTGTTGTAGAAGAAATACATGTATATCAGCATCATTAGGCATGAAATTTTGTCTCAAGACTGTGAATCATTCAGTGTTTTGTTGCTTGACCTTGCTTTTCTGCCTGTTTGCATGTCTGAAACTGTGTGTTGATCTTGAGGTTATTTCAGCTGAAGTGAGTTTGCTGGGCTCCCTGTTGAGCAAGGCTGTTAGGCAAGACAGTTGCATGACATTTGGTTTAATTTGTTGACACTAAAAATCCCTGAGTTCAGCTCTGATGGAAGACAGATCATGTAATGCCCCTGTGAAGGACTTGAAGCTTTCTTCATGTAGAGGCTTCAGACCAGAGAACAGTGCTTTAATACTAGATTAACAAGAAGTTACAGCATTTTGGTAGTCCTTTTTTTAATACATATCTGAATTTTATCTTGTGGCTTTACACTTTTTTGCACACCCTACAAGCAGTTGAAAAAAATTATTACATTTGAAGGTTTTATTTCACTATTCAAAACACAGATTGCAGTAAGTTGCACATCTGAAAAAAAGTGCTTATCGTGCCTGTCTGCCCAAAAGGCACTGAACAATCTTTGGATTTATTTTTGCATGGCTAGCAGTCAGAGAAAAAAAAATAATTAGAACAGTACTTACTAGAGAATGAATACAATATTTCTGTCAGCATCTTATTAAGTAGAAAAGATGAAATAAAGCTTATGGTATCTGAATTATTTCATTATTAGGGATTCCTAACAATCATCCTCTGCTTTCAATTCAAGAATTAATTCCTCAATCTCTGCTAAAAGCTAAATTTCCAGCAAAAAATCTAAGATTCTGCTTTTTTTTGCATGCTACTTATATATCCGTTTCATGAAAATTAAGAAATGCATGCCAGATAAGAATCCCTGCTACTACCTGCTCTTCAGGCCCAATCCCCTGAGCTGGAAGACAGGAGGCAGAATGAAGCCCCCAGAATTTAAGGGGAAATGCTCAGAACCTGCTGCACCACACAGACATGCACAAGTCTGTGGGGCCAGATGGAACCCACCCATCAAAGGAGGTGGCATAATTGCTCCCTCAGGCACCCTCCATCATTTACCTGCAGTCCTGGATAGCTGGGGAAGTCCCAGATGACTGGAGGTTGTCAAATGGGATGCCCATCTACAAGAAGGCTGGAAGGAAGATATAGGGAGCTACAGGCCTGTCAGTCACAGGGAAGGTCGTGAAACAGCTCGAGTGCCAACGTGCCACATGTACAGGACAACCAGGGCATCAATGAGACAAAACAGCCTCAAGTTGCACCAGGGGAGTTTTATGTTGTATCTCAGAAAAAAACTTCAGGGAAAAGGTGGTCAGGCATTGGAACAGACTTCCCAGGGAAGCGGTGGGATCACCATTCCTGGAGGTGTTTAAAAACATGAAGACATGTAGATGAGACCCTTAGGGACATGGTTTTGTGGTGAACACAGTGGTGCTAGATTAGCAGTGGCTTTTGATGATCTTGGAGGTCTTTTCCAACATTAACAATTATATGGTTCTGTGTTTTTTCAGAAATCCTGGAGTTTCATCCATAGTCTGAGACTTCGTCTGTTTCTGTTTTAAATGTTTGAAGATTCCTAATGATGTTCAATGTGACAAAATATCAGCACTCTCTCATCTGGTTTATACACTCATTGAGGCGTAGGTATCAATAAACAAGAAATAATTTTATACTATTTCTGAGGAACTTGTAGGGTACACCCATCTAGACCCCTGGGAAAAATCTAATAGAATGCCACTGGGTCTACAAACCCTAAGCAGGTGGGTGCAACAAAGAAGCAGGTTAGAGAAGGGAACAGAGATAAATCAGCAACAGAAGTACCAGAATTATGAATTCCTGATCAAGTAAGAGCAGTAACAACGGATCTCTGCCTTTGTAGGCTCTGCTGTCTAGATTTCTGCTTTCTGAGTGTCCTATAGCAGAAGAGAATTTGAAGAGAAACAAAGAGGAATAATAAACCCACTTTTAGAGAGGGGATTTGAAACACCATGCTAGCCTATATCAAGAATGAGAACATCTGTGCATTATTTAAAGACTTTTACAGTTAGAAGGTTGTCTTGAATATGCCGTGTCAGGGGTTTATTTGTTTTTTCAACTGCATGATTTCTTCATCTGCTTCTTGCTGATCCATACAGAAGGAAAAAAAAAAAATTGTGTGTCCCAGATCTGCCAGTCCTCAGGGTGACTGTGCTCTTGCAGCCATGTTTACATAGAGAAGAGATCCTTGAAAACCACCCACCTTCTGTCCATGTTCTGACAGCCACCCTAATGCAATCAGCCAGCTCACATGCATGGGAGAAAGCTTCAGGCTCTGCCCCAGCGACTGGCGCTCAGAGGCCACCATGTGCCCTAAGCTCAGGTGGCAGAGTCAGGGTAAAAGAGAGAAGACTGAAAATGCAAAGAAACAGGGGTGTAAAGCTAAATAACCCTTCCTGTCATCCCTCCAAAAAGGAAAGCTGTGATAAAAATTAATTAAAATAATGAAAGAAAAAGAAAGACCTGAAGGGAGGAAGCTGCCTGGGAAAAATAGGGTTTAGTCTAGTTCTGAATAGCTTACATGTCAAGAGCCTGGGGAAAATAGGGTATGGGGTAGGAAGGCCAGTTCCATTCAGGATACCTGCACTGGACTTCTTTGTGTAGAATATTTTATTATTGCCTTTAAAAATCCTGCCTGGTGTGTTAGATGTCTGGGAGATGCTCAGAAGTTATAAATAGACCACCACTGCAACTTTCTAACGTAGGACCTAAAGGAATTAAGAAGAATGACACACAGTCTTCAATGCCCCATATTTCTTCTGTTAACATGCCCATATGCCTTTTTAATCCAGATAAAGAAATCCACAAGGCAACTCAGAGTTTCTCATAGCAACACATTTTCTTGAGAAGAACTGTCTTTACTGTGAATCTGTTACCTGTTTGTTTCATTTATTTTTCCTTAATACTTTTGGGGTGATATCCTCATCAAAATTAAATCCACTGAACATATGCAAATACTTGATGGCAAGCTTAAATATTTTGTGAACCTTACTGGCCTTTGCAGCATACAAAATATAGAGGAGCAGAACATGTTTTGTTGCAGGGCAGCAGTTGAATGAGAAACAGAAAAAGAATGTAATGATTTGAGTCACAACCAAAAGAGTTCCCGCTAGCACCATTGTGTTGATGTGACAGATATGATCCGAAAACAAACAGGAAGAGATAGGGTGATGCTCAAAATTGATAAGCTTTTCCATAAAAGGCTATCTTTGATCCTAAAATATCACATAGACCAGAAAATCTGCTAACACCCTCTGCAGAATGTTATCTATAGTAATTTCTCACACAGACACTTCAACTGTAAACATTTTAAAACTTCATTTTGTTAATGAGGAAAAATGAGTTTGCCTGTCACTACAAAGCTAGTTATGTGACATGGTGAAGTAGTGGGAAAGAGTAAATAATATCTGTGATCCAAAAGCTGCACAATTTTGGAGCTGTGGCTTCTTTAGGCATGTGATAGAAAAGGTTTGTTAGAAAATGTACTTTAAACACTGCCTTGTCACAGTTTTCCTTTGAACTCCAGGCTTCACATCCTCTCCTGGAGTGAAGTTTGTAATTCATTGGGCTTAAGTCACACACTTTGACATGAATTACACTGTTCACTGAACTGGAGTAACTTCATAAATAATCCTTATTCCCTGGAGAGTCCAGTCTATTCATCATTCCCTTCGATGTTTCCTCTCATGCAGATTAACACACACATGATAAAAAAAGGAGATGCAGCCAATAAATGAATGCTAGGTTTTTATAAAAGGTGATAACAGTGCCATTTCTTATACTACAGACTGGAGAAGTTGAGCTGAATTATACATTACAGACATTTTACCCGTTCTGCAGTGTCTGTGTTGAAGGCCATTATCTTCAGTCCTTCGGGAACTGCAAGGAAGTAAAGACATGGAAGCTTAGAAGAAAAAAGAAGAAAAAAAGAATTTAAACTTTTTTTGGCTAGAAGCAAATTTTAGTTTATTATTCAGCTCCACTGTGTTTCACTTTCAGAGTTTCACTAGCTGTTCCACTTAAAAAGCATATGATAGCACGGAAATGAAAGACTCCTTTAAAGTAGTATTTCTTCAGAGGGACAGGTAAGGTCTCTGGACTTGTGGCTAACATGAAAGAAGACGGATTTGCCAAAATAGGTTAGACAGTTTTCACTTAGATTTTCTTACATCTATGAGACAAATATAGTTCACCAAAGTTTATAGCTCTTTATGTTGACAAGCAGTAGTTATATCTAGACCAGGAGGCTACTTGCTTTTTGACCCATATTTCAACGTGAAGTAAATTCAGAACATACTTCAGATGACTCTCTTTAGGACCCTACATGTATGAGGGTTTTTTCCTATACAGAGAGTTTATGGATATTAACTTCCTTCCATGATACTTAAGGTCGACGTCGTGGCTTTTTTCCCTCTCTCCACGGGGCATTCATGATGTCTCGTTGACAAGCAGCACAGTCTCCCCAGAGATTCAGGCTCTAATATGACTTTACCCACACTTTTAGCAGTCTGTACCATCTACTCATGTACAGTGAATATCTACTTGCTGAAATGTCATCTGTCTGCTGAGCTCCACTGTCACTGTACACACTTTAACAGGATGTGCACTATGAAGAGACATAAACTTTGTTGAGTCTGATAGAATTAGTGTTTAAAAACAAAATAACAGCTGAGTATCAAACATGAGAATTCCAGCCAGCTGAAAGAAGCAATAATTACAATTTTTCTCTTGTAATTGAGAAATTTTTTCAAAAGCATCATAGGGGATTTTTCTGTCCATTGATTGCACCATTTTTTTCAGTCTCAGAATGGGAAATGTCAGAAGACAGCTTTGTCAGATGAAAAGCATGCAGTTTTTCTGTTCATGAGTAAAGTCACGCACTATTGTGGATGTGAATATATTTATGAGTGGCTTTTCTTGACTGCATAGTAATTGAAAAGGAAACATTATGTAAGTAAACTAGAGCACAGGGGGTTTTGGCGTGGACTAGAAAAAGAATTTACATGTTTGTGTGGCTTGCTTCTGATCCTATCACATCTGTCCTCTACGTTTAACAAGCAACATTTCAAATGAAGAAAGTGCTTATTGCTCAGAACTCCTTTGGTCTAGTAAATAATAGAAACACTTTTTTAAAAAGTGTTCTGCACTAAACAGCAAATAAATCACATTTTTTCTGGAAATGCAGCCTCTTCTTCAGTAGGTAGTTTGCATTTAGATGAGAATAGCTCAGAATTTCAAATCCGGATCATTCCATCAAGCCAAGTTTCTCCCATCAAAACAGTGTTTTTCATAATTTGTAGGGAAAAAAATTATAAAACCTCCATGTAAATATTAGATATTTTAACTTGTAATTATGCATAAAATAAAACAACAATGATAAAAGCCTAAACATAAATAACATTTACAACTGAACAGCTTGTATGAGGATAACTTTTGCCACTTCACACTCCAGTGAAATAGTACCTTGATAAAATGGTTCACTGGAAACAGATGAGAGCTGTTGGGATAAAATGCCTGTAGCAAGTTTAAGCAACATCCAGTATATCTCATCTAAACCTGTGCCTGACAGCACAGAAAGTAGAAAGGCTCTCATAGTCTTTCTGTTGCTTATGACAGCACAGGTAACATATGTTTCTTGATTAACTTTTGGTGTGGTAGAAGCTGCTGTAAGCTAAGAATCTGCTATTTATTGCAGGCAATGGAGGGGGTACTTGAAGAAAAAAATATGCTAAAATAAGGCAGATTTTTTGTCTCTGACAGAACTTTCTATAGGGTCTGTCCAAAGAACAAATTGAAGAAAAGCACATATTGGCATTTCCATTTCTTAAGACCTGTGTTCAGATCTTGAATTTCTATCACAAGTTTATAGGATTAAGTATCAAAGGGAAAAAATGTGAACCCGGAAACATAGTCAGTGCCTTATATGGGAAAATACAGGATGAAAACCAGACTTCTGTTACCTCAGGGACTATAATAAAGCTTCTGCTTGATTAAAAACAATGCCCTAGTTTCCTCCCTCTCCCTTTTTATGGAAGATAAATATTTGAGAAAAACAATACTGATGAATTTTTTCAGTCTAAAAGCAGAAAAGAACACCATCTCGAAAACCCGTCTTTTTTTTATCTGTACCCTAAAATTTTATAAAATTTAGCAGAGATTAATCAAAACCAATCATGAGCAAATCTGAAACAAGTTCAGTCTTGCATCAACTAAAAAATTCATTTATTTTCAGGTATTCAATCCCTTTGATTCACTAGGGTTTCCCTCCGTTTCACTGCAGCAGCTGGAAATAAAATGTGTCGAGCTCAATTGTAGGCTGACCCTTTGAATCTTAGTTTTTGCTGACATCTTGAAAACACCAGCTGTTATACTTCTTCAAAGGATGAATATATTTTGAACATGCCAAGAAAGAGATTATATAACATCTTGTCTTGACCATAACTGTAGTCTAAAAGTCATCCCTAAAAGCAGCTCACTTCTCAGGAAGGCAAACCTTTTAACTCAAATACCTCGTATAAGAAGCCACCTGAGATTTGCACATCAATTACACGTAATTGAAGAAAAAGGGAAGATATTTTGAACTTATCTAAATCACACCATGTATTAGTCTTCTATATTAGTCTTCTGTATGAGTTTTGCAAAACCCCACCTAAAACTGTGTGTTCAGCCTCAGGTTTTATCGTGGGTATTTGTCAATGTCCTACAATATACAAGGACAAACTTCCTTTGATGCAAACTTTGTCACCTATTAAATACACACAGAGTGTACATATCTAGGCAAACTCTTGACCTCTTGAAATTAAATTATCCTTTTCCAGTGCATCAGATTTAAAATGATTTTACAAATTGGGATAAGCTCAATTTATCCTAGTTTTTCAGATTAAATATTATTAAAATCCTCCCCTTTTGGAGTCACCTTTCTGAAGCCTTCCTGTTACAATGTCCTTGAGAGTATTATCAACATTTGTTTAGCTTTGGGACATTAGGAAACATTAAAGAAAGAAAAACAACCAAAAGTGGAACTGTGTTTTTCTTTGATATTTGTGATTTATTTCCTAATTTTTTTTTTCAGTGCTGTATATTGCATTGGTACACCTATGATTGGATTATAATGGATTAAATTCCTTATCCAGAGGCAATTTTTAGCTGTATTCTGCTTTAAATGCAATTAATTGTTTTGGATATAAACTCAATGAATTTATAAAAAGGATACTGCTCAATCTAATTCCAAATACCATTTAATGTTCAAATATAGTTTACTTTGTTCTTACTTTGAAAAAACTGAAATGAATGTCATTTTTTCACTGACATAAAGAAGACTAGGATTACTCTCCCTATCCCTTTTGCAAAGCACTTTTTGGTACAAGTATCTTGTAGCTTCAGGACTGGCAAAAGAGTATTAAAGCAGCTTGCAAAATTTCAGGACAAAACCGAAACCACTAGACAGAAGACAGTTTACAAAACTATATATCATATTCATGTATATATGCAACCATCCTTTCTTACTAGTAGTAAATTCATAGTTTTATTATAAAAAGTGAAATCCTGAGACAGTTGCCTAAGAGAAACGAACATGGCTTCAAAATGGTTACCTAAATCATTCAGATTTTCTATGAGCAAATAAAATAGGTCTTTACAGTGAGAGCAGATCTCCCTACCTAAGAGTAAACAGAAAAGTTTTGAGACAGAAAATAGAAAAAGTACAGGTTTGGATTTTTATTTTTCCTTTTGCCTGATCTTTTCATTTAAATAAAATGCTACATGGAGCTTATTGCATCACCAACAACCAATTTTTTGGAAAAGGATTTTGCACTGATATTTCATAGAATTTGACGTACTTGTAACTACTCCAGAGATCAGGAGCTATTAGGGAAACCCTTCAGTTCAGATGATATTTTCCAAAGAGCTGAAATGAAATAAGTAGCATGGAAGAACGCTTATCAGTTGCAGGCCATTATACAGAACTCTTCATTCAGAATTCCCGCACCTGGGATGGGGTAACCCTGGATATACACACAAACTTGGGAATGAGAAGCTGGAAAGCAGCACCACAGGAAGGGCCCTGGGGGCCCTGGTCGATGGCAAGTTGAACATGAGTTAGCAGTGCCCTGGCAGCCAGGAGGGCCAACCCTGTCCTTGGGGGTGTCAGGCCCAGCATCGCCAGCCGGGCAAGGGAGGGGATTGTCCTGCTCTGCTGTGCACTGAAGCAGCCTCAGTTGTGTGCAGTTTTTCACCACGGTATATAAGAATGTAAAGGTATTAGAAAGTGCCCAAATGAAATAGTGGAGGGCCTTGAGGGGAAGCCATATGAGGAGTGGATGAGGTCACTCGGTCTGTTCAGCCTGGAGGAGACTGAGGAGAGACCTCACTGCAGTTACAACTTCCTGTGAGGGGAAAAGGAGGGGCAGGCACTGATCTCTGCTCCGTGGTCGCCAGAGACAGGACTTGAGGGAATGAAGTTGTGTCAGAGGAGATTTAAGTTGGATGTTATGGAAAGGGTTTTTCACCCAGAGGGAGTTTGGGCACTGGAACAGGCTTCCCAGGGCAGTGGTCACAGTACCGAGCCTGACCAAGTTCTAGAACCGTTTGGACAATGCTTTCAGGCACAGGATGTGACTCTTGGGGCACCCTGTTCAGGGCCAGGAGTTGGACTAAATAATCCTTGTGCGTCCCTTCCACGTCAGATTTTAAAAAATGTAAAATTTAATTTTCTGCTCTCCGATGTATTTTATTTCTGACATCAGGTGAAAGACCTGCAGCAAAGATGGTTCATCCTATGTGGCCTTATGGAAAGACTCTTCACCTCTCTGATATTTGATCTCTGATTTCTGTTTGATGATGATATAGCATATCTTTTCTTGAATGTTCATCAACATATGTTAGATAACCTCTTGAACCATAAAAGTATTTTGCACCATATTCCAAAATTTATGATTCAAAGACTTCAGTAATGACCTAAAAGTCCTTGAATTTATTAGATTTTTATTTGCTCTTCTTTAAGATTTTATATGAAAATCTTAATTCCTTAAGATAGGGGAGTTTTAAAAAATGGGGTTTATAATAAAAATAAAATTCACTGTCAAAGAAATTTATCAGAGAACTCATAACATAAATAGCCAGACAAAAACTTTCAAATATGTTAGACGTCATGTGTTAAAGTTGAAAGCCACGAAAATCTGAATGGTTTTGGTGCAAACATAGACTAATAATTTCTTTCTAAATGATTATTCCTTCTTAGTTATTTTTAACTCATTTTTCAAACCAGGGCCAGTTAACAAACTTGTATAATTATAAAATCCTTTAGAAAGGCTTTGCAGTACAGTGTAGATAACAGACATCCATAGTTTTTCAGCAAACGTAAGGTTAAATATTTCTACCAATTAATAATTATATTCAAGCTTACAAGTAATGTGTCTCCAGTTTTGCATAATTCAATATGCAAAATTCATAATTTTATATGTTGGCAAACTCAGAGGCTCAGAGAGACACATTATTTAAATAATCTTACTTAAACTGGAAAAAAATAGTAATTGTTGGTAAGAGATGGGCATGCAGAGACATGTTTTATCTCTGGATGACTTCTGTGTGTCTGTGTGAGTGTATGCATGTGTATGTACATGTGGACAGGCACACACCTACCCACAACACATTAATGTGGACCTAGTTAGTCTTATCAACTTCTACAGCTAACTTCCCAAATTAAACTTCAGAGAAACACTTTGCTCACACAAAAAAATTCTTTTTCTTCCCCTCAGAAGGTCCTCACTGCTTAGCTGAGATAGAAAAGTTTAAAATTTTTACCAAGAAATGTTAAAGTAAGTAGCTAATAATTTCAGAAAAAATAGTTCCAAAGAGATGACCAAACAAACCAACTCTCCTTTATGCTGGAGTCATTATGAGCCCACAGATATGTTCTATATGACTGCTAGTAAAAACATCTTAGGCTGCTGCATTGTACAATGGACTCCTGAAACAAGTATGTTTTTTTAATAGACAGTTGGAAAACAAACGTGCTGTTTAGAAAATGTTTTCCAATCTTTTTTTGGACAGTGTTTGAGGCTGATGTACTGAAAGATTTCTTTGGATTTATTCAAAATTCAATTTTCCATGCGGTTCTGTGTTAGGCTCTTTCCTATTGGATGTCTTAGGTTTGACTCCTTCTGCCAAAGGAGTCAAAATATCCTCCAGTTGGCAGGACTTGGGTTTTTTATCCTTTCAACTCAAAATTAGTTATTATTTGTCTCTTCTCATTGTACTGAAAATCTAAGAAACCAAAAGAATGTAGAGCTCCTTTGTCTAGAAGTGTGATCTGAAAATTTATGAGTTGGTCCCATTTTCTTAATGCAGCTGGGAGCTATACATTAACAGAGGGAAATGGAGAAAGATTAATGTATTAACTTTCCCATTAAATTTTCCCTTTCAAAGGAGGATAAATATGTTTTAATTGGTGAAAAATTAGAGTAAAAAGAAATCAATAAATACATAATTGATTTTGTTCATTTACTTACATAATATTTTTTACTCTTAATTATTTCTGGTAATTGCATAGTTTAATCTAGTAAATTGTTTGTAATCAGATTGAAATCTTTTTACTGGAGTATTCTGTTCTATGGAGGTAAGGTATTATCTTCCTTGTCTAAAATATGTCTGTAACAACAATACTATCTACATAAAGGGATGTCCATGAAACATAGTTAGTTTCAAAAGTAATTTTTCTCCTGTGTCACCAATGAGAATAACATCACTAATGCTAACTAGTTTTCTGCATAGACACTAAGATGTCTAAACCTCTCAGTTTAGTCATTGACTTCAACCAAGCTGATTTCTTATGCCTCTCAAGTCTTCACCCTTTCTCTGCTGAGATTATTCCTATGTCTCATGCTTCCCTTGGAACAGTGTTTCACCATGTTCTTTCTCTCTTTTCCTTTGGATTCCCATTCTTGACTCATTCAATACCTCTTTCTGCTACGACAGACATGCAGCTTTCAATTTTTCACTTTTGACCAAATCTTTTTTCTTCATATAATTTTTTTTTTACTCTCTTACATAACCTTCCTTGAAGTGAGAAAATGATACAAGAATTGCCTTTTAAACATGAATGAACCAGTATCAACCGCTGTGGTGTCCAAAGCAGAGAAATGAATTGATTTGGGGAAATTAAATATTGATACTGTGCTCTCAGGGCCAGCACAAAACTCGGCAATTTTGCAAATTTTGCATGGCCCTCTGAGAGTTGGTGTGAAAAGACATTAAAGTATAAGTAGGACAAGTGGCTACAAGAGAGAAGTCTGTGGCTGCCACACTAAGATTCTAACCTATTATGTTTTGGCTGGGATATAGTTAATTTTCTTCACAGTAAGTAGTAAGTAGTCATGTTTTGGGTCTGTGCTGGAAACTGTATTGATAATACAGAGATGATTTTGTTATTGCTCAGCAGGGCTTGCACAGGGCCCAATCCTTTTCTGTTTATCACCCCGCCCCATCCCACCTCACCAGTGAGGGGACTGCAGGTGTCCAAGGGGTTGGGAGGGGACACAGGTGAGACAGCTGACCCCAGGTGACCAAAGAAATATTCTATACCATATGACAACATGCTAAATATAAAAAGAGTGGTCAGAAAAGAGGAAGGAGAGAAAGTTCACAGTGATAGTGTTTGTCTTCCCAAGTCACCTTTACGCATGACTGAGTCCTGCTTTCCCTGGGATGGCTGAACACCTGCCGGCCCATAGAAAGTGGTGAATGAATTATTTCGTTTTTTGCTTTCCTTGCACATGCGGCTTCTGCTTTCCCTATTGACCTGTCTTTATCTCAACCCACCAGTTTTCTCATTTTCACTCTTCTGATTCTCTCCTCCATTGTACCAGGGAGGGGGAACAAGCATTTGGATGGAGCTCAGTTGCTGGCTGGATTTGAAACACAGGACATGAGTTCTTGTGAAAATTCTTGCTCAACTCCACAGAATGTAAAATGGTAAAGAGCACAGGGTCCTTTGCACTACATTTACTCAGCCAGAAATAAAGACAACTTGATTTCATTTGAGTATGTGTAATTGCACCTGTATGAAGCAAATGTGAAACTGCATGGGAATTTTACTTGGAGTTGGTCCTCAACATGAAACAAACCAAAGGAGTTCCCTTCATAGGCTCTATAAATAACTAAATGGTACAAAATTCTGGGCCACTCATCAGTCAGAGAAAGTACTTCTATGGAAAAGTTTTTGTTTTTTATACATTATAAGGCTGAATGTTAATTTTTATACTGGCAATTCTTTTCTATTTTGCATTATGAAATAATAACAAGCTAGAGAATGCAAAGATTTATCAGCTGTGATTTGAGTTGGGCACCAGCTTTTATATAAAAAATTGAAGAGCTTTTTACTTTAGTGGTTATTTTTTCATACAAAAAAAATTGTGGCCCCAATCCCTACTATACATTTGAAGAACACTTAGATCATCTAAATATACCCCTCTATAGAACATTAAAAAGTCATCCACCCAGTGTGGATGTACATGAATGCACAGAAAAGGACACATCATGAAGCTCCTACAATATAGACACCCTTGTTTGTATTGGGAATGGACACATTGAAAAGTAGGCCCTAAGCTGACCACTGAAGGTCATAATTCGGGAACAGTCTTGCCAGTGGTCTGTGATGCTCAGCAACACTGCTTTTCCTAACCTTTATTTTGTGTCAAATTCAGAAGCATGTTTTCTAATTACACTAGTGAATATATCTGGAATTTATTTCCAAGAGAGGGCTGATATAAAAAACAACTTTGCAATTTGTATCTACTAAAAAAATGGTTCCTTGGCTTTCTTAAAGAGAGTATAATGAACCCACTTAATCTGCTCATTAATTTAGCATCAATGTTCACTTAGCAATTTCAGAACAGAAAAGTTCTCTCCTATTCTTCTTCTGTATATTTACTTATATTTCCTTCTGTGAGCAAAATGCATTTGCTTACTGATATTAAAGAGGAAATAAATTGCAACCATATAAATGTCTGCAAATTTGGTTCTGTAGTCTAAAAAAAAGCACTCTAAAGCAAAATCATGATCTCTTAAATGTTTTTCATTTCGAATAAACTGTATTTTTAAGAATACTAAATTGCTGAATTAAAAAAAATTCTCAAAGTCAAGATAACCTAAAAGAGGAAAAAACCCAACCCAAACCAGAAACTAAAGCTATAAATATGTTTTAAGCCTTATTTTCCCTCATTTAAATCTTCTGTGAAACATCAAACTTCTGAACTTTACTTAAACATCATAAAACTATTTTTCAATTGTATTTTTATAATATCAGTTCTATATTATCAGTCTGCATTAGCCTTCTCTATTCTTTTCAGGCTGATCTCTTTTATTACTAAATATACTTGTTTTTCTAAATACAAAAATTACTTCAGCAAACATATTACTTTATGAAACTAGCTATATTTATTGTTCCTACTTCATCAGCTACCAGTTCTTGAGCCTTTTATTGTTATTTACATTAAAATTAGTATTCTGATGACTACTGTTAGTAGTAAAATTAGTGTTCTGATGACAAATATGTACTGGAATATTATCTGTAGCTCAATTTGCAATACAGTTTTAGTTTTCTGTACTTTATAGTTCCCACATCCTTCTCCTTCCCAGACTCTCAATATTTTTTTTCATTTTTAAAAGCCTTCTGTTTATTGCTTCCACTAATCTTTAGATCTCTGCTTAACCTCATTGCCTGCTATTGCCCTTTTCTACATTTAGATTTAACCAGCATGTCAGTTACAGTCTCTCCAGAAGCTTTCTTACAAAAAAAAAAAAAAAAATCCACATTTATGTGGTACTCCTGGTACCACAGTTTTTCTCAAGTTGTGTGTCCTGAAAAATCTATACTCCTCCTGTTTCTATAGGATATGTCAATAGAAGTGGAGAAAAGATAGGAAGGAAATGTTTGTTGTTGTTGTTTTTGAAAAATGTTCCTCCCTTAAAAAGAACCTCACAAAAATCTCTGTACCTCCAAATTCCCCATCACTTGTGATAGAGAAATTGAGAGAGACAAATCACAAACGGCAAATGCATTTAAGCCTGAGACAAAGAGAGGTGCCTGAAAGAAGTATAAGAGAACTTAGTAATGGTGCACAACATGCATCTGAGAGGATAGGAGAAATTATAAATGAATCCTTAAGTTTTTGAATAAGAGTAATTATGGCCATTTTTTCAGTGTTGCTTATTGCCAGAGTTAAATTTTTTTGGTAGTTCTAGTGTGTCGCACTTTGTGCAGTCTTCATTGCTTTCAGCAAACTCACCTTGGTTATTATTATCCACACTTAACTACAGTTTTTCCTTTTGGCAATCTCTAACAGCAAGCCGAAAGCCACTGTGGTTTTTGTTGACCTTGAAGTCTTGAGTCTACAATAAATATTGAAATCATCTTTCTAGATTATCTCTTTGAATATTGTTCATTAACCTGTGTGGCACATTTTCAGATACAGCCTACCCTTTTAGAACTTTTCTTGACAATTTTTCTCACTGCTGGGTCATGTACTGGTGGCTAAACCTTATCAACCCATATTTCTGCAATAGTGAACTTTAAAGCCTGGAGCTGTAAACTCCTACTGCCTTGATTTGACCATTTCCTCACTTGAATCACCACGCCTAATCTCAAAATTTTGACCTCCTTTATTTAGATATAGGCTTTACCTTGCTAGTGGTATTGCAAACCCACATTCTTAATTAACCATCAATAACTTTGTATTGGGTTTGTGTGGCCAAGCTTTTGTTGTGGGGGAGGCTACAAGGGTGGTTTCTTTGCTTTGCTAGGAGCATCCCCTGTGTTGGACAGAGCCAATGCCAGCCCAAGTTTCCAAGACAGACCTGCCAGTGGCTTAGGCTGACCCCATCAGAAATGGCAGTAACACCTCTTCGAGGACATATTTCAGAAGGATAAAAAGTTATTGTGCAGACGTAATTGTGGCCAGAGAAGACAGGAGTGAGAATATATGAGAGAAACAGCTCTGCAGACAGCAAGGTCAGTGGAGAAGGAGGAGAAGGTGGTTCAGCTGCTGGAGCTGAGATTCCCCTGCAGCCCGTGGTACAGACCATGGTGAGGCAGGATGTACCCCTGCAGCACATGGGAGTTCATGGGGAAGCAGAGATCCACTTGCAGGAACCCCAAGCCAGAGAAGGTGGATTCCTGAAGGAGGCTGTGACCACATGGTAAGCACACACTGGATCAGGCTCCTGACAGGAGCTGTGGACTTGTGGGGAGAGGAGCCCATGCTGGAGCAGGTTTTCTAGTAGGGCTTGTGACTTTGTGGGGGACCCACGCTGGAGCAGCCTGTTCTTGAAGGACTGCACCCCATGGAAACATACCCATGCTGGAGCAGTTCATGCAGAACTGCAGCCCATGGGAAGGACTCAGCTGGAGAAGTTTGTGGATGAAAGCCTCCTGTGGGAGACTTTCCTGTCCTTCGCCACTCACTGGAGCAGGCAAAGTACTCCTCTTCCTTAGGAGGAAGCAGCAGCAGAAACAACGTGCAAAGAAGTGACTGTAACCACCATTCCCCATTGCCCTGCAGTGCTGGCAGGGAGGAGGTAGAGAATCGGGAATTGAGTTAGGCTTGGTAAGGAGGGAGGGGTGGGGAGAAATTGTTTCTGGATTTATTTCCCATAATCTTATTCTGATTTTGGTTGGTAATAAATTAAACTATTTTCTCCAAGTCAAGTCTGTTATACCCATAATGGTAATTGGTGAGTGATCTCTCCCTGCCCTTACCTCAACTCGTGAGCCTTTTGTTATGTTTTCTCTTCCCTGTCCACCTGAGGAGGGGAGTGATAGAGTAGCTTTAGTGAGCACCTGGCATCCAGCCAGGGTCAACCCACCACAAATTTACTCTTTTATTGTAGCTTGAATGTTTTTGAATTAGTACAAAGAAAGAACATTTTCTATGGATGGCGCTGGAAGTGGTGCTGGAATATGTCAGTCAGTAGTAAAAATGTTGCATTCAATATAGAATATGGTTCTCAGCTCTCTGGATATGGAAGCTTCTCAAACAGCCAAACCCATGTAGCTCAACTGAAAAAAGAAGTGGAAATTTACATTTGGAACTGGAGGACACGGGCCAGTTCCTTGGAAGGCAGAGGTAGTCCTCTCCCAAAGTGCAGAAAGAGTACTATGAGCAGATGGTGTTTTAGCTGCATTTGGGCAATAAAACATGGAGTTGCATAACTGATCTTTATTCTTATGCTTTAAACAACCATTTCCCCTACCCTTGTGAATCATCCCACTTGAAAGTCTCTTGAGCCCCTGTATTTCATCAGTGATTTTCTGGCCTGCTTCCCTCAGCCTGCCTCATTTATTAATTTGCTCAGTACACTTAACTTGAGTTCTTTCGTTAGACAATCAAGAAAAAAAAATCCTTTAGAGGGATTAGTAATAAGTCTTAAGGTTGTGTCAAGCAAGCTTATGTTAAAAGGATTTCTTAAACATACCATGCATTAGTGAAAGTGATTGGCTAAAAAGGTGTGCACTCTTTATCTGTTGCCTGCTTCTCCACTGCCTGCACCTCCTCAGCCAGTAAGCAGAGCTGTTTATCTGGCATCTACAGAGTATCCTGTTAAAAATGTGAGAGTTCCAGCTAAGGAACACTAGTGCAATGTTATTATACCTACTTTTGAGAGATTTTGTCTTACCAAAGTAGCATGGTCCTACAGGTGCTGTTGTGGCAGTCTTTGTTCATGTAACTGCACACTTGCTTATTTCTAATCCCTGCTTATAACCCTAAGGTACACCAAAGCTAAGTTTATATACCTTGTCAATAACCACATATTCATTTCCAAATGCATTGTGCTTACAACTGATTTCCCTGATTTTTCAAAACATTAAACAATTGTGGAAAACAGTTTTCAATTAAGCAGCAAAAATCCAAAGATGCAGAATTAAGGTTCAGTTTCTGATATGTGTAATGAGTCTCCCAGGACACAGCTACTCCACTTTGTGTCTTGAGAGTGTTCACGCCTAGCACAAAGTGCATATCGTGATAAATGCATCACATCCTTGGATAATTTCTATCTGCCAGCAAGCAGTTCTGCCCAGATATGACTTTTGAAAGGGAAGAATATGTGTTTATGACTGCCAGTCACTCTGACTGGAGGAAGGGACAGACTGACAGCAGCAGGGTTGAGATTACTAGCAGCTTGAATAAACAGACTGATGTTTTTCTCTCTCTTTCGTTTTTCACACTGCTGAGGAGAAGCAACAAACATTTTCCAGCTGTGACAGTTCGCTATTTTAAGGTACAATGCCTGTTTTGACTTTTTTATTCCTCCAAGATGACTTTATGGACAGAGGGGAGTTTAGATTTAAAACATCTGATCTGCTAAGTCAGATAAGTACAAGCAATTAACAGGATGAAAAAAAAGTTTCATTTCCTGCATCAAAATCTTATATATTCCTTCATTTAAATAACTGCAATTCAATTACTGGATGAGAATTTTAGCATTAGAAAGAAATTATGCTTTCAAAATAAAAGAAACAATGAAAGTAGAGGCACATCCTCAACACAGTTACAGATGTTCCTTCCCAGTGATGCCATATATAACTGTCAGGTAAGACTGGGTCCCAGTTCTGCTCATACATATGTAAACAGAACCTTGAGCTTTCAAGTCCCCCCTAAAACCTTTTAACTACTTAATGCAGAACTTCAAAGGAGACACTTAGCAGTCAGCAAAGAACCATGAAACTTGTAATAATCAAAAGTAACATCCATACAAGCCTGAAAAAGGATAAAGTTGTGAATAAAGCTAGTTACACAGATGGGAAGAAGACAGAAGAGGAAGAAGAACAGGACTGAAGTTTTGAAACAGAAACCAGAGACATAAGAAAGGCCATCACAACAGAGTCAGCAAACCTAAGCCAGTCCATCTGGACCTATTCTGTTAGGAATTAACCACAAAGAATTCTGAAAGGGAGAGGAAGAAAGAGAGAAAGCTATAAATTCTTGGTTTGGATATCTTCTGGGGATATTGTGGACTGAAATTAATTTAGCAGCTGAGACCGAGCAGTGTCCTGACACCTTGGCTGTTAAAGCCATCTCTTGAATGTGCTCATTTTAGATTTGAGAAGTTCCCCATTGAACACTGCAGCTTTCTACAATGTAACAATTATTTCCTATGAGAACCCTTTTGGACATACAATTCATTACCTGCTTTAGGTATAAATCTAGATGTTGAGAAGATGATAGGTAAAAAACATAGTCTAATGGGCCTTTACTCAGTTCTGTAAAGGGAACACAGCAAGCTTTGTACTATTATTTTTGCAGTTGCTAGAAGAATTACTCTATGTGGCTGGAGATGAACTGTAGCAACCACTGCAGCAGAAAATTCGTCAGTTTTATGTGGTTAGTCACAGTTCTGAATTGCATTTAGCCAAACTTTGTTTTCATTGTCTGTGAAGGACTTCTTTCTTCCAGAAGAGGAGTTGTATTGAAATTAGACAGGTATCTGAAACAGATGATTGACATTAATTACATTCACTGTCATGGTACTAAGTCTGATTCTGGTATGGATTCTAGTCTAAGCCTCAAAATAAATATGAATTTGGATCTAGAGACAGTTTAGAGTCACAGCCTCATTGATGCATAGCAAGAACAGCTGAACAATAGGAGATACTGATTAGGGTAATCAATTTTGTCCCTTGTGAGACTATAAATAAAAATTCATATGTGGCCTTATGATCAAATGATTTTTTCATCTGTAGTATATTATTTAGATCATTGAGAAATGTGTCACTTTAATTATTGAGAAATGCAAGGATTTTGTGAGGGGATGGGGAACCTTTTTAAAAGTCCTTCATGTACAGGCTCATGGAAATTGCTTCCTAAGTGGAAATAGGAGCTCTCATTCACAAAAGTAAATGCTGCCACTGCAGTATCTCAGGTGAAATTCTTTCTAGAATGCTTCAGTTCTGGTGAAGAGCCAGGAGTTTCCTGGCTTTTTGTTTTGAGTGCAGAAATGCTTCCTTAGTTTTGTTACCCTGCAAGACACTTCACTCAGACAAAATAACAGAAAATGTTGACTTACAAAACAGACTGTCACAGCTGCAGCTGTTTTTTAAATGCTTGTCAGAGATGAGCAACTTCATCTTATTCAGAAAGTCAGAGACTGCAGAGACATTTGGTTGCTGCCAGTTTAAAAAAGCACCACCGTATACACGTTAGTCTTCTAAACATATATTGCTTTTTGAACTCAGTCCTCCGAAAAATCATCTTGTATTCTTTCAATCAGTTTCAAAATAGTTCACGAATCTTCCTATACCTTTTTTTTTTTTTTTTTAAACTATATATCGTAAATCTTAAAGAGATATATTAGATCCAGGTAACAGTTATTTCAACTGGTCTTCTATTTTTGGTATGCTTCATAGACTATTCATAGGCTGGAAGAAGCTAGTTGCATTGACTCCTGTGACACAGAAGAGGCAAAAAGCAGCTAGGAGGTACCTAAGGAACTATCCCTGTAAATCTAATTGCTTACTTACCTGACTAGTTTTCCATTACTTAAACACAGTAGAATGTTGAAGACTGTTTATTTACAGCTGTATGACTAAATGATCAGAAATGTGGTCCTTTGCAAGAGGTTTGATGGCAAGCTGCTCACAGTCCTGCTTTGAGAACTGTGTTACTCTGAACACCCCAAGAAAAATAAATGCAATAATGAAAAACTGGAAAATCAGGTAAAGCAAAGTAAAAAATTTGACATATATCTTACTTTGCCTCCAACCTTTCTAATAACCCCCACCAAGAACAAACAGGAATAAATGCACCCATGCCAAATAAACAACCCCAGGTGTCAGCACTAATGATCTTCTCTAGTTACTCCGAGGGACCCCATTTATTTAGAGTAACAGAGGCAATTGAAGAGGTCCAAAGCATTTCTGAGTATTGGCATGTCAGAATTCTCCCAAGAATTTCAATTCCGTCATTAAAGCAATGTCATTACCATGACCTGATTGACATTTCTCTAACAATGCGCAGCAGAAAGGATCCTGTTATCCAAGCCCACCTCAGCTTTTTCCAGGCTGAGAAAGGCAGTTTTGAAAGCAAACAGAATTCTAGGAGAATGTTTAAAGAAAATGAAAGCCTGCAAATTGTATGGTAATTATTATTACACAAAGTTAACTTTATGAGGTAATGTTAAAAAGAGCAGCATCAGAGGCTGTTAAAGGTGCAGCACATCTCACTCATCATTCACTGTATTTATACTTGAGGGTTAGAACCAGTGCTGCAGTTTTTATGCTGGGCTTTCTCATGCATATAGATAGCCTCTGGAACTAATATGAGGCTATCCATGCTTTTTCATGGAAGAATTTTCCATAAATTCTTCTGTAGGGCAAAGCTAGTACATTTACTCAGACTCCTACGTAAATTGTCCCAGGATCCTAATTTGATGTACTCTGGTGGAAAGTGATTAGGGTCAGAGGACTTAAGCTGTATTCTAACACATATTAGATTTAAATAATCCTGTCTCATCTCTTCTGGCTCCTATCCAGATTATTTTGACTTGTTTTGCTGAGTGAGTTGGTTTGTAAGGTTTAACCAAGTTTTAACAGCATCTAGTAACATTTCACCAGAGCCCCACCAGTCCTGGCTTCAAAGTGCATCGGTGTTCAATTTTTGTAAGGTTTCACAGGAAAATGAAATTCTCAAAGGAAATTAAAGAAACAGGGTTTGCCAGACTAGATATCTCAGGCTTTCAAACTATATATATGTCTGGGTTGTTGCATCTCTTTGTAGAAGCTTGAGATATATCTTTTGTTTACTGTGCACCAGCTATTAATGGTAGCTAGTACCAAGTGAGAAACTTGCAAAAAGCTTATTAAAAAAGCCACCACATGAGTGCTGCAGTCTGATTTTTTAAAAAATTTTAGCAGCAACCTAACAGGATGTGTCAGGGCTCCTTGTCTAGTCCTTGAGGACTCCCCAGAAAATATGAGGGAAAGGTTTTGCTTCTCCTTCTTTTCCCCTCATTTCTCTATCCATATGTTGCTCACCTATTTGAAAACAGTGGATAAATGTAATTTGAGGGAAATTATATGTTAATTATGTTAGCAGAAAATAAACTAGAAGAAGGTATGAACACAAGAACGTATGGACAGACCACACAGGCATAATCTGTTTTAAATTATCAGCTTAATGTATTAAGATGATAATCACAAGTAGTCATTCTTGTGACAGCAGACAATTATAATGCAATTTTTAAATAATTTTTTTAATCTCTTCCTAGGCCATTTCACTTGAATGAGCCTGCAAACAATTGAAAATCCTTGTTTGGAAGTTAACAATGAGACAGAAACTTAAGTAGCATTTCATAGGGTTGGTCCTTGACATAGAAGATGGCCTCTGGTTTGGACACTGTATATTCCTATCACCTCCAGGTAGTACAAGTAGTTTTACTGAATGTTATTCCAGAGCCCATGGGGAACAATATTTAATTCTTAATATGGTATTTTATAGAAATAATAACCTTGGAAGAAGGTGAAATGTTTCTTTATTCCAACAGAAAATGGAATGCAAATGTACACAATACAACAGAATTTTTATATCAACATAAGAAAGTGCAGACCGCATCAGAGACTGAAAAACTGACTGGGCACAGACTGGTGAAAGGCTAACCAGACTGGAATAATGCATTTTCAAGGAGCTGAACTGGCTGTTAAGGTCTGTTGCCATAATACAGCATCATAAGAAGAGGCCAGAGGAAGGCATGTTTTTTGTTGAGTTAAATCCTTAAATACAGATTCTACTAGTCATGGTGTTAGGTAGGAAATGAGCAAAATGAAATCTCTGTTGCTGTAAGCAGTGAAAACTAAAACAAATGAGTTCTAGACTCAGCCATTCTGAACAACTCTTTATTTGTTCCACATAGTATGCAATAAATCAAGTTTAAAGATATTCAGATCCATGTACATGTTAACACAAATCTCTGGAGTTCAACACCCTGCTTATACTAGTAATTTGTCAGAAACATCTAGCTTTATGGCTGTTTTCAGTACAAGCGGTTGTCTTGACAAATCAAGATAAAAGATTCAGGACTGTTTCCTTGTAACACTAACAAGGTTATTTTATGTAGAGGAAAAGGAGATATATTAAGAAGGGAAACGTGAGTCAGACTTTGCAAGCAAAGTCGATTCTTTCAACTGAGATGTAATATTAAATTGCATTGGGACAACAGGGAATTCAAGAGGTTATGCTTCCTTATCTGTATATAAATAGATATTTAAAAAATATGTTTAGTGCTTTTAAAATACGATTCAGCAAAGAAAAAGAGCAGTGTGGTGAGATAAAAAGATGATTTATCCCACGGCCACAGTGCTTCAAATTGACTGGAGAAAGTAATCTAATCAGACTTTATTAAACTGATTCTGCAGTACATCCTCGATGCCTGGAAGCATTGTCTGAGCTGGTCTGCAGTCTAATCCTGCTTTAGGAAACTTGCCGACTATTTAGCCTTTTTGAAGTAGAAACACAGACACATACAATTTAATTATTGCATACTGTTTTAATTAGTAAAAAATGTGAACTTTTGATGATGCCTGGCTTCTGAGAGAAGCTACACCCATGACACCAGTATTTAAATAACTCTGAGCAAGCACATCCATTTTATTCAGAGCAAGCTATAGCAGATATTGTAGGCTCACAAACCAGCCTAAAGAGCTGCTGCCAGGTTATATAATCTTTGAGCACTCATCCAAGGCATCCCTGAAGGCAAGTGCGGAGGGGAGAAGTGCTAAGGGGTTGGTTTTGCTTCAGCCATTTCCCCCATTGCGTGACAATCACTGCCCTGAGAGCTGGCAATATTGATGGTGGCAGTTCCAGACCCATATTGAAAAAGGAAGCTCCATTTGTGTGACAGAGAGCTCCCCACAGATCATCAAAAAAAGGATGCTCAAACAGTAAGGGCAGGATGTTGCTAGTCCTCTCTTGCACATGTAGATGTCTAAGTTTCCTCTCCTGATCCTTTGTTTGGCAAGTTATTTCTCAATAAGTTCCAACATTTTGTAGTAAAAAGATAACATGGAGAGACGCTATTTTTTTTACAGTGCTGAAGGACAATTTTCTTCATATATGTCAGCTGATAGGTTGCTATTTTTCACATTTGTAAACAAAACAATATGGATAACACAGCAGTGTTTTAGTTATTGTACTGCTGAGCAGTGCTTACACAGCATCAAGCTCTTCTCGGTGCTGCCAAACAACTGGACAAGAGGCAATGGGCAGAAACTGATGCACAGGAAGTTCCACCTGAACGTGAGGCAGAACTTCTTTACTGTGTGAGTGACCATGCACTGGAACAGATTGCCCAGAGAGGTTGTGGAGTCTCCCTCACCGGAGACGTTCAAGAACTGTCTGGATCAAACCTGTGCCACATGCTCTGGGATGACCCTGCTTGAGCAGGGAGGTTGGAGCAAATGACCCACTGTGGTCCATTCCAACCTGACCCATTTTGTGATTCTGTGATTTCTCACCTTCGACCTAACAGCAGCTACACAAGAAAGCTGTGACAGCTGTCCCCACTTGACCAAAGGAGTATTCCATGCCACATGATGTCATGCTCAGTAATAAAAAGCTGGGGAAAGAAGGAGGAAGGGTGGGAGAGATATTTGGAGTTAGAGCATTTTGTCTTCCCAGGTAACTCTTATACATGATGGAGACCTTCTTTCTTGGAAATGGCTGAACAGCTGCCTGCCAGTGAATTAATGCCTTACTTTCCTTGCATAAACAAGTTTTGTTTCCCTTTCCAAATAAAACTGTCCCTATCTCAATGACCGGGTGACCTCACTTTTCCAATTCTCCCCTCTATCCCACTGGAGTGAGTGAGCAAGAGACTCTATGCAGCTGAGCTTCTGGCCAGAGTTAACCCACAACACTTGGGCACTGGATCTTTTACTACTTTACTGAGGATGGTGCAATTGTGATCTGTACTGTCTTCCCTGATACAAGAATAATATAACCCATTTTAAGTTAAAAATCTGAGAAAATCCCAACTTGCTGATCACAACCTTCAAGAAATTGCTCTCTGTTTTGCCTGCAGTAATGTCATTGTGCAATATTGCAAGTCCCACTTAATTAATCAGTTCTGTACTCTTTAATCTACCAACACACATTATTCCTCCTGTTTTCTCCCTCAGCTACGTGTTCTCTCACCCCACACTCTGCAACACCATCTGCTGTGTTTCCCACTTGATGAATATTTCTGCAGAAAGTCTGTTTCTTCCTCTCCCTCCTGGTCGATCAGGGTGTGTAATTCATCTGACACATGGAATTAAATACGTGATATTATATTCTTATATATTCTGTACTTCTTATACATCCATCTTCTGTTTGTTCATGACCTTCTGCCCTTCGAGAAACAAGTCTGTCATTCTTGCAGAGATGCCAAAGTCTATCAGGTCTCAAATAATGAGTTCTCATGGCCTTTCTTTCTTACCTCAGTGAGAGAGTCCTTGTTAGATATGACTATGTAGAAACATTCAAGCCTTGATTTTTCAGGGTACCTATGATGCAGAGTTCTATGGAAAGATTTTCTACATACTACTATCAGCTTTCTGGTAAGGCTGTACTGCAGTGCACGAAGACAGTGCATAAATACAAAAACTAACAAAATTCAGAATAACTGGCGGGGTTGGGATCAGCAGCAAAACGTGTTCTTTCTTTCCCAATGCCACAACGAAGTATTGAGTACCAGAAAGATTCTACATGATGAGACATGAAAAGCAAAATAAGACATGAAGTAGCATTCACTGTGTAGCATTAATACCTACAACTCAGATACCTTGAACAATAATAAAGGCTTTCTGAATTATTTAGTTTTCCCGAATTTTTCTACCCAATTTCACATCTCATTCTTTCTCTGTGATTTCTCTTCATGCCTGTCAGAAAGAATTTCCAGATTTTTCTCTCCCTTTTGTGATGGTGTCTAAATGCTAGTACTCCCCTTACTCTGGCCTTCCTAAGACACATCTCCATTCCTAGTCGTGTATAACTAAATCATCCTCTTTTTTAATATTATTACCATTCCACTTCCTATTCTAGCTTGCTTCCCTCACTTTTTTGTCCACTTCTCATCTCTTTTCATATAGGAGGTTCCTTCTATATTCCAACAGTCTTTACAAATATCTTCATTTACCTAACTGGTTCTTTCTGTTGCTCCAGGAAAAAAACCCAACTTAGCATTGCCTTATATTAGTGAAAATCCTGTCTTTAGTCACTGCAGTAGTCTCAGGATAAGTGGGGCTGTGCTACTGTCCCTTGCATGAACCTTGTGAGCCAGGCAAAAAGAACATGTGTCCATTCAGAGATGTGATGAGAGTGGAAATCCTACACTGAATCAGCTGGCCTTAATAATTCCCATCTATCCTAATCCTAGTGCTGGCAATACTTGTGTTCCCAGAAGAGTGCAGCATTATGGATCCTCTCTGTCCTCCCACTCATGCACGAAATGCTTTGGAAACATTTTTCTCTGGTGTTCCAGCAGTTGCAGTGCTCTTAGAAGATGAGTCATAGGCAGCAGTGAAGAGAGGACAATAGCAACCATGCATACTTCCCAGTAAATCTTGGAGAAATGTTGGTTTTGGCCTCTAAAATTCTTACTTGGATCCAATTCCATTAAAACTAATTTGGCCATTGACAATGGGCTTTCACCATGGTCAATGATGGCTATAATTTCAGACCTATCTAATTTGTTTTGAAGAGTTTTGCAAACCTTTTTCACTCCATGTGCCTGCAAAACACATGGATTATAAAAGCTTGATCCTGTATGAAGCATCACTGAAGAAAAACTGAAAATAAGCAAAGAATGTCAAGTTTCCCAAACTTTTTGTAATTACTGCCTATTTTATATGCCTTTCAAGAGAAAAGCATTAAAAGGCAGGTTTAGGATATTATCAGTGAGCACTGGGGATTAGCTGCCAGGTTTTCGCTGCTCTCTGACCTTTCAAAATGCAAGCCATGCAAACCCCATATTTCTAACCTGTTTCTTTAAAATTCCTAGGTTTTGTGTGTGCAGTGCTGATCCAGTTATTTTATTTGTTTATTTTTCTTGTTTGATGGCCTTGCATTTGGAAGGCTGCCTGAGGAAAGACGCCTAAAGGAAAAGAGGGAAACCACACAGCTATAAAAATATCTTGCAGTCTTTCCGCAGCAGAAAATGTATGGGCATGATGGTAACTCTCCCGCCTTTTGTTGCTGGAGCTGCATACAGTAGAGACACCACACCAGTATTGCCCTGGTGTGATCTTTTGTAAGATGCAGATAGTGCCGTGCTGTGATATTTACAGCATTGTGCGCTGTGTTTAGTGGCAGATCTGCTAACAGCAGCAAATCTATTCCTGGCCTTGCAGAGTGGAATTCTGCCTACTCACTCTTTCCTCTCTCCGCATTGTCTTCCTCTTGTCATGTATTTTACATTTAGACTTTTGATGTTAAGTAGAGCCCAGACAAAAAAGAACTTTGAGTCCAAGTGCTTTCAAATTTCTGAGTATGGGATAGATTCAAATTCCCCCATTAGAAGTAACCTTTCCTTCTGGTTTCAGTGTTGGGTGGTGTCCAGAACCATATGGGACCTAATTTTGAGCTGTATTAGCATGCAGCCAAAAACTCACAGCCAATCTGAAGAAACCTAGAACGAGCTGACAGAAATAGTACGATAAGCAGAAAAATAATGAAATATTTACATCAAAGAGGGTAGAAACCTCTCAAACTTTGATCACATTGATCTTTCTAGTTTTTACAAGAAAAACTGAACATTAATTCTACTTTCTTTTCCATAGTAATGTATTTCATCTGCTGAAAATTAAGTGTAATTTCTAAGCTAGTTGCCCATCTCTGCAGAAGAGAAAGGGGTGGACAATTATTTCTGCATATCTCAAGCAACTTATTTTTTTTAAGTGGAATGAATGGCTTACTGGAGGCTCCTTTCTTTCTCCCTTAACTGCAGCCTAGACATACGATATTTAGATGTCTCAATATTTTTATATAACTCAATGTTCTTAGCCTTTTTGTAACTTTTATATGCAGAAAATATGAATCAGGCTACAATTATGAACTCCACTTTGTAGCTATCCCATGGGCCATGTTTTTTGCATGACTTTACCAGGAGAGGTTAAGGCAGAGATCAATTTTAGATTTTTCTAAATTTATTTGGTTTCTTTAGATTTTTCTTGGTTCTCTTAAAAATAGAGAAAAAAAGTTTTCAATCTGTGAATAAATGGGGATTGGCTGAACAGTACTAATTAAAAATGAAAATAGCATGTTAAAATATTTTTAGGCACTATTTCTAAAAGTATCAAAATACCCTCTTTTGAAAAACTCATTGCACTAAGTCTTTCAACACATGTAAACTAAAACTACTGCTTTATTTATAGAAATAGAAGGGAGAAATTTAAACTGACATGAAGAGAGAAAAATAGAATGCATTCTTCTCTCTCTTAGAGCTGTGATTTCAGCACATTATCATTCTTCTCCCTCACCAGATCAGCAAATTAACAGACGTTAATCCCCAAAGCAGTAATGCCTTTACTTCACCTGTAACACTCACTAAAGATGCATTTGGGACTCCGCAGTGAAGAAGAAAGATTGAACCAACACAGCACTTCAAATGTTGGGAAGGGTTGGGCACCTTTTTTCCCAGCATCAAAACCATTTCTAAAATGCCTGTAGTAGGAATCAGTATCCCCATTAGTATTTCAGCACAACTGAAGAATCTAAAGAGCACAACCAGTAGTTTGCCAAGCAGTCAGCTTTTAGCTATGAAGAGTTTTGGTTACCAAATTCCCCTCTTCCACGTGGCATGAGGATACAACACATTTGTGGCGTCGTAATGTGAGCACTGTCTCTCTCTGCATGGCATGGATGGCTGAGCCCATCATCACTCACACAAGAGTTATGCAGCTGGGGAAAACTGAGCCTGGACATTTCAATCCTTGGAGGCATTAGAATGAGAAATGTTTAACTTCTACAATTCTTCTGAGGACTGGGAAACTTTTTTACTTGGGACATTTAAATCCTCAGACCTTCAGTCTATAATCTCTTGTCAGATGGCTTGTCAGTCAATATTTATGCCCAGTTTTGATGTAGAAGTGGGAAGCAGACATGTATTTGTCAAAATCTTAAACATGTCTACAGCATCTATGTAATATTAAATATTTGTATAGGTCTTTATGCAGTTAGGCCCAGGATAGGATGCAGTTTGTTTCTGAGTACCTACTGAATGCATCAAACCCCCAAATCCTCTGGACTAACATGACAACTTAGAAATCACGGCTGCCTTCTTTGTATTCACTGACCACAGACTGATCTTCAACTTTTCATAGTTTTCTGCTTTGTGATTTGGTTTTCCTCTATAAATTAATTCACTCAATCTCCCTGCCACAGCACTGTGATTCATTGTCTAGCTGCACTCAGCACAGTCCATCTCACTATTCCGGTCTTTAGACAACTGTTACCATCCATCTAAGAAATGAGCTCCAAAAGCTGGACATCCCTTCTCCTTGAAGCACCTTTCTTTCAGGATGATACAATATTTGAACTTTACAAAATGTTTGTATCATACATCTTTTTACAGCACGTAACCCTGAAGTTCAGCAGGCTTGGTATGGTACCATACCATTTCTGGTTCTAAAAACTACACAAGAACAGAAAATTTCCAGAAACACTTTGAATGACCTGCAAGTGATGCTGTCCAGTAGTCAATAACTGCAGTCACACGGTGTTCTGATGGTCTTGATGCTGGAGGCAGAAATAGTGCTGTATGCTTTCAAATGTATGTCTGAACCTTTGCTATTTGCAGAATCTTGAGAAATCGGGGAAAGCACAGTGAAAATTGTGTGTTATGTTTCAAGTGTCCATCAGCTTTTATGCTTATTACGGACTATCTATCACCCATGAATTGCAAACAGTGAAGTAGATCATACTCTATAGCCTATTTATCACTTCATACTTTTGTTTCAAAACAGATGAAACAGAATTCAACCAGGCAGCACTTTTTGCCTTGCATATTTTGTTTATGTGTATGCATTGAATAACATCATCCTTCCTAGTATCAGCAGTTGCTATCATACTCTTTTATGAACTATCAGAATAAATAACTTTTTTAAAGCACTGATAATTAAGCTATCAGTGTCTGAAGGTGTCGATTCTGTTCTTATGTCTGCTACATATATATGGACGACAAATTAATTCAATTTTCAAAATTTCTATTAAAAATAATGCTGCTATAAATCTGGCAAGGTGAAAAAAAAGTGTGGCAAAAAAGCTACATACAAACTAGTAGCCTTCTGACTGAAAAAAAATGCATGTGATGGGTGTATTATAATGTGGGTACAGAATTGAATATCTTGTCAACATCATGATATTGCCAGAAGGTGTTTATGATCCAGAGCCATAAAATACCCTTTCCTCTGAGGACTCGTGTCACGTAAGATTGCATGCCATTATGTACACAATAACTCAGTGCACTGAGATTCCTTTACCGTTGTTTGGCTGCACTTACATGGCAGGCTGACTGGCTCCTTCTGCAGCTTCAGTTTCCAGCCACACAGACAGTGGAAAACTTGGGACTACACTGCAGCGGTTTTCTTTCTTGACCATTTCAAGTTTCTTTTGAAAGGAAAGGAGGCTGTGAGAGGCACAGTATGCATCCAGGTATCATTCTGTTGTAGAGCCATCTGCCCTACAGCTGACATGAAGACTGTGGTTTGCCCGGGAACACATTGAAGGAGGTAATTTATCTAAAGAATGAGCTCGGGTCAGACTTTTCTAAACAGCCACTATCAGTCATCTCAAAAGTGTGTGATAGCCTTGTCTTCCTGTGCAGACTTGACTGAGTAATGAGCGATTCCTTAGATAACAAGAATTTACCTACAGGCTCCATGGGATTCCTATATTTAGCAGTAAAGGGAAATACTGTATTTTCCTTCTGCTCCAGTTAGTGTTAAGTGCTATAAAAATTAACAGATACAGACTGTTAGAGTTCTTGCACCAAAATCTTTGTGGAATGTGACATCACCATGTAACAAGTGAGACATGTTTTCCCCCATGTACTTTGTTTCTAAATAAAGCAACAACAATTTTGCCCTCCTCCCTTTTGTCTCTGGTTCCTAATGCTGTGATATTAATAAGGAGTGACATGTTTAAAGCCTTTCTTTATACTGGTGGAGAATATTTTTGCAATATATAGTGTAGTGCACCAAGTTGAGGACGTTTTCATGGTGATTTTATGGCATAAGGCAAGAGAAGATTTTATTCACAAAAATGATTAGTCAAACAAATAGATCGCTATAGTAAATTAAGAGGGATAAATTATTTTTGTGGACATTTAAAGCAATGTAATTCATACAACTGCCCTCTGTTGAAAGCGCTGTGCTGGTCTGCCTGATCTATGCACTATTTACCTTGGCCAGGCCATAGGATTACATTCAGTCTCAGAGTGGGAATCAGAGGAATGGAAATGTTTTTGCTCTGATAGCAACAGCTGTTACAGCGTAATAAAGAATTCAATGCCGATGACCCACCTTCTGCATCTTGCCCTTCCTCAGTAGTCTCTTCAATCTTAAGGTCAATAAGTTCCTTAAGTATCCAGTGACAGTTTCCTGGGGCCTCCCACACATCTTAGGGGCTACTATCTGCTATTGGGGGTGACACAAGCACATCTTGAGTTTTAGACTTCTCCTCCACAGTTCTGAGACAGATTCTACTCTATTTTTCTCTGTAAGACAGGTTATTATTTAGCAACTTGCTCCCTGGCTTTGACACCAAGTGACTTCAAGCAGCAGATTCCCAGTGTTTCTTCCAACCTCATCAAGTGAGGAGATGTACAGTTTGGCGCAAGAAAATAAACAGTTAAGTCAGCGGACAGGAAATCCAGTAACCATCCACACAGCTGATGACTATGGTTAGATTTTCAGTCCTCTGTGGTGGAGGAAACAAAACAAATACTTTTTGGAGTGAAAAGAGGAGATAAATCTATATCCCCTCCTAAACCCTACTCTAATCTAATCCAATCCTAGAATTTGGACTGCGTATTGATTAATGAAGAAATATCGATGTTCAAAAGAATAGTGAAACTAAAACAGTCCTTGCACACAGGGGATCTTTTTCTTTGCACTATCCAGTGGCATTCCTTAAGTACACATTTACAACTTTTGGTTTAAAAATAGAGGCATGCAATCTCCATCTTATTAGTAATAATCTGAAAAGAAAATCACCATTGTACAGTGCAGAAGGAGACCAGCATTAAAAATACTGAAACAAGTGGCTTTCCTTACTGTATTGAGTTTTCTTGTATTCTTTTCAGCTTACCAAAACTGTTTTTGTAAAACTGAACTTGTGCTCTTTTCCAAATAATCTGGTTCAGAGTATATATCACTAGTTGTATAATATTTTCATGCATATACTTCTAGAATCTATGCTTATGAATAATAAGAATGTTCTTTACTAGGTCCACTTCGGACAATACATCAATGTCCTTCTATATTAAGACCTTTAAAGATTAGGCATAACATTGACTTCTTGCTTCTATGACTTCTTGCTTACCAGAAACACTTAGAGTTTCTGACTTACTATCCTGGATTGTTATTTCTCCTTCAAAAAGCTGAGATTCTTGGTAAGAACATATGGTCTTACTAAGAGGCTAAAGACTGTGAGCAGAGGAGACTTTTCTCACAACTGTTGAGTAACTGGGTGTGAAAACTCATGTGCTATTCTGCCTTTCACATTTCCTAGTCTAGCTCTATAGGAAAACTGAGAGTGTTCTACTGCATGATCTCATTCCTGAATCCATTTCTAATTCTTTAAGATATAAAATTTGCCTTTCTGAAAGAAAATTTTTTAATGTGAGTTGAAAGTGCAGGCTCTGTATGAAATAGCCTGTTCCTTTCTTAAAAGTTTTTTCTTCCCTATCTGGCATACTGAATTTATACAGAAAAATTTGGCATTAGAGCACATTGAATCATTTGGGCTTTTGGTGGTGGTGATGGTTTTATCTCTACAAAAGCACTATTTCCTGGATAATAAAAATCTGAATTATACTGTTTAGGAGAACAAAGTGTATTTTTTTTCTTCCACATTACACAGAAGGATCATTTGGCATGTGTTGTCTCTTAGATTGGCTTGGAAGAAATGAGCAACAGGTGATTCCATGTTTGCTTGTACTGAAGTTGCCACATTTGGCATTCACAGTACAATGCAAAGGTGTTCCTGAAAAAAAATTAGTCAGATTTTCACGGAATTACAGAGTAATTGACTTTTCAGGGGGTTTTTTGAGAGGTAATAGAGACATAGAGTTATAACTGACTAGTCCTGAGCTGATTTTTTTCAACCATTCATTAAGTTCAGCTGTCCAGTGTTTTCCTACAGTGTCACTTTGACAGAAAGAAACCTTTTCAAACCTTTTCACTCAAAATAAGCAAAAGAATCATGCTTCTTTCCACAACCTAAATTCATAAAGATGAATGTATGGAGCATCTTGTAAGTTATGAAACCTCACAATGTATTTTCAGTGAGTTTTGTGGCACAAGAAATGTAATATCTGATCGGGGATCTTTGCAAACATTCCTCACAGGATAAGGTCTGTAGGGCAAAGGCAATATATCATAAGACAACACTCACTGGCTTTGTCATTGCCTAACAGCAGTCCTTGTCCTAAATGATAAGATTTTCCAAAGAGGTTAAGTATGCTCCTTTCGACATATTTAGATATTGATTTTGAAGATATGCTTTTACCTGCTGTCTGACACATGGGGAGGTTTCATTTGGGTGACAGAATCATTATTCACTTCTGATAATCCTGGCCCTCTACATGGTTAGACAGCTGCACATGATGCCAGCACGCCATTTCCAGCAAAGCTAGTTGGCATCTTCTGTTGCTGCAGCAAGATTTATTATCAAGATTTTGAGGTGTCAGGAATTAATCCAGATCTAGGTTTACCACCATGTAGGATATAACAAGAAACAAAGAGGAAGAAAATAACTATAAATGTTTCCTGTGTTTCCTGTTCATAATTTGAAAGTTTCCTGAAGCCAAGAAACCAGGAGTCATAGAATCACAGAATGGTTTGGGTTGGAAGGGACCTTAAACATTATGTAGTTCCAAGCCCCCTGCCATGGACAGGGACAAATTCCACTAGACCAGGTTGCTCAGAGCTCAATCCAGTCTGGCCTTGGAGACATCCAGGGATGGGGCATCCATGGCTTCTCTGGGCTACCTGTGCCAGTACCTCACCCACCATAGAGTAAACATATTTCTTCCTTATATCTATTCTAAATCTACAATCTTTTAGCTTAAAGCCATTCTTCCTTGTCCTATCCCTACATGTCCTTCAAAAAAGACTGTCTCTAGCTTTCTTGTAGCTCCCTTTAGGTAGCAGAAGGCCACAATAAGCNCTCAGAGCTCAATCCAGTCTGGCCTTGGAGACATCCAGGGATGGGGCATCCATGGCTTCTCTGGGCTACCTGTGCCAGTACCTCACCCACCATAGAGTAAACATATTTCTTCCTTATATCTATTCTAAATCTACAATCTTTTAGCTTAAAGCCATTCTTCCTTGTCCTATCCCTACATGTCCTTCAAAAAAGACTGTCTCTAGCTTTCTTGTAGCTCCCTTTAGGTAGCAGAAGGCCACAATAAGCTCCTCCCAGAGCCTTCTCTTCTCCAGACCGAGCAACCCCAACTTTCTCAGTCTGTCCATGTTAGAGAGGTGCTCTGTCCTCTGACCATGTTTGTGGCCCTTCTCTGGACTGACTCCAGCAGGTCCACATCATCCTTATGTTGGGGCCCCCAGAACTGGATGCAGCCCAGGACACACCTGGCTCTCTGGGCTGCCAGTGCGCATTGCTGGGTTGTGTCCAGCCTCACACCCACTGGCACCCCCAAGTCCTTCTGGGCAGGGCTGCTCTTGATCATTCTCTGCCCAGCCTGTGTTTGTCCTTGGGATTACTCTGACCCAGGTGCAGCACCTTACACTCCAGTCCTCGAGTTGTGGGATATTCTTGTTTTGTATATCATTAAGGTATACAGATAAGCTTGGCTTTTTATTTTTATGTTTTTCCGGAAGACTTTATCACTGGGATCTTTAGTCCACTTTTGTACAGAGAGTTAGATGATAAAATCTGTGTACAAAGAAAAGTCTGGATATTAAGGGAAGTGATCTGACATTAACAAATATCTAATAGGCCTTTTTGGAATGGCTCTCAGCAGCAACAAAATCAACACTTGAAGTAGCTTTAATAAATGCCAATTTTCTCAGCCCTCTCTTAATGTTTTGTTACTACTCCTTTTATTACCTATAAATCTTTCTAGTACTTCGAGCATCTGAATATGTAGCATTCATTTCTGTAGCACTGAAAATATTCTTTCTTTTCAATTCTGAAAGTACAAGTGTAATGACAGTTTTCTCTCATTATAGTAATTTAGTAACTATTATAGTAATTAATAGTAAGAAAACTTTCTTTAGGTCCATTATTCTATATTAAAAACTTTAAAGAATATTATTGATTGGAAATGAAATAGCATTTCAGTACAGCAAGAGGAAATCAGTAGAGCAACAAAGCTGATGAGGTATCTACAGGATAAGTCCTATGAGGAGTGACTGAGGGAACTGGGATTGTTTATCCTGGAGTAAAAGACTCTCAGGGAGACTTTATCATGCTCTTCAACTCCCTGAAAGGAGGTTGTAGCCAGCTGGGGGTCAGCCTCTGCTCCCAGGTAACAAGCGACAGGACAAGAGGAAATGGCCTCAGGTTATGCCAGGGGAGGTGTAGATTGGATATTAGGCAAAAATTTTCACCAACAGGGTTATGAAGCATTGAAAAAGGCTGCCCAAGGAAGTGGCAGAGTTACTGTTCCTGGAGGTATTTAAAAGATGCATAGATGTGGCACTTATGGACATGGTTTGGTGGTGAACTTGGCAGTGTTAGGCTAATGGTTGGACTCGATGACATTAAAGTTCTTTTTCAAACTAAATAATTCTATGATTTAACAGCATTTTTGTCTAGGCAAAATACCACTTAACATCTAATTCAATTTTATACCAAAATACAACTCTTCCATTTATGTAATAACTTTGTAATTTAATTTTTTACATCTATCAGTTTACATGATAAAAAACACCCATTACAGATCTTAGCATTAAAATTAATTTATATCATCGAACTGACAGATAAAACTTTGACAGGGTTTTATGTCATTTTTTACCATAGCTAATCCTACATCCTCTTAAACAATAGACTCTGTAATTTCACCAAAGGAAAAAAAATCTGTCAAATAGTATTGGAATCCTTTAATTTTCATTGATTTCCCAGTTAGTCTCAAGCCTCTCTAAGCCCTTCTCTATGTCTCTGCAGTTTTGAACTAGATTGTGCAGGCATTGCTCTTCAGCCACTTATCTGCATCCAAACCACAGCCACGTGAGGTGCTAAGGAGATCACCATCAGGGAGGCTGCCTCTTGCCAAGCTCTTACACAGTTTTCTAAACCACTGGAAGACTCTGTAGTAATTTAGTGGTATCTTATACACACATAATATCACTGAAGGCTCAGGGGATGAGGAGTCTGTCTGATGGAGTTGTTTTGTCCAAAGCACCTGGAAGAATTTGAATTACTGTATGTATTTCAGGTTCTTGTAGAACACATTCCTCGTGTTTAGCAAAAAAAATCTCAATAAAAATTAGATTTTTTTCAAATGAAAATCTGTCTACATGAATACCTCAAAATCTCTAGCTTTCTATATAATTAATTTACAATACATGCCCTGTAGTTTTTTCTCCTGTGTTTGGTCATAAGAATGAAAGGAAAATGAAGTGGTATTCTTCAGGTTATTTTCCAAAGTATCTGATAGTCCCTGGTGAACATCAATAATTTTTTCTTATAACTATCACCACTTATTAATACTCTAGACAGAAGTCTTTTTCTTCTATTGTTTTGTGACATATTTTAATTGAGGCTATGTCATTGCAATAATTGCAATATGAGGATATATTAGACAAACCGTATAAATGTGGAGTCATTTCAAGTATATGCAGAAATAGTGTCATGAATAACCATAAAAAATATCTTTGTTTTTATAATTAAAATCCCAGCTGTTTGAAAATATTCCTATAATATTTGCTCAAGCGGTCTACATGTTTTTTTGCCATCAAATTTTTAAGTGTTTATGTAAGAAAATGTGTTTCTTTAAAAAAAAAAAAAAGTCTTCTTTTGCCTTTCCTTTCTGCGGCATTAAATGGATCAATGTAAATATCAGACATATTTTGGTTAGAGGAACATGAACAGCAAGAAACGAGAGTGGAAGAAGACAGTGTTTATGCTTTACATGTAATGCTGCCAAATCATCTGCTAGTTGCCCTTTTAATAACCTCTTTTTTTCCACTTCTGCTAAAAATACCTCAAAAGCCCTCGGTGAAGCCATAATTTAACAAAATTCAATATCCTGTAAGAAACAACAGGTTTAGGAGTCCTCAACCATGCCCTAGAAAAACCAAAAGAACATGAACAATCTACAGTATTTCTGTGAAAAGACTGTATTGTAATCCTTTGCCAGCCAGAATCAGCAGAGATTTTAAATCTTCTGCTGCAAATGTTAACCCCACAACTGACAAATCTCAGGGGAGAATATTTGAAGCTTTTCACTGACTTCAGGAACAGTTCAAACATTATTTTTCTCAGTTAGCTAAAAACTGGTACACTAAAAATAAAGGGGCACATTGAAGATTAATTTTATTTGAACGCACAGAGTTTTATATGTAATGCTTAGATATTTGAAAGCTGATGGGAGAATCCTTTAACGACAGATTGAAACAGAATAATGAGTAGAATGTGGTAAGGCAGAGGGCAAAGGTTCAAGTCAGGACTCTATATTCATTCAAACTTCTTGTCCTTACTACAGAGGTCAAAAACAGTCTGGAATACAGGCCTTGAATTTCAATTACAGGTGCTGTGTCAGGGTAGCAAAAGAATGCACTTATACATTTTTGGGATTCTGAGCAAAATAATGCAATTCAAGCCTTCACACATTTGGCGGCATTTCTGTTTAATCAGCTTCAGCATTTTCCCACAGTATCTATGGAGGGATTTTTGCAGCACCACAAGAAAGTAAAAACATTTTTAAAATTTGCTATGGACTGCAATAGCTGAATTTTTTACCAATTGTAACTCAAGATAACAGTGTTTCTATATGCAATTATTCATTCCCATACAGCAAAGACATCATTTATCATAGGAGTTGTGAAAATTATTATAACCTTGGGTTTTGGCAGCAATCTCTGAGTGATCTTCAAGATAGCTTTGCCTGGCCAAATATTAAAAAAAAATAAATAATCAGAAGAAGATTATGACTTTTATTTGTTAAATTCCTCAGAACAAATGCTCAACCCCCAAATATTTAGTCTGTAGCTTGATGTATGTATTGAAATTTTAGCACCACAGCACTCCAGGTTCTGTTGGAATTTAGTATATGATATGCAGCATAGTAAAGAGAGATACACATCACTACTTGATTCTTACCTCCAAGATTTCATATGCTTCTGCCTCCAAGACAATAAATCTCCCTGGAATGGGGGATAATGCAGCATTGAACAGACACTGAGCTACCCCTGTGTACACTAGATCGGGGTAGCTTTTTTAACCCGTGTGTTTCATTTTCTTCTTATTCTATTCCTGCCAAATAGGGAACTGACTGCAAGGTTGTACTGCTGTGATGGTGGTGCTGGAGACCTACTACATTGTTCTGGCTTGAAATATGTGGAAGATCCTTCTGACCTAGAACCATGTCAAGCCAAGCACTCTGACCCTGCAGGGAAGGGTACAGGGAAACAGCACAAGGTCTGGTTCACTAACTTCAAGGGAGACAAATCAGCATGATTGAAACATGCATCTGCCCTTCCAGAGGTGCTCCCATCTTCTACCACACTTGCTTTGATGAACATTTTAGCAGTTTTATCTGCTAAATTCCATCCTTGTTAAACCCAGTTTCATCCATTTTCCATACCTGCAGCCTTTCCTTCAAAAATCTGTCTACAGCAGAAGTCCTGCACACAATGAAGGCTGGGCCTCTAGCTGCCTAAATTGCTTTATATTTGGCAACATTTGTCAGTCATTCCCCTCATCTTCTCCCAGCATATATATTTTATATTATTTTACAGTAATATTTAGAATGTCAGTACAGACACTTCAAATTTTCAAGTTTCTACATCATACCTGGCCCTGTGGCTGGTATTCACTAATCTGCAAATACTATAGCTCCAAAACACATGCCAGATCTTAGGCTCTGGGCTACTGGAGCCTAAACCTGTCATGAGCATGACGTATATAGCTACCAGAGGCAGCAGGTTCTGAATATTCAATATGTTGCATGGGCTCTGTGCTGTGAACATTATTTATAGTTCACTTGTGCATCAATTGTTTGCAGCATTTGCTGGAGGAAAGTGGGGTTTTCAACATTTAAAAGTAGATGTTAACAATAGGCCTGAATTTTATTTTACATACATATATGTAGGTGAGTGCCTACCACAGGGCTGCAGTTACAGCCATGTGAAGAGCAGCAAACAGGTTCATCAGCGCGGTACTGATGCGTGGATTATGCCGGTTTCCAATATCAGGTTGTACATGAAACTGTATTTCTTTTCTCATCGAGTTTGGCCATGTCATCACACAGAACTGAAGGACTGGCTTGTGGCTACTTTCTGTTTTGCACCACTCTCCAGCCATCCAGCCATGTACTGAAAATAGCACCAAACTCAAGTGTACGGCAGGTGTTAAAACACGGTGGGAGGGGAAAGCTCAGCTTTGTTCAGCTTTCTGCACCAAATCTGACAAATCATGCCAAGTCAAGTCATGACAAGTTTTGACTCCTTCTGAAATACTTGCAGTAAGTACTCTTATATAAAGTTCTGTAGGCCACAGAGATTTATTTTTTTTCCTGTAATGATGACAATCTGGCAGTCTTACCAAAGACAGCAGAAATAATACAAAGTTGACTAGGCGTCAGAGAAAGGGATTCAAACTGGATTCAGAAAGAATAATATGCAAAAATGTTTTTTCTATATGTGTATATCTAATGCTTGAAAACAGATTTTTTTTCCCAGTACTCTATTAAGCAACTTAAAAATAATTCCTTGAAACACTTGATATTTTGAGGACATGTGCAACTTCAAGGCCTTACAGTAATTACCTGGATTTCATTCACAGCAAGGCCTGCCAACCCTGAAACAAGTGAGGCATTTCACCCCATTATTCTTGTTTTTCAGCTCTGAGCAGGTAATGAACACATTTTTTACATATTTTGATTTGACGTGAGGTTGAAAAAATATATTTTAATAACTTATGAGGTTTACATTACAAAAAGACTATTGCAAAGGCATCCTAAGGGGTTCTAAATTAGTCCTAACCTCTAGAAATACTTTCTAGCTACCTAATCCATCCCAATGTGATTATCTGTTTCTTTGGGACATTTCATGTTAGTAAGAAATTTTTAGGCTTATTTCTACATGAAGACACATTTTTTGATGAAGATAGAAATGTCTAAACTGGTTCTTTTTGTCACAATGAGTTATCATCACAAAAGCACTTTAGGGAAGAATAAGTTCTAAGTAACACAGTCTAGGTTTGGGCTAAAATCAGCATGCTAGTAAAAATCTCCAAACTGAGACTAATTAGACATGAATGGGATCATCCTTGCTTTTTGCAGAACCAAATTTTGACCTAGACTATGAAAAATCAATACCAGTTGTAGTTTTAGCCAGATGGACATTAGATGGATTAAATGACTGAAAATATTCTCAGAGGAATTCTCAGAGGAGGGAATTAGGAGCTATCTTAAATTTTGCCTTCTAATTGTTGCAACAAAAACTGAAATTATTTGTTTCAGCAACCATTCTCTCCCCAGGTCCTCTTATTTCAGAAGAACACTGGAATGCTGTAAGTGTCAGGACAGATAACACCTTCACATGTATGCTGCTCACTGACCTCAAACTACATGAATAAAAGGCCAAGAGAAACTGTGGTGGAATAAGATGCAGTGTTTTAGTAAGGAATACATGTTTTATATTTTTTGGCATTATGCCACTCTGTTCAGAATTAAGGGATGGATTACTGTGGATTTGTTTTCTTTCAGGAATTAGGGCTGGCCTTGGCTTAGCTTCAGTACTGCAGAGGTATTAACTGCAATGCATTTCTGTCTTACAGCTTCATCCCATTTAGCCATTGTGACTTTGGAGTGACTTCCAAAGCAATCCAATCAGAATGAGTTGGCAGATTAATGTTAACTTTCATGTCAGGACTGAAGGCAAAGCAAAATGAAAATGCTAAAAGAAGAGGCATTGCACCAGCCATACTGTAGCTAAAAATAAAACCAAACTGTCTCATGTGAGCTAATGAGCCTTTGTTTAATCTACAAATGGGTAAAGCACTAGTAAACTGCCTTTCTGTGTATTAATCACTCTCAAATATTTAAATAAAATTGATGCTATAGCCTCAGTACTGTCTTTTATTTGTGTAAAATTTTGTATTATCACAGAAGTTTCCTTGGCAGACACTAAGTCTGTGATAAATTTTATATTGCAGTTCCTCAGTAACAATACTGGCAGGATTAGAAGAGATTCACTATTTCACCTTTTCTCTGGGCATTGGTTCAATGTGTGCTTTTCTCCTTGCAAAAAAATCACTATGGAGTATGTTGATACATATTTTAGGGATCAGAGGCCAAGGGGGGAGTTTGAAACATTACAAATTACACACCCCCCAATATAATTTGAATATTTATTCTAATCCAAACATCCAAGATCAGTGATCAACACAGCTCTTTGGCAGGACTGTATTACAACTGATTAGAGCCTGCACTGTCATAAATGACTCAAGGTTTTAGTCAAACACATTCCACTCAATCTAATGACTTAATTTCCATTTCAGTCTCATCAACACAATATACTAGCATTACAACACTCATCAGGAATAACACAATTTTTATCTTCTCAGATCTGTAAACAAACTTCATGAGTTCCTAGTCATAATCAAATAAAACTGTTTGTTTTACTTCTTTCAACATCAAGGATATTTTTGTTTTCACCATAACATTTTTTTCAGTTTCATGTTACTCATTCTCCTATACGTTAGAACACAATTAAAGAAACCTAGCCTTTGTGTCTTTCTCTGTACAGTTTTAATAACCCCTTGCTTTAATATGTAAATACACTTCTCTCAGTACTGTATTTGTTCCAAGATTCAAATATGTTGTTTTATTCACAGTAGAATGGAAGTCTTGGTGTATAATTTTGCATGCCCACTCATTTTGGTTAAGTTGGGAAATGCACAACAGAAAAAACCCCTAGCAATAAAAATGCCAGACAATAGTACATTGGACAAATCGGACAACTTATTGTTCTGATAATTTCTCATACCCGTATACTCATGCAGATGCTTTCTTAAAAGCCTACTGACACATTAAACAGCAAATAAGTTAATATTAACATTTCCCTAGGACCTAACAGCTGTATTAGGTATAGAGAAGCCTTATGTAGTCAAGTGCAAGATAGGGACTGGGAGAGCAAGTTCCCCTCCACTGTAAGGGAAGATCAGGTTCATGACCCCCTGAGAAACAAGGATATACAGAAACCTTTGGCACCCAGTGAGCTGCATCCCAGAGTCTTGAGAGAACCAACTTGCCAAGCCACTCTCCATGATATTTGAAAAGTGATGGCAGTCAGGTGAAGTCCCAGGTGACTGGAAAAAGGGAAACATTGTACCCATCTCTTAGAAAGGTAAAGAAGAGGACCCTGGGAACTACTGACCTGTCAGCCTCACCTCTGTGTCTGGGAAGGTCATGGAACAGATCCTCCTAGAAGCTGTGCTAAGGCACATGGAGGACAGGGAAGTGATAGGAGACAGCCAGCACGGCTTCACCCAGGGCAAGTCCTGCTTGACCGATGTAGTGGCCTTCTATGATGGGGTGACTTCATCAGTGGACAAGGGAAGGGCTATGGGTCTATTACAGATATGGATCTGTTCATCTATCGGAATTTCTCTAAGACCTTTGAAATTGTCGCCCACCAAATCCTTCTGTCTAAATTGGAGAGGGAAGGATTTGATGGACGGACAGTGGGGTGGATGATGAATTGGTTGGACAGTCACAACCAGAGGGTAGTGGTCAACGACTCAGTGTCCCAATGGACATCAGTAACAAGAGGTTTCCTCAGGGATCTGTACTCGGACCAGGGTTATTTAATGTTTTCATTAATGACAGAAGGATGACAGATGACACCTGCAAAGGTTAGTGGTGTGGTTGACAAATCTGAAGGACAGAATGCCATCCAGAGGGACTCGAGGAGCAGGCCCATGGGAATCTCATGAGGTTTAACACAACCAAGTGCAAGGTGCTGAACCTGGGTCAGGGCAACCACTCATACCAGCACAGGCTGGGGATGAACAGATGGAGAGCAGCCCTGCCCAGAAGGACTTGTGGGTGCTGCTGGGTGAGAGGCTGGAAATGACCCAGCCATGGGCACTCCCAGCCCAGAGAGCCAAGCGTGTCCTGGGCTGCATCCAAAGCAGCGTGGGCAGCAGGGAAAGGGAGGGGATTCTGCCCCTCAGCTCTGCTCTGCTGAGACCCCACCTGCAGTGCTGCATCCAGCTCTGGGGTCCCAGCACAGGAAGGACAGGGACCTGCTGGAGTGAGTTCAGAGGAGGGCCACCCAGATGATCAGAGGGATGGAACACCTCTCCTGTGAGAAAAGGCTGAGCGAATATGGGTTGTTCAGACTGGAAAAGAGAAGGCTATGTAAAGACCTCATTACAGCCTTTCACTATCTGAAGGAAGCTTACAAGAAAGAGGGAGAAGGACCTTTTACAAGGGCCTGGAGTGACAGGACAAGGGGTAATGACTTTAAATTTAAGAAGGGTAGGTTTAGAGAAAATATGAGGAAGTTGTTTTTTACAATAAGGATGGTAAAACACAGGAACAGGTTCCCCAGAGAAGTTATGGGTACCTCATCCCTGGAAGTGTTTAAGGCCAAGATGGATGGGAGTCTGAGCAACCTGGTCTAGTGAAAGGTGTCCCTGCCCATGGCAGGGAGGTGGGACTAGGTGACCTTTAAAGGGTCCCTTCCAACTCTTAACTATTCTGAGATTCTAATAGGCACACTAGAAGACAGAAAGATAGACCTCCCCACACTTACCACGTGTAATTATTCAAATGAAAACAATCTAGGCTAAAAATATCATTAACAAAATGTCATCTGCAAATGTTACTGACATTTTCTAGAAGGTCAAAATATAAAAAAAATTAAATTTTTAAGTGCTGTATCTAACCAGTTAAATTTCAAGGAAAAAAGTCACTACATGCAGTTCTTTAAATATGAACTGTCAAATGCTTTTGCCCTACTTCCACTTTTGGCTGCTTTGATTCTTTCTTTTTTGCAGAGCAGACGTATTTTACTCTGGATGTGGTCGCTGTTAGCTCTGGATTTACATGGGATATCAAGGTGGTAGAAAGCTCCTCCTGCAGCATTCTGGCTGATGCCAGCAGAACTTGGACAGGCAGAGTGATGCAGTTCTTATATAACACCCTGGGGTTAAAAACTGAGTTTCCTCCCATTTCCAGCAGCCCTCAGCTTACTTTTCTTGTTCTGCGTTGTCACAGAGTACTAGATATCAAACTTGACAATGCTTAAGTACTGAATAATAGCTACTTAATACTGAGGCACCTTAAATCTTCTTAATCTTTAGGTAATATAAGATGGACTAAGCAATTGCATCTTTGGAATATTCCTCTGACATTTTTTAAATTGATTGTTCCTTTTCTCTAAATTTCACAAGCTATGTATGATGGTGATATTTACTGTGAAAAACTAACTTATTCAAATACCATACTTCATAGTACGTGTTCAGGACCCAGACTGTAAACCAGCTTGATTAACTCAGTTAAGGCATGGCACTAAAGTCAGCGCCATTACTTACCAATCTGGGTTGATAACGTCTCCTATGACATAGTATGGAAATATAAAAATTGCTTTGTTTTCTTCAGGATGAAATCAAAAAAAGTAAATACCCTGTCAAATCCTGGATGAAAAAAAAACCATCAAATTCTGCAACAAGAGAATGAAGATATGTCTCATAAGAACTTCCAGTTCATCATTTCATCTTGAAATATGTGTTGTCTATTTTACCTCACTGGGAACTGCAAACCAGTTGAACTGCAAACTAGTATGGTAATACTAGTTCAGTTTATGTATATCTAAAGGTTGGTAGACCCACTAAAAAAAACCCTGATAACTAAACAAACCAATAAAAACCCAGTCTAATTTCTGGTCTGAAACTAAGCACATAGGTTCTGAAACATAATATATTTCAGAAATCATATGGTGATTAAAATGTTTAAGGTATAATGAAAGAGATCAGCTATTCTTTTTATTATGAGGATATATTAGGGTTTAAATAAAATAAGCTTCTAAGGTACTTTAACTATTGAAAACCGCTAAATCAAAAAATTATTTTAAAACAATATTTTCCCCCAAATATAGTTCAAAAAAATTGACTTGTAATAATTACACTTGAAAATACATTTGTCATTTGCTGTTATGGGTTAATGTTATACAAATATCTAATTTGACTTTCAGTCATTTGTGCTTCCCTTCGTGGTCACTCACTTTCTGTGCACAACTTGGAAATCTGCAACAGGAATGATTATTTTTCTTATCTGTGGGTTTATACTTGCTAAATAATAAAATAAATAAAATAAAATGTACATATTTTTCTCTGAAATTCATTTAAAAATATAAAATCTGCATATTTCCTAACACCTCTAAAGTTAATAAAGTTACTTTAATTTCTTTCTTTTCTATTTGCAGCCCAATATCTATTGATAGATCTTATCTATCTGTTTTATCCAGAATTCTTCTGTGGAGTAACCATTTTAGATCACAAGCAAGGTAAATCTCAGATAAGCTAATCCTTGATTTGATATTTTTACAGAGGTTATATAGTGGACTGCACTCTAACTGAATGCCATTTGTCCAGACAATCCTGGCAACAGCTGATTTTCCAGGCTTAATCCATATTCTGTATGGCATGTTAAGGCCAGCAGAATATTTTTTTAATTCACTATTTATGGTCACTCATAACAAACTCCTTTTGTCCTCTAATAGTTTTCTCCATCCTCTTCCAACTATATTTTTAAGTGCTGCAGGTGTGCAAGGGATGTTGAATGGAAATGAAAGAAAATAATTGTCTGAAGGAGCCTGTAGCTGAGGCTATGGGCTTGCAAACTGTTCTGCACCCGCTCAGATTCTCTCTGTGACAATCCCAGAAACTGTAATCCTGAACCACATTTGATCCTGTGTCATTTAAAGCAGCAGGACTTTGGTATTGAACTGGAGTGGAACAAATCTCCTATCTGCTGCAGGGATTCGATTTATCACAGTGAAACAGCGACATAAACCTGAGAGCAGGCAGTACTGAACTGAAAGTTCAGGCACATGGGACATGGAGCAGCAAGAACTCCAGTTTCCAAGTGGTATTAACTTTACTAATGCTGATTGGTGGGTACTTGTTCTCCAGTGAAATTGTCCGTCCAGATTTAGTAATTTCTTGCACATAGACAGTGTCAGGGTCCTATTTTTAGGCAGGCATTGTGACAGTAAAAAAGTCCCCCAAGACAGTCTGTCTGTCAATGAAGAAAAAGAAAAGGCTGCTAGGCAGCAACATTGCTAAGGTACTCAGAAGAAAGCTGGATCTCAATTATTAATCCTTGTTCCTAATGGCCTTTCTCAGATAAAGCAGGCAGAAACAATGTTTCTCTTTTATACTGCATCCCAGTGAAAAGATTCAGGTCCTTGCTTAACTTTTGTGTCCGATTTCGAAAGCAGATCTCCCACCTACCACAAAGACGATCCAGAATTGAATTATTCAGAGATAACCTGACATCCCTTCCTCCGACAATAGGAGAGCTGAAATCTGAATGAATTATTGGCATATAAGGATGACTATAAGATTAAACTCAACAGAAAAGCAAAGCGTCAGAATGCCTGATTTGAGAATCTTCCATGCTCACATTTGCAGCTGCTTGGCATCTTCAGGATATGTTCAGGGTATCAGTATCCTATGGGCACCTAGAAGAATTCATTGGTGTATTTCGGTGCTGAGATAAATTCAGTGCCTTTCAGGTTAAGCAGAAGCTAAGCAGGGCTTTCTGAGGGTCTCGCAATTGGATTGGAGAACTAGAGTGGCAGTCTAAATTTAGAGAGCTAAAGTGCTGTCTAAATTCCATTGCAAAGCTATGTGAGAGAGGTAGGGAGATAATCTATTGGGCAAGGATAGCTATTTCCAAAGGCTTGGGCCTAAGGAAAGCATGTGCCAGTGTTTTGAGGTACTGAGATTTTAGTTCTTGCTTATGTTCCTTGCTGGCTGGGGACTATGCTGAACTAATCACGTGAAACAATTTTGTCTCTTGTACAGAAATACATTAAATTTCTTGTACAGAATTATAGGGATGTACTCACTGCCAGTCCAAGATCACTTCTTAGCTGCTCTGAATCTCCTCGATACTTAATAGGTCCTGGGAACTAGGGTATTTGATCCTAGATATCTGAAGTAGGTGTTGTCTATGTAGCCTGAAATAGATCACAAATGGGAGATCTGGTTATAGACAGTTTGGTTTCTGAGCTTCTATACATCAATTTCTGCTTCCTGGTGTGTCCTTCCTGTCCTTTAAGGCATGTACTAAACTAATAGTTAATCTGTTACCTATAAAATATAGTACCTTTCTTTTTGTGCCCTCTCTTATGTACTGCCTGAACACCACAGCTGACTTTAACTCCGTACTTATTTGCTAAAATCTACTTCAGACTTACTCATCAAGGAAAACCAGGATGACAAATAATATTATTCAAAAATATCCCCCTTTTTTTTTTTCCTGTGACTAAAATGCTTTCCTTTTGAGAACCTTTATATTAAGTTTTAATCCATGGAGAACATTCATCAGTAAATTACAGTTAGCTAGTAATTATACAAATCAAATCTAATGGAAATATTACCAGCAGTTTGGCTAAAATGTAATCTAAAAAATATCTAATATAGCTAGATAGATAGCAACATAAATATTACTGATAAAGAGTAATTTATTTGTGATAAAAAGATAAATTGGATAAAATAGCTACTATTTTTGGCAGTATATATTGATTTGTAGAAACTCATTCATATTGTTGCAGCTTGCTACTAACTTCATAAGTCTTGGTACTATTTCACTGAATTTTCTCCTAATCTTTCTTCTGATACGGTGGTGCAGTTTTTTCAACTCTTTTAATACTTTTGCTAGAGGAGGGACTTTTCCTGTAAAAGAATATGGTAACACTTTACAGACCAGTCATCAGTAGGTAGAAGATGACTGGGCTGGTATATGTATGGCAAGTAAAACTCACTTCCAAGGCTTGCTCAGACAAGGAGACACATGTGTGGATTATTTGCACAGATAGTATCACTCAGAAGAGGTGGAGGCTGCCATACAGGTTGCTGATTTCTATTTTCTGTTTGCAGATACAGTATAAATGTGGTTGCCTTTCAACAACTTTCATATGAGTTTATGTTCATGGTATGTAATTGAAAAGTAACTGTGCAGAAAAGGACCTGGGGATGCTGGTGGACACCAAGCTGAACTCGAGCCAGCAATGTGCCCTTGCAGCAAAGAAGGCAAATGTTATCCTGGGCTGCATTAGGAGGGTTGTTGCCAGCAGGTCGAGTGAGCTGCTCCCATCCCTCTATTCAGCACAGGTGAGGCCACTTCCAGAGTCTTGTGTCCAGTGTTGGGCTTCCCAATAAAGAAAAAAATGGACATTCTGGAGAGAGTCCAGTGAGAGGCCACAAAGATGGCTAAGGGACTGGAGCACCTCTCCTGTGAGGAAAGGCTGAGTGAGGTGGCACTTTTCAGCCCGGAGTAGAGCAGGTGCGGGGGGAGCAGTGTACATAAATGCCTGAAAGGACGGTGTAGAGTGAGACAGACCCTTTTCTGTGGCATCCAGTGGCAGGACCAGAGGCAACAGCCACAAACTGAAATACAGGAGGGTCTGTCTGAACCTCAAGAACCACCAAGAACTGTCAGACATTGCCCAGAGAAGTTGTGAAGTTGACAGTTTTGGAGACATTAAAAAATCCTCTGAACAGGGTCTTGGGCAATCAGCCCTAGGTGAACCTGCTTGAGGAATCCTGTAATTTTGTGAACTCACAGGACACCTGAAATATAATTTTTCATGAGATATGATGTATGTTGCACTGGGTTTACTCTTCACAGATAATTCTTATGTGTAAGTGAATTTAACACATTGAAAACCTTTTTTATAGGTTTCTGTATGAATATTTGAAACAGTACACAGGGACATTTTTATTCAGACTGAAATGTGTTTTAGTGTGCTATTAAGATTTTTTAAAATTCTTGAAAGTTTGAATGCTTAATTCCTATTTTTATTGTAGTTACACCATAAATTAGCCTTCTAAAAACTCTTTTGACTTGTATATACTTGATACAAGCATAACCTAACCCTTTCTGGTTTGTTTTGAGATGCACTCCAGGAGTACTGCTAAATCTGACCACAGACAAAAGTCATTAGTGAGAATTGTGATTATCTATTTACAAAATCAGGTGTAGATTAGAATAAGGGTTTTCTTTAAATTCTCTTGTGTAAATGACATAAAAATACATTACACTGTACATGATCACATAAATAGTAGCAAAGTATTGTTATTCTATATACTGCTGGATCAAGTGGTCAACATATTAAGATGAAAGATTAATGGATTTTTAATATTGTATTAAAAATTGAAAATTCATGACATTCAGGTCAATTATGCCACATGAAGAATAATTCTTAACAGGTGGATAATTTTTTTGCTCTAAATGGTAACTGTTTCCTTGCTCAACAATACATGTGCTACAACTTCCTTGCAGGAAAAAAGTAGAGAAATATCAAAACCAGTATTTCTTCCCTTCATGCATGCCTGCAGTATCTAATGGTATTGTAGCAGTAATTTCCTCAAAAGTGGTTCATTACCAGCAGTTAACAACCCCTTCTGGCAATTAACTAATTATCTTGCCTTTGACTATGGTGAAAGGAAATGGCTATCAAGGGCATTGTTTGCTTAATTAACCAAAAGCAGTAGACACATTCTTAGTAATAATTGTAGAAGGAAATACCTTCAAAATACTGTAATTTTACTCAATTTTTCACAGGAGCTGTGCAGTCTGAAATGTTAAATTAAAGAAATTCAGAAGAATTAACATGCAAGGTGTGGGGGGGGTGTTGTTTGTTGTTTGCTTGTTTTTCCAAACAAGTATTAGGACAAGAATATTCTTCTGTCAAACGCCAGTTCCTGGGCTCTGCCAAGGTTCATGGCATTTTCAGAGCTCCAACTAACGCAGCCATGAGCAGCTCTGGCCGGGATAGTCTCTGGTATCATGGGAGCTGGATGTAGCCCAGGGGATGATTCTGCTTGGCCAGCTGCCTTTCCCCAGAAGAGCTGCCATAGCTTCCTCCACGTCCGCAGAAGGATGGATGGATGGAGATGTATGCCTCCTACAGAGGGCACAGCAACACCTCCATATGGCCCATGCAGAAAAGACGAGACAAAGCTGGTTTCTCTCCCTAGCAAAAAGATTGGCTTGTATCTCTCAGTCACAGTCTTTAGGCTTCAGCTATGCTGATTTGTGGTCACAAAAAAATCCCAAAAACCCAAGCAACTCACCACTATATAAACAGTTACTGGCTAAAAGTTGTTCAGTGAAAGACAGTATATCATGAAATAATTTTTGATGAAAAAAGAGATGCTTTCTATTCAAAAATTATCTGACATAATTTATAATTTCTCATTTTCTTCAGAGGAAAAGATTATTCTTCTTATATCTCATAATGCTTGACCAGTTATCTAATAGGAACCATGACAGGTAAATATGTACTGACAAGTCCTTACATTTTTCTCCAAGTTCTGAATTATTCTTGGTTTTTTCTGTTGGCCCAAGCTGACTCCACTTTTTTTCAGATGACCAAAATGCCACTGCAAGGTGGGGTGCTTTTCTTCCCATTTTATTTCCCTGTAAAAAATAAGAATTATTACACTTGTAAATAAATCACAACTCTCAAAAAACCAGATGAATAATATCACTGGGCTTTCCTCCCTGTTAGTGGCAATGGAAAAAAGCAAAGGGGTCATCTTCTCTGATCCCTCCCATCCCCACCCATGAACTATTGCTATTTTCTGGCTAGGAACAAAAACAGGTTTTGGAAACCTGGATATATGATTACTGCCAATATTTCTCTTCACTTTAGAAAAAATAAAAACATAAATATGTTAGAAATTCAGAATTCTGAGACCTTGTAAAAACAATTCCAGAGTATCTGAGAAAGAAAAGGTCAGATATTCTATCTCACAAAGCAGTGTTTGTGACATTTTTATGTAAAACACCTTCCTTTCAGTAATCTCTCTCTAAACTCAGTTAAAAAATTTCTCTTTCTTACTCTTCATACAAACAAAGCAACCCAGCCCTAACTGCAGTTCCTCAGTTCTTCAGGTTTCTCGCTATTTTCTCTGATCTTTTAGCTCTGCACAAACAGTATTTATTTTACCTTTTGCAGTGGGCCAGGCTCTTTGGAAATATCCTTGTTGAAGGAAATGTGAGGCATAAAATACATGAAGGTGGAGATATCATACATTTAATTAATTCTATTAAAACCCTTTCACTAAAGAGTAAAAACTTTGTAGATGTCTAATGATCCAATGTCTTTTCAATTTCATAGAAAGTGTTCAGTTAATTCTAATGAGTAATTAAGTCTTCAAAGTTTGTAGAAAAATTATTTCCTACACAGGACTGCATATTTTAATGTGTTTAAACCTGTAGTCAATGCTTCTGGTGTTTAGTGGATCATTTTTCTGAAATAATTTTTAAATTTATTATTACTGAGTATGTGCAGATGAGATCAATTTGTGAAAACATACCATGTGAACCTGAATAACATTTCTGTCACCTACATAAGGACAGACAAGTACTGCACTTACTTATTGCACAGTTAGATAACCATAAAGACAGTTCAATATCCCTGTTCTCTCCTTTCTTTGGTTGTTTTGATTTGACAAGGAAATATAGGCAATAACCCTAGTGTAGCAACTGATATGTTGGAGGCTATTTGTCTACTAGCAGCAAAACTGTAAACCTGTCAATGTAATAATTCGTTATGTTGCTTCCTACCTACCTAAATTTGGCATTTTTTGTACTCAATCTTCATGAGCTGCTAACCTATTAAACAGGTTAAGCCTGACCCGAAGAGCTGCTATAAGTAACACAGCAAATAATCAACTGACAATAAAAATTTATTTGCACAATATTTCAGAATCAATTGAATACTGTGCCTGAAAGACCACCCCTGCTCTTTAGTTTAACATTAGATTAAAAGCAGATGGATAATATGAATGTCCATATGTCTTAACATCCTGTGGGCTCACCATCCTGTGACTCTTTTTTGACTTTGACCACATCTATCACTTCTTGAGACTTTGGAGAATTAAAGCAAGCTTAAGTCACTGTATTGGTTTTGCTTGGCCTGGTTTTTGGTAGCAGGGGGGCCACAGAGGTGGCTCCTGTGAGAACCTCCTGAAAGTTTCCACCATGTCCAGCAGAGCCAACCTGCGATGGCTCTGAAAGATGGACATGCTGCTGGCCAAAACTGGGCCAATGAGAGAGGCTGGTAACGCCTCTGTGGTGACATATTTGAGAAGTAAAACAAAACCAAGTCAGAAGATTTTGGATTGTAGTCAGAGAAGAGGAGGAGGTGAGAACATGTGATGAAAACAACATGGTGACACCAAGGTCAGTGGAGAAGGAGGGGGAGGAGGTGCTCCAGGCTCCGTAGCTGAGGTTCCTCTGCAGGCCGTGGTGCAGACCATGGTGAAGCAGCTGTGCCCCTGCAGCCCATGGGTCCATGGGGGATGCAGAGATCCACCCACAGCCCGTGGGGACCCACGGGGGATGCAGAGATCCACCCGCAGTCTGTGGGGATCCACGGGGGATGCAGAGATCCACCCACAGCCTGTGGGGGAGGTGCCCGTGCCGGAGCGGGTGGATGCCTGGAGGAGGCTGTGATCCAGTGGGAGACCCGGTGGAGAGAGAGGGCCCTGCTTCCAGGCTGGAGCAGCCTGTCCTTGGAGGGCTGCACCCTGTGGAAAGAGAGAGCCACG
>VXAD01010765.1:148042-306841 GCA_013399195.1 Dicrurus megarhynchus | reverse complement strand
ATGGCTTTGGGCTGCACTGGCAAACTGAGGCATGCAAACCTCAGTTACCATCAATCCTTCAGTTGCTAGTTCATGCGGGCATCGGACCTCATTTACCTGTGAGCCAGGCTGGGAACAAGCCTGGCAAGCAGCAGCTGTATGCCCGTGGGAGGGGCTCACGCTGCAGCAGGGGCAGTGTGGCTGCTGCTCGTGAGAGTGGACCCATGTCGGAGAGGTTCATGGAGAAGTGTCCCCCATGGGAGGGACGCCACGGCCTCACAGGGGAACACTCCTCTCCTGGAGCAGTGGAAAGAAATCTCGGTGATGAACTGACCAAACCCCCATGCCCTGTCTCCCTGTGCTGTCGGTGGCAAGGAGAGAGGGGCGGAGGGGAAAAGGTGGTTTTTTTCAGGGCTTATTTTCTCATTATCCTTCTTTGATTCTGTTAGCAATAAATTCACGTTGTAACTTTAAGTTAAGCCTGTTTTGCCCTTGAAATGTTTTCTCCCAGTTCTCATCTCAACTAATGAAGCCTTCATTATTTTTTTTTTTTCCCCTCTTTCCTCTGCCCATGTGGCAGGGGAGGGCGAGCGACTGACTCTCATGGGTGCCTGGTGTCGGGCCAGTGTCAAATCACGACAGACACCAAAAAACATCTAGATTTCATGCTGTTGTCAGTTAGAAATCATGACTAATGAATGATTTCTATTGCTTGTGACCAAACTTCTGCAGGCAAAATAAAATGATAATGTGTCATCCAAAGGTGGGAACGATTGCCCACATAATTAGCAATGAGAATAATGAAAATTTGTCTTTAAGACTTACATTACATTAGTGGATAAAACAGAAAACATTCTTGTGTTGTAAAATTTGCCATCTAGATGCCATTCCCTGTCTTGTCTTAAAGCCCTTCTTAAAAAAATCAGTTCAAATGAACAGATGATGAAAACATATAAAATAAAGAATTGTACAGTGCTGTGTACATTGTCTGTGGTATAATATGAATGAAAACTTCACAGGACAAATTCATATATTCTCTTGAAAAACTCTCAAATGACATATGAAGCATTAAATTGAAAATTTCTACTGAAAAATGGTATACATGTGAAAACCAAAGTTCAAAAGAATGCAATGACTATCAAATGACAACAAAAGTATTTTAAAGTAAATTATTTAGTTAAATCATTATGGTTATAATTTTAGCTTAGAGAAAAGATGTATACAATTTGCATAAAACAAGCCCTATTCAAAGAATCCAAAAAGCTCCTGATTGATTGAATTGAACTCTTGTATAATTGGCAACGAAGGAAAAAACCTCTCGGTCTATACTCTCCTCTGTAACGCTGTGTTGTCAGAAAAGACATTTTATCTGTGCTCTCCCCATTCTCTAAATGTAGGATCATGTTCCAGCTTAGCATAAAGATGGATGCAGTAACACATCATGCCTAAAGTCATATGCCACTTACACAGCAGATGGAGCCCACTTACTCAGACTGGTTTGGGAAAATGACCACAAAATAAGTATTTTAGTATGAAAATCAAAACAGCACTACAACAGGAATTTTTATTCTTCCTAGTGTACTATTAGCAAGCTTACGTCTTGTTGAAGAAAGAAAGCCCATTGCAAGAATTATTTCTCGCTGCTCCACTGCAGTAGAGCAGATATGCCACTTGAAAATGTTCAGTTATATCACCCCAACAACCCTTAGAAAGGGAACATTGGTGATTAATGTTTTAGGAATAGCTTTTTCCATTTTAAGGCAAATAAATCATCTGCTCATTCACCTGCAGAGTGCTGTTGTTCTTGCCTTCTTTGTAGGTTCCCTGATACCTGTGATAGAGATTTTAAAAACCATTTTGTTGGAGGCCTGCCATCCTGTCTGCTGCAGTCAAGGGTAAAAGTCCTCTCGATTTTCACCAGGAGCAAATAACTGTAAATTCTAGTTATAGTTTCTTCTTGCCATAGGCTTCTGATTTCTGACATCATCATAGATTTTTTTAATGTTTCTAAAAGAGCTACTTTTCTAATAGTAATTCCAAAATATTTTTTAAAAAAAGGCTGCATACCAGTTTTATTGCTATTTCCAAGTACAGAAGATATAACTTCAAACATAACGGAAAAAATTATTAATTATAATCAGTTTTGAAATATCAGCAGCATTAACTAGGCTAAGCCCTTCTTTCTGAGTTTCCATGAGGCTGTAGGGCTGTTAGAATGAACAGAGAAAGTGTCTATGCCATTTTGTAGGACTCTTCAGAATGGCAACAACCAGGCTTCACAGAAAATGGCTGATTTCTATTACTATAAACAAAAAAGGCATTAGCATTGCATAATAGCTCCAGGGCTGGTTTCAGCTGCATTATGTCACATAGGGATGAATGTGAGAATTGCAAGGTGATCTGGGGTGAAAAGCACAGTATGTTTTCTAAACTAGAAAAAGTCAAAACCTATTGACGCATCCTGATAACACATACTTTCAAAACCATTCATAAAATCAACGTATCTCCTTAAAAGCCTTCATAAATGTTTAACACCTTGGCACAAGAATACCTATGCCCTTAGTACAAAAGGTTTTGACTGGATGACAGATTACTGATGTATATTTTTCCGTCTAAATGTGTGGCATCCTTGGTGCTTGCCCTTGTGTGCAGATGAAAAGCGTCCTTTGACACACAGTGCTGGCAATACTTGTCAGTTCTGTGGCTCTGGCTTCAGGCTCTCAGATAGTCATGAGACAATCTGAGGGAGTAGCCAGAGGTTTGAAGTTAACAAAAAGTGATTGAGTTTATATTGAGGACTATGTTAAATAAGGTTAGGTCGTCTGGTTTAAGCAAGCACACTATATGAAGAATATTGTAAGTAATAGTAAGTATTTTTCATCAAATTACTTAGGTTAATGCCTCATTGTGTCACTCAGTTTGTTCCTTAAGTCAAAAAGAAGCGTTTGTGAGAGGTCAGAGTTATCATTCAGCATCTTTTTTTTAACTTATTTTTCTTGTCTTAGAAGAGTTCTTTTGTAGCTACAGGAGGAAACTAAATGTGTACACTGACACTGAAAGCTATAGAATGTTTTTAAATACCAAGAGAACATAAAGAAATACAAAATACTTGGCAAATCATTTGAGCAATCACTTTTGCAGAACTGTAGTCTGTGTACCAAGGCTTATAGACAGAGAGTTAAAATTTGTTGAATAGTTTTTTTTTCAGATTTTACTAGTAAATATTAGATTGAGGAAAAGGCAGGCCTACACTGCAGCAATGTTATATTGCTTTTAAGTGGCCTAGAAGAAGAGTTTGCAAGAAAATGTCATATTATTTTATTGTCAAGCTACTAGCAAAGATCTGTCTTCTTAGAGGCAGAGAGTATCAACTGTGTGACAGACTGGGAGATCATCTCAGAAAGAGAACTTTGAATGATAGCTGCTCAGTACTGAATGGAAGGCTGGAAAAAGAAAGACCAAGGGCTGTTGTCTCAAGATCAGTGTAGCTGGGTTACAGGTACAAGTACCAAAGCACCAATTCTGTGTGTTTTGTGCTTGGATTTCTTTTGATTACTCTCTAAAAAGTATTTAGTGTGAATTTTTTTTGTATACACTGTCAATATTTTATATGCAGCATCACATACCATGCTCCTGCTCAGTAATTATCAGCTGTAAAGAAACATTTCAGGAGCAGCGATTGCTGACAAAAATCACCAGATCTTCATGTTCCTGCAACAAAGACAAAGACAATCACACAGGCAGGAGAAAGCCCAGGTGCAAACTCTCGGACAAGTGTAAAAGACTGCTATATATATGTGGTCAGCCATGCAATGAATGGGAGACTGAAGAACAGCCTTTTCACTGTGCCGTTTATAGTTTTATGAATGCATAGGATGCAAGTTCATCTTGTGATAGTTTATTAGTGGAACCTCTTTGTTTTACCACATATTTAATATAGCAAATGTGCCTACGTAGGATCTTTTAAATATTTTTCATTTAATGTCTTATTTCTTCTCTTTTTCTTTATGTTTGAAATCTTTTCTACCTTGGTGATTTGCAAAGTCATTACATGAATAAGTAGGAAATAGAAATTGCCATATTTTGTCTAAATTTTTCTTAATCTATTTTTAACTTTACTGACATGTTTCTGTAACTTTTCTGCACTAAGGTGTACTCCAGCGCTTAAAGTTTCCTCTACTTTATTTTCATCTAGTTCTTTTTTTCCCCCCCAAATACTGCACTGTAAACCATATACAGATAATTTCTGATTTAATCAGAATTCGAAATGAATATCATCTACTTAACATTTTGCTAGGACACAATAGATGAGTAAATATGTTAGTGTCTGATACCAAAAATCATGCTCTACAAGTAGCTTTAAGTTAATGGGAAGAAAAGAATTTAGAGGAGAAAAAAATTGAGCCTTCCAGTTTAATGCAAAAAAATTTCTTGATTCTTTGGGTAGTCTGGTGTAAGATATGTAATTAATTATGAGACATTAGTGACCTTAAGAGAATGTTTAATGCTAAAGTATTAGAGAAATAAAACTGACATTGGATAAAAGCATCTTTGAGATGACTTTCCACGAACTTCCCACTGAAGTGCTAAACATTAAATGCTGCAATTCTCTTGTGTGTGATTGCACTTTGTTAATTGTCGATGTGTAGGTTAACTTACATTCACCTACTAGTTCCTTGTAGTGGCACTGGGAAATAATTCTTTTCACAGCATGACACCCCTTCATGCCAGCTCCCTGATGTCCAACACAGGAGGCAGAGAACCAGATGCACAGTCCAAGAGGAGCCGTGTTTAACCAAGTTAATCCTGTCTTGTCTCAGTGTTTTCATCTAACGCAAGGACTGCAGGTACCCTTGTTGAAATATGTGTAAAGAAGGGTAAAGTATTGAATTAACTGTAAAATTTGACATATTTTAGACTAGAGACCAGGAATGAAAGTTTAATTCTACGATAGATTCTAAGTGTATCTTAGAAGCAGTATTTAGAAACATATCTTGACAGGAAGAATGTAGTCCTAGTATGTTTAGGAACTTAGGAGCTACTGCTTTGAATGAAGGCTATTCATAACTTTTTGCCACCTACTTACTACCTGTCTCACCCCCAGATGGGTCCCCAAATTCATCAGTTTCCCAGCATAGTTGTCTTAAGACTTACAGTGAAGATATTTTCAGGGAAGCGTGTCTGTGTAAGCATATGCAAGGCTCTCTAATTCTGCCAACACTCTTGTGACCAGAAATACGTTCTGTAAATTTTCTCAACACAGACATGACTGTTTAAAAATGCTTGCCATGCCTTGGGTGTGGTACATACGATTCACTAATCTTATATTTTATTTTTACACATTAGTTATTTAACAGCTGCATCTGTGGCACTAAAAGGAATTAACATTCCATAATACTAGGTACTGTGATTTTTAGCAGCTGTCCAAATATCTTATCTTCAATATAGGTGATGGATTAGTGCAACACATTTAACACAAGCAATATTCAGAACAATACTCTGAAGAAGTATGTACATGGACAATTTCTAGCACAAAGTGAGACAAGCATCAATGAAAATCCTCGTGGAAATCCTACCTCTGTTGGAAAAAAAGTCCGTTCACTGACAAGTGAAATAGCATACAGGTCTTCGAGTAGATGCTATTTTACCTACCATTCTTTGCAAATGAGCTGTAACTGATGGTCAAATTTGATGACATAACTGGTAAAGTAAATGGGTGGGAAATGCTGAAAAACACAGCACCTCGTTAATGATGGAGAAACATGTACAAGGAGTAGTAGTCTAGTACACAGACTTCTTTATTCTTTTTGAAAACTTACTTTTTCTGCAGACATTTATTATGTGTGGCTCTAAACTCTTCAGAAGGGATAGGCAAGGAACAAGAGGATTCTGTGATTACCGTATAAAGAGCAACCCCAACAACCTTCATGAACTCAGTCAGTCATAATGAAAATAAAACATTTTATGGTAAACAATTTTCAATTAAATATTCTGGATTGAGCCTGTTACAAGGGATGTCAAATGTCATTTGTAATGAGAAATCTGTATTTGATCAAACATTTTTAGACCATGTTATGCAAAATGCTACTATAAAATACTGTAAAATTCATAATACTGCAATCAGACTGTGGACCATGTTACATGGAATCCAAATGATCAAACATAACAACAAAATAAACTGACAGAGATTGTCAAAATAAAATAAAATTAAAACCAAAACCTCCCACAACTTTCCTAAAGAAATAGAATGGGTGTATGGTATTTAAACCATACAGTTATGAGCAGTTAAGCATTTGACACTTTGGAGCCCTGCATAAGATCTATATAGTATCTCAGAAGTTGTATAGTATGGTTACCTGAGAGGAAGGGTTCAGAAGAAGTACAAAATATCAGCTAGAACCATAGATTGGTGAAGCATCACCTGTTTACACTATCAGAAAACAAGACTAGAAGGATTTTTTCAGGACAGCTGATATCCAGGTTACACTTGCAGAATAGGAATGAAACACAGCAGATATTCAGCAGTAATATTCCTTACCATGGACCTATTTCTGCATCATCTGTGAAGTTGTTACCAGGTACCCTATGGCAACAAGGACCTGAGGGAACGGGATGACGCTGTGTTTGGGGAGGTTTAGGTTAGGTATTAGAAAAGGTTTCTCACTGAGGTGATGATTGGGCACTGGAACAGGCTCCCCACAGAAGTGGTCACAGCACCAAGCATTTGGACAATGCTCTCAGGCATGTTGGTTTGATTCTTGGGTTTGTCCTGTGCAGGGCCAGAAGTTGGACTTTGATTGATCCCTGTGGGTCTCTTCCAGCTCAGGTTATTCTATGATTCTTTTCAGATGGATGAAAACATACCAGAAGAGAAAGCAGTATCAGCTGTGGCTAGGTACAACAAATGACATCCGTCAATACCTTCTGTGAACTTTTAGAATTTATTCAGAAAGGTCTCAGTATGGAGAATCCTGGTAAAATGTATGCTATGCCTGTGGCTGGGACAAAACAGTGAGCTAAACTTTGTTAAAAAAAAAAAAAATCAAATTTGCCAATCTGAAAGTTGAATTACTTCTTTAATGAAATAGTGGGAAGTATTGACAAATTTCCCAGAGAATGGGAGTAACCCAGCAAAACAGAAAAGCTTTAAAATTTAAGTCACATTCTTATAAATATCCTTCTTTGATCAGAAGGGGTGACTTTGCTCTCCTACTGATGTACAAGCATTGGCGTAAAAATAGAAGGTAGGTCCCACCTATTACCTGTTGAGCTTCTGCAGGTTAGGGAGAATGCTTAAGGGATGATGCTGGGAAGCTGGAGATATATTTTGAACCCACATATGTTTTTGGTTTATCCAATGCAGCAAAGGAATCAAGCCTGTGTCTCTTAATTTCAAGAGTTAGATGATATATTGACGCTTCATGGAAACGTGGAAAAAAGCATGCTAGGAAGAAGCCAGATCAACCAGTATCTGTATCTATCATGGGCCAAGTTAACCATGATTAATTTACCTTTCTAACTGCCAGACCCTTTTAAAAGGCAATCTTTTCAATAGAGCAAGAGAAAATGTCGTAAGTCTCCCAAGTCACCTGGAAAAGCTAGTTTATATCTGCCGTAGTTGCCAGGCAACCATCACCATCTTCCAGTTACTAAAAATTGTCTGACTGGAGTTGACCTTACTTTTATGCTATGGTTACCCCTACAGCCTTCCCCAAAATAACAAAATTCTGTCAATCTGCCAGAAACAAATTTCTGTCATTATACTGAAATTTTGCAGCCCATTACTCCATAATAAGAACTACTGCCTTTAGGTGTCCCAATGGGATGAGCTGCTAAAACAACTGATTTATTGCAGTTAGAAGCAAGGCTTTTGTCTTTTAGCACATGTTCATTTCTGTCTTAATTTTTTTTTTAAACTAATATTCATATCGACCCTAAGCATGTAGACCTGGGGACTTATTCTGCACTGCAGTCTTAGCCAAAATCAGGATTAGATCAGACAGGAATGCAGTCTATTTTTAATAATGCGGTATGTGGCTTTTGTGGCCTTACAGCAACAAAAAGCATATACGTAATTACAGTGTGTCAGTGTCCATACAGAGATCAATATCAGGGCAGAATCAATAACTGAGAAATTCCATGTCAATTAAATCACATTAGCTTTTAATTTGTTTAGCATTCATTGCTTATACTGCAAAAGAGGCAGGAAAATGAAACTGTTTTACAAAATGTCATGGTTTAACCCCGGGCGTCAACTAAGGACCACACAGACCCTTGTTCACTCTTCCTGCCCCACGGTGGGACGGGGCAGAGAATGAGAGAAATGTAAAATCTTTGGTTTGGTATAAGAACAAACTAACAATACAAATAAAGTAAATAATAATAATAGTAATAATTGTAATGAAAAGGAGAGGTATAGAGAGAAACAAGTGATACATAATACAATTTCTCACCACTTACTGACCAATGCCCAGTCTGAGCAGCAATTGGCATGTTCCAACCAAGTCCCTCCCAGTTTGTATCCTGGGCATGATGTTCTGTGGTATGGAATATCCCTTAGGCCAGTTCCAGTCAGCTGACCGGGTTATGACTCCTCACAGCTTCTTGTGCAGCTCCTCACTGGCTGAGCATTGGGAACTGAAAGTCCTGCAAGTCCTTGACTGAGGGTAAACACTTGACAACAACTAAAACATCAGTGTGTTATCAACAGTATTCTCATACTGAGTCCAAAACACAGCACTGTACCAGCTACTGGGAAGAAAATTAAATCTATCCCAGCTGAAACCAGAACACAAAAGTAGATATATATCATTCCTATATTGCAGCCAGGAAGGGTTAAAGAAGAGAGGTTAAGTGTTCCTAAACACAAAGTATTCGGCCTAAATTTCAGTGCTACTTCATCCTCCGAATTTAATGACATCTGAAATTCTTAGAGAAACCATCCAAAAAGAAAACAACATTAACCAGTGAGCTACTAGGGTAGTGCTTCACTTACCTAGCTTAAAAGGATGCATTCAGATCAAGCTACATTTCTCTACTGCCAATGGAGAAAGTTCCCATGAGCCAAAGAAGGTTCATCCCATTTGAATGGTGCATTTATGTCTGTATTGACAAGAAATAAATACAATCCAGATGAGTAACCTAAAACAGATACCTGACTTCTAGACAACTGAGGTTCAGTGAGATGAATTGCTCAGTCATAGGTAACCCATGGAACGTACTGTACAGATGGACTTTAAGGTCTCATTGCAATTATGTGCAACAAAGATAGAACTATTTTGATCCCATTTGATCTAGCTCTGTGATTTATTCCCTACATCTACCCTTTCTGTAGATATTTTTCATGTGTTGAAAATAATTTTTTTCAGCACTTCAAAAAAGTTTTAAATCTGAAAGATTAGCATAAGTGACTTACTATTTCTTTACAGATAGATTTCATTTGTGCTCTGCAAGCTCAACATCCTAGCCTGGAATGAGATACAATCATGTTATAACAATATGACTCATACTTAACCTACTTTAAAAAAAAGTGCAAAGGTTGCCAAGTATAATTATAATATAACAGTGTTAACTATAAGAAAGTTATAAGGATCTCCAACAAAGAACACAGTGATTCAGGGTCCTTCCTGGCAAAATTCCAATTTACTTTCTATGTCACTCAAAAAGAAATTAGACTTGAAGGAGATATAAGCATAATTTTCTTCTTGCAGCCAAATTGGGCTTTAGACAAGCAATATTTTATATTAAATGCAATGTAATATAGCTTTGCATTTCTTTTTCCGTGGTGATATTCATAGTACTGCCAGTGAAGCTGATAATGAAACTAATTCAGTGACGTATAATTCTAACTTTCATTTGCTTACCCACCGTTAGAAAATGAATGTGAAATAGTACCTTGAATGTGATTTGTATATGCTTAATAAAAAAATGCTGCATGTGGCCTTTTCATATCAATTTGAAGTACTTCCTATTGAAGTTTTAAGGGAATCAAGATGATTATAATAGTCTTACAGTCTGCATGTATGAAATGCTGATTGACATGGTACCTTGGTAAGATATCTAATATTTCAGCTGTATTATTCCTAAATCTTATGCTGAGGCCAGACCTGGCAATGATGTCTAAGGTAGCACAAAACAAGGAGTTTCACAAATGCCTTGAGCCTGAGCAGTTAACAAAAGAGACTCTGACTGCTCTTCATACTTGTTTTCTACCCTATGCTGTTTTATTCCTTAACACCACAGTAATTGTTGGAGGAGCTGCAACTACAGACTGCAGAAACCATTCAGTTATCTAGTCTTGTGCTGAATTAGTTTTAACCCAGGTCAGGTCCCCCACCCCAAATTTTCAGTAATAGTCTTATAAATGTGGCATTGGGATGGGGAAGGGAGATAAAATGGGAAGGAAAGGCACAGAAACAGGTATGAACATCTGGGTCCACTCGCCTGCTTGAATATGCTGATTTATGGGGATTTAATGTTTATGAAAAGATCATCTCAGGCACTTGAACAGTAGAAGTGTAAATTAGTTAATATGGGCATGTTTAGTGCTGTTAGTTAATTTTCATTCAAGACAACTAATTTTTACATAGTTTACAGTAATCCAGTAAAAGCAGTATGAACAGCCAATGAGCAAGCAATCTTACGCAATGTTTAAGATTAGCAGATTTAGAGAGACCTCCAGTATTTTAACATATCAAATCACATGGATATCTTGCTTAAATGGCAGCTGCTGTTTTTAATATCTCAGTGCTTTCAATGAAGATATCAGCAGGGCAAGCAACTAATGCATCTAGTGAAACTGTGCGCTCAAAGATGAATGGTGTCTGGAAGTAGGACAACAGCAGAATGTAAGCAGATATGCTAGAGGATATAATGTCAGTGGCTGGAAGCTATTTGGACAGCAAATGCTGCAAGTTTTATGAATGGCTGTCAGAAGCCAATCGTATAAAATAAGCCTTATGTAAGCCAAAGAGAAGCTTGGGAACAGACTTGTGAAATAGTTTCTGTTCCCTCCTTTAGGATCACACAGCAGATCTAGGTCTAGATCTGAATCTATATGGGATTGACCTTGGTAGAGGAGCACAGAATCTCTCTGAATTCATTTCTAACCTTAGAACAGCATATCTTTCAGAGATAAAAGTAAATACATTCATGAATATAATGATAGAGAAGCCATCTTGACATGTCTTTTTTTTTTTTCTAAAAATGCAAATAAACCTACTGTGAAAATACCCGTTTTCAACTTCCAGTCTCTGGATCTCTTTCATACCTTTCTAGACTAGCCTGAGAACATAATCTGTACCATCTAGCTGTTTAGACCCTTTGATCAAATCATCCTCTAACTTTTTTAGAGTTAGTGTGAACAGATATTTCCTAGAACTTTTTTCTACTGGCAATGTTTTTCTACTCTTTTTATCATAGCTGTGGTAAAGGCCATCTTTGGACATTAAGAAAGAAGGTATGGCAGAGAACTGATGCCATCAAAATGCCTCCAGGATGAATGCTTGTGGCTTTGGCTGCTTACTTATGCTCTGCAGAAAAAAACAGGAGACCAATTACTTGAATAGTGAATTCCAAAGAGCCCAAATCCGCATTTTCCATCCAAACTCTCTATCTTAAACACAACAGAAATCAGTCTAGGAGCAAACCTTTCAACAACCGCAGATGCCAAAATATTTTCCTAAAAATATTAGCACTCCATCCAAGAATTATAAATCATTTTACTAGCACTCACACTCAATTTTCAGTCATACACGAACTAAGTGTTCACTTGCCTGAAGTCATAGTACTATTCAGGAACTGATCTGCAAATAGGAGCAAACCTTCTCTTTGAATGTCTGTCAGAGAGTGCATCAAGGGTGTTCTATATGGTGGTTTAGTATACCTATTTAAACCACATGTGAAATTTTTAAAAGCTGATCTCTCATTTAAATTTTGATGATTTCAATAGGCATAGGTGCACACAAATGATGGCATCTAAAACCTAAGAAAAATGCACAAAGATTTAAAACTAATTGTTTAACCATCACTTAAATGCAAGAGTTTCAGGGGCAGGAGGGAGGTTCCCTCTCCCATGTTTTTTTTAAAGAAGTTTTAAGTATACAAGAATTGTGAACTGACTACTGGAATCTTATCTTATTTCTATTTTGTTTATGTTTAAGGATGTTTGGCCAGATGTGATTTCATCACCAGGCCCTTAGCGTCAATAGACCAAATAGGTCTGACACTAGTGAATGAATAAATACACACTTGCGGACATCCCCTGTCCTAATTTCATGCAGATGAAATTGTAGGTTTGCTCAAGAGCTGCTCATATGCACCAATAGTGCCCTCTGCAGTGTTATAATGTAGTTGTGATATGCAGATGGCAGAGATTTGAATGTTAAGGAGCCAAAGTGTGAGAAGAATATGGGATACAGTAATACAGGAACCAGAAGATTTTATTTAATTCCCATCGACTTAAAATCAACAGTGTGGTGCAATATGATTGCAGTCTGATTTTGAATTAAGGTGCAAGCTCCTGCAATGACATCAGCTGTCAAAATAATTTAGAAGGCTGATGCTACATGTTGATGGTAGCATGACATTGCCAGGAATGCACATAGCTAAAGTGATTCAGCACCCAGTGATGACCTTTGAAAGCCCATTCAAACTATAAATGTTCTTGGTTTTGTGACAGTGTTATTCTTACTCTCTGTTTTGAGCTCTGTCATCATCTCAGCTACTGATTTAATTTACTCCACTGGCTTTATCCTGCTTAACCACAGTAATCCCAAACCTGCTTACTCCCACATTCCTTTCTCCCATTCCTAATAAAGTTTTGCTGAATGCATGTGCTGAATATTTGTGCCATTGTTTGCTTCTCATCAAAATCCTAAAACTGATACTCACACCTTTACCATATTAGCAGTAGAGAAGCACTCAGTGCAAGACCCCATAAACTCTAGACTTATTCTCAAGATACCAATGATAAAAGGCAGGATATCTGCTCTGGCACCTGCTCACACTGGTCAACTGCTAAACTACTCATTGCAGGTGTCAGATTTTGCTTCCTGGATCATCTTGTGTCATCTCTTCTCCAGCAAATTGTCTTAATCAAGGCTGGGAGTGGGGGATGCCTAGAACTAACATGTCGGTTCCACACAACTAGATTCGAGTTTGCAGGCTTTTATGTTTTAACATTTTCTTCAAACACCTACGGGAAATGTTTTCATATATGCACATGCTTCTCATTTGCAATAACTGAGGAGAAATCTCTAACATAGATCTGTTTGGATAATAAAAGCACAAGAGAAATGAAATTTTCAGCTTAGAGAAGGCTGTGCAGAATATAAGAGATCATACATGGGTGATGTTCAAAAGAAAAGACTAGGAAGGTATTCTGCATTGGAGAGGGTAAATAAGGGGAGTTCAAAATGAAGTAACTTGCTTATCAACACTGCACAGAGTTACCTTGAGGTCTTGGTCATCAAAATAACCTGTTTAACCTGGGGGTTTTTTAGGTAAACCATAAGATCAAGATGCAGAAATGTTTTTTCACTTCTGTTTAAGTATAGGGTAAATAGATGGTAATCTGGGAAGTAGTAGTTTTAAAGTGGTTTAAATTCCTGAGATCATTTAGAAATAAACCAACAAAGATGATGTTTTTGGTCTAGCTGACTGTATGATAAAGACCAGGAGTAAAATATACATAAATATTTGACAAATTATCCAGAATAATGTAAGAGTTGAATAACTTTATATGGTAGAAAAAAAACCCCAGAACATAGTTCCATTGTCCGCTGGTGGAAAACGCCTAAGACTGGATGGGGAACAGACAGCTCAGAGTGAGAGGGTAACAAGTGTGAAGATGGCAGCCTGAGACATACTTTCCTGACTCGTTAAATTTACCAATGAAGCTCAGTAAGATGCCATAAAGCCAGGGCTTTGAAGGGGCCAAAGGTCACTCAAGCATTTTTAACACTTGAGATAAACAAAACTGCATAATGCCTCAGGAGAAAGCAGCATTTCTAGAATGGCATCAGACTAATCAAAATAATGTATTTGTCCTAAAAAGAGCTGGCACATTATTGCCAGCAGGATGAAAATTTGTGAAACATGCTTGGATTCCCTGAAAAAAAATAAAATCATAGACTTGACTGGCAGTGAATGTAGGAGACAGAGCTGGATGTTTTGTTTGTGTAAGAGGTTTTGTTTGTGCAATCCTTTCACACATGGCTGAATCTTGATGGCCCTATCCAGGCTTAAAATTTAACTCTCACTCAGAGGTCACCTCCCACAGGACAGTATCCTGAAGCTACCAGTCAGTTTGCAATGAGAATAACTTGTAGCAAATGCAAGTATTTGGAACATTTCAATAGACTGGACATTTAAAGTGGACATTCACTTTCTGGATACATAGCTTTAAACTTTAGTAACTATTTAAATAATTTTTATAACCTCTGGTCAAGTGAAAATCTGTTCAGCTCGATTTTCTCTCTCTGTTTAGGGTTGATTTTCCTAAAAGGCACTTTGTAAGACCATGAATAGAAGGCCCTGAGAAAATGGAGAACTTTGGGTTCTGGCCAAGACAGCCGCCTCAGGCTTTGGCCATAGGATGCTTCTCTTGGATTTCGGCCTGCTACTAAGATATCAGTGTTTTTATTAAGATACAGTATACTCTACGGCTAGTGAGAAAATCAAGAAGTCAGTGAAGTGGCAGTGGCAGCAGTGATGACTGAGGTAAGTCCAGGGTTGAGTGCTGGATTGAGCTGTACAGGGGGGTTCCTGAGCAATGGGCCCAAGCCCCATCAGAACCTGGAGGCCCTTGACAGCCAACCAGGCAAAATCAACACCACGGAAAGGGACCTGAGGACCCTGGTCAATGGCAAGTTGAATATGAGTCAGCAGTGCCCTGGCAGCCAGGAGGGCCAACTGTGTCCGGGGGGGCATCAGGCACAGCATCGCCAGCTGGGCAAGGGAGGGGATTGTCCCGCTCTGCTCTGCACTGGGGCGGCCTCACCTTGACCCCTGTGTGAAGTTTTGGGCACCACAATATAAGAAAGATATTAAGCTATTAGAGAGCAACCAAAGTAAAGCAAGATGGTGAAGGGTGTCGAGGTATGAGGAACAGCTAAAGTCACTCACCATATTCTGTGATTCTGTGAAATCTCTGTCCCTATATGCAAAAAGCATCCAAAACAACAAGAAATTTCAAGACCAACCTAAAATCACTTTTAAAAAGTTTGATGCCTAATAATAATTTTGCTTTTCCAAAATTAAGATATGCCTGTTCCAGGGGCTCCTTCCTGCACACTACTCACCAGGCTTTATTTACAGCTCCTGTTCTGTGCAGGGAGTCTAAACAGTCACTGGCATGCAAATTGGTAGCCAGAACTTGACAGCTGCACTAGAAGCTACAGTAAGGAAGGGTCTGGCCAAAATATAAGCATATCCTTTGAAAATGATCTGCTTATCTGAAGTTACACCTCTGATCCAACTGAGGGGGTCTCAGAGGACAACGTTGTTGATTTTTGCTGAACATGAGCCAGCAGTGCGCTCTTGTGGCCACAGGCCTGTCTGTGTACCAGGCACAGAGATGGATCTCAGCCAACAGGCCAGGGAAGTGGCTGCTCACTGCTGCTTGCTTGGTACCCAGAAGGCCACTTCTGGTGTCCCCAGTCCAGACTGAGACCTCAGAACAAAGATACAGACCAGGTGGAGAAAGACTTCCGGAGGGCCACCAAGATGACAAGAGAGGATGCAAAGCATGCTCTTTGACAAGGAGCTGAAGGAGCTGGATTTCTTGAGCTTTTAAGGAAGAGGCTGAGGGGAGCAGCTGCAGTCTTCCTAAGACTGTCTAAAGGGGAGCTGAAGAGATTCTGCAACTGAAAACAAATCTGGGGTTTGCTTTAGTAGTAAAATAACTGGCATTCCCTTTCTGTGCTTCCTCAAATTTTGGAATTATAAACAAATACAAACATTTAGCATATATGTAATAAAGGATTGCCTCCTTCATACTCTTAAGACTTACTAAATAGCACTGGTAATGAACCAACAGCAGTCAAGCATCAGAGGCTGAAGGTCCTTTCTAACTGACTGACATTTGCCCATTTAGCTCACATTCCTGATCAGAAGTGGGGCATAATGGGACAGATAGTTAAGCTCAAATATAGCTTTGGAAAGGAGAATTTTTAACATGTTTGGACAAATGTATTTGCACTAGTAGCTACCTCAGGGTTTGAAAATTATGGCCAATGCCTCACTGCCATTGGAGATAGAGCAGGAATTAAGGAAGAAGAATAACTCTGATGACTTAAACATATACAGAGTAAATTTTTGTCTGCTCATGTAGTTTTAATGCTCTGGTTCTCTAGTTTAGGTGTGTAGGACCATTTCAGTTTTGCCTTGTTATTAACAGTCTCTGAATTATTGTTGATACAATCCTTCACAGCTTTCACTTGACAGCTATTTATCTGCTTCAGCAAATATAGTTTCCTTGTCTATATTTTTGAGCTCTAATTTATTGTCACTTATATTTAATGAAAATGCCCAATCATATATTTATAAACCAGAGAATAGAAACTCTGAGCTCCTGGTGCAACTTATATATCTACAGTTCTATGATTCACTGGCAAAGGTGCAGCTTCCCTGTATTTCATCAAGGTGAGGGCTATGAGTACATTTATCTCCTGAAATATTCCCTCACTTCATTATTTACTGTCTTGTCTCATTCCTAAGGCAAAACATCTAAATTTGCACCTAGATTTATCTGCTAGAAAAATATCATCTGATGCTGTGGCCTATTTTTCTGCAGTAAAACTTTGTTATTTCTGATGGAAATGAAACAGTAAGGCCTTCCAGTCAAGGACTACCTTGTTTTGCCTATTTGTACATCACTAAGTGAAATAGAACTTCAATCCATTACTTCAATATGACTAACTAAATTAATATGCAAATTATATGTTGTTGGAATCCTGGAAACTGCTTAAGTTGGTGATTGCTGAAATATTGAAAAGAAATGCCTCTGCCTGCAATCCTCAATCAAAATAATCCAACAAAAAACCACTTCTTATGGCAACATCATGTAAGCATGTATTGGGATGGGGCTAGAAATAATAGTACTAGATGATCGCTTCCTTCATCACTTTTCTATAGCACAGAGAATGTCTTCCATTAAACGTCAGCCTTGACTGAATCTGATGAAGAACAGCAAGTGAACAGCCTAATTTTGTGAAGTCTTTTAGAATACAGTAAGTTTATACCGTTTTATTATCTTCTCTACCATATTTGTAATGAAAAAATAATCAGGTTCTATTTGATTTTTGTCTGCAATAAATCTTGATCAAAAACTGAACCTGTGTGACTTTTTAATGCCTCACATACTCGATGAATTATAATGCTACTTTTTATTGCTTTGGCCTTTTCAATATTCAGCAATTTATCTGACTGATCACTTTTGCTTTCCTTCGTTTATGGCATCACTGACTTTCCTGGTCATTATCCAAAGTAAGCATATAAATATAGATTTTGCATAGAACAAAATAAACAAAACTTTCAAAATTAAAATTAGATCAGCTACTTCTCAAGTAGTCTCAAGTTGATGCTGGATGTCATGTGTCAGAAGGTCTCACAGACACTACCGCACAATGAAATGTCAACTTGCGAACTGAACTAAACAGGTAGAAATTTATATTCACTGCAGAATTAACTCTCAATACACCTTCAGTATTTCCACAATGTGCAACTCCCACCTCCATTTTGCAAGATAACAGTGAACTTTGGGCTGTATTGCCATGCACAAGTGCAATCCCTTTCTTCAAATGCAGTTGTGTTCTGAGTTCAAACTGACAGATCTGAAAGGAACATATATGACAACTTAATACAACCCAGTAACTTGTAGCATGAGGCTGCCTTATGCAAGCACATATTGTGTCATTCAAATGCCATAGATTTTCTGTACTTTCACACAATTGCCTATGAGGCCAGGAAAGTAATCCACCAGGATTACTTTCTTAAAAGGACTCACTACACAACCCATAGAATAATTCAGCTTACTCCAGTGCAAAACTCAAGTGGATATGAACCCCAGGAGACTTGCTGCCTTATACAGTTGAGTACTGGTCAGGAGCCAATGTTGGCTGACTTGATCAGGAAAACTTCATTGTAGATAAGATGTGCCAACTGTACAGTACCAATATCCATTAAATACTTGTTACTTTCTCAAAATAGCTGTAGACATTAAGGAAATTAATGCTCAGAAATTTACAGTGAGAAAATAGAAGACTATTGATCTCACACTAAAGTGAGCTGACACTGTTGTGATGATCCCTCTGAAGTGTATAGTCCTACCCAGTACACAGAAGAAAGAACAGAACAATTTGAGGTAGTAGAGGGGAATGACAGGATGGAGACTCTGGGAAATAATATCTAAACACATCCCTGCTCTTTCATGAAGCAGTATTATGTCTTGTTTGTTTGCTTGTTTATTCTTTTGGTTTTCCCCAGAACTTTGTTTTCTGAGGCATTTAACAATATATGTGGCACCATCTAGTGGCGTCATAAAAATTGACTTAAATTGTGAGCATCTTAGCCTGTGTTGTAAGTAGTTTTTAGGGACATCTAATGAGTTACTTAGGTATAGAAATCCTGATAAGCAAAATCTTGAATTTTTAGTCAAAGCTGGCATGAAAGTTTCATCATTGATGAAAATTCAGAATGATGTGTAGAAGCTTCTAATATAATTCATATAATAATTTATCACATTCTGATACTCTAATCTCAGATATCTAAATAAAAGTGAATGCAATGAGGATGCAACATTCTTCTTTGATGTGAAATTCCAAGTCCAAATAAATGGCAAAGTCAGAGGAGAAGTCTACTAATTGAGCTCTCATTTGATGCTCAGTTCTTGAATTTCTGCTGCAGTGTACACTGGCTGATTCTAATCTATATATAATACAATGTATTAGAGATCACATCTTACGTATTATTGGTTTCAGAGTCATAGGTCTTTCCTTCTCCTCAGATCTCTCTCTTTGGAAACTACATGAATGCTTTAGGGTGGGACTATATTGGATTTCTCCCTAAAATTCTTTTCACATCTTCCCCAAACTGAGCTGATTTGTAGGTCTGTAGATCTGTCCTCAGTCACTGAGTAGTTTGCACACTTTTAAAATCATGCAGTTATATTGCTGCATTTCCTATGTCAGCCCATCCTCAGTCTCACCTCTCATCTCAGGTAGGAAGTGAAGATTAGGTAATTCTGAGTTTTACCATCCTCATATATACCTATAACACAAACCAAATTACTGCTTTCCTACAAGACATTGCTCTTGTTTAGGACTGATAGAATTGCCTTTCTGTATGACGCAGAACAAGATGCATGAAAGCAAGACTGTATTTGTACATAGTTGTAGTAGGTAAAATTACAAGAAAGATTTCAAGCTATACAATGAAGATCTGCAATACATCTCATTGTCACTGCAAAACCTTCATTTTTAACTGTCTTCATGAATGAAAATTACTTTCTGCTGCAAGTTGCATTAAGTCTGTGAGCCTACACAAAATCTTTAGAAAGCAAATTAATTCTCTTTTTTCTGGTCCATTTGCAGGGTTTATGAGAAGGTGCTTAAAATAATGAGGTTATCTGTAATCCTAAACAATTAGCAAGTCCCCAAAAGCCTTCACATCAATAAGAAGTTTATGAATGGGGTTATTAAAAATCTGTAGAGTGATTATATAACTCCTAGAAACTCTGCTAGAACAGTGAAAGCAACCTGTATAACACGGAATCTTATAAATTCCTGTCTTTAGAAGGGCAGTCATGCTGACTGACAAAGTGGTGGACTAAGATTAAAATTCCCTTCATAACAAAAAGTTAGATTACTTTAACCTGTGAAGAGTTAAGGAAGTTTTCTTCAATATTTCTGCTGCATGTGTACATGGCCTGGTGCAGACAATCTCAGTCTCACTCAGCCTGTGCTTTGGAGCAATTTACCTTCAGGTTAGAAATGGTTAATCTCTCAGAAAAAACAATCAGTTCATGTGATGTGCTACATTTACTCTGCTCCACTGCTTCTATCTAGCTTGGAGGTAGCTAATTTGAAGACATTTTTATTTTGTCCTATGCTATGGAACTGGCTTATTCTAAATCTCCTTATCTGAGTGAAGTACAGTGTGTGGATTCAGCAGTCATGCTTGAAATAGCAACTATTTACAACCCTGATTTTCTGAAAAAAAAAATTCTCTCTGCCTTTTCGCTTATTTGCAGTCTGTTCTAGTCTACAATTGCCTTCAATTGTAATTACTGTACAATTTTTTTTTTCTAAAATTCCTATAGTATGAAACAGCACTCCTTTACTGATTTCTAAATCTTTCTAAATTTGATCTCTTGTTAAGATAATTTTTCCATCATTAAATAATGATGACCAATAAAATGAAAAATAGTATAAGTAAAACCTTTCTAAAAAATTAGCTACCTCATAGTGAGTCAAGCCCAGATATAAGAACTGTCCCCTTATTTAAAGCACCTTGAAACTAAAACAGCTGCTGTTGGCTTTGTTGCTACATCAGATTCAACTTAGGAAAGGACACGGTAATGAGAGCTGAAAAGTGGGAATTCTCTGATTCAGAAACATCTAGAAATTCCCTGGGTAGGAGAAGATAAATTCTAGTAATCTGCAAACACCACAGATGGCCATGTAGCTGGGTCGAAAAATGAGACTCCTTTCTGCCAGCAACAAATATTCATGACTTTGCTAAAGAGGCAATTGAAAAGAAGGTTGAAGCAAATCCAGAGGTGGAAAAATATATAAAGTACAGACCTCAGAAATCTTCATGAATACTTAATTTTAGCAGAAAGTGAATATAGAATATCCCTATGTGAAACAACAGAAAAAACAGTCTGTGAAAATCAGACCGCAGAGTAATGACTGTTAAGCATTTGGACTTTCCAAATGAAATACTGGTATAATTCTTGCATATATTGTCTTATTAAAATTTTTCTTACTCCTCTGGAGAAAATTTCAAGGAATTCAATACTAGAAATTGTTTGCTAAATTACTTGATCTTATACTTTCAAATCCTAATAACAATTCATTTCAAATCCTAATAACAATTCATTATGGTTCCCTACATTAGCTCTGCTCAAGCTGTTAGAAATCAGCTGTGAAAGCCTCACATAAAGTTAACAGCCAATGAATTTATAGGAACTCATGATTTTCTCAGTTGTTAGATTGTGAGGATAAGGGTCATAAGAGTTTGGGGTGCCAACTGCTGCAGTGCTTGGTTTCTTTTTTTCTGTCCCTAGTGCAACTAGTGCAACTCACAATGATCTTAAAAAGATTGGGAGAGAGAAAGAGAGAAAGGCTAGCAGGAACTAGCCAGTGTAAATTCCCTTTGTACTTGCATGCAGTGCTGAAACCTGGGACTCATTGGAATAAAACCTGCCAGGCTGATTTGAAGTCTTGTTTATATTAGTAAAAATGTGAAGCTACAAGGATCACTAACAGTAGCCAAATGAATGACCAAATCCGTTGCTGTTCAGGAGTTACAGTCCTAAATTCTGTGTGGTCATTGTGGGATAACCCCAGTCAGCAGCTCAACCCTACTCAGCCACTTCTTCTTTCCAAGAATGGGGAAGAAAATTGGGAGGATAAAAGTGAGAAAAATTGTGCATTGAGATAAAGACAGTTTAATAGGTAAAACAAAAGCTGGGTCTGCATGAAAAGAAAAAGAAAATTGATTGACCACTTCCCCTGGGCAGGCAGGTGTTGAACCATCCCCAGGAAAGCAGAGCTGCATTTTATATGATGGTTACTTGGGAAAACACTGTATCTCAGAATGTTTCCCCTTTCCTCTTCTTTCACATGGGTTTTATTGTTGAGCATGATGATGTACAATATGGAATATCCCTTTGGTCATTTGGGGTCAGCTGTCCTGGCTGTGTCCCCTCCCAGCTTCGTGTACTCCCCCAGCCCACTTGCTGGTGAGGAGGTGTGAGAAACAATCTTGGTGCTGTGCGAACACTGCTCAACAATGGCTAAAGCATTCCTGAGTGACCAGTGTTGTTTTCATCATAGACCAGAAACACAGTTCCATAATATGGAGAAAAATAACTCTATCTTAGCCCAAACCAGTACAGTCATGCAGAAATCATATAATAATATAAAGATTTTGTCACAGGCAGACTCAAGGTTTCACAGCAGTGTTTCAAAATTAATGAGGTTAAAATTGAAAACACCTGCTTGGACTTTCTGACCCAGCATAGCATGACTGCCTGAGAGAAGGGAGTTGAAAGGAAGAGCAGTTCTTCTCTGGCTCCATGCTGGGATCTTTCCAGACCTCCTTTGTCTACCAGCAGGAGGATGAGGGAAAACAAAGCCAGGGAGTGGGATAAATTTTCTCATTATTGAGGCTGAGAAGATTGTATAATCTCTACAGATCAGGTGGTGCCGGGGGGAGCTGCTGTGCTATCACTGTGATTTTCGTGTCTCTCTTTTGCTGCCTTAGGCAACTGCCTACGTGATCTGGGCCTACAGCTGCCCCCTGCCTCGGTAGATATGCTCCATAAAATTAATATGCCAGGCTTAGAAAATTCACTGGGGAGCTGTCTCATTGTTAATTATGTTTTTGAGTTACCATACAAGTATGAAAAACTGAATTATTTTGAATGACTATCAAACTAAAGGTTTGTTTGTTTATAGAATATACCAGTGACGCAGAGGATACTGCAAAAAGACAAGTGCACATAGATGCTGTTTCCTTGTTAAGGAGCATTGAGATTCCCACTGCTGGCCTGACAGGGAGTCATGAGAGGTGTGCTGACTTCCCAGAGCAGAGGTGTTGCTGAGAGAGTGCCACTACTTGTCAAGATCACAGACTACTTTCAGTTGCTCCTCTTTCATGTGGGCATGAATGACATTGCGAGCTGGAACCTGGGTGAAGTGAAGGAAAACCACAAAGCCCTGGGAGTGCAAGAATGAAGTACAGGTGCCCAAGTTATCTTTTCTTTCATTTTACTGGTTAGAGGAAAGGGTGCAGCCAGAAATAGATGTGTAATGCAAATCAACTACAGGCTTTGTGGCTGGTGTCTTTATGAGGGTTTTGGGTTTTATGAAAATGGGAGATTCTTCAGTGACTGTAGCCTGTTAGAGAGGTATGGGATCCACTTGTCTAGAAGAGACAAGGGAATCTTTGGCAGCAGACTGGCCAACATGGTGAGGTGGGTTTTAAACTGAAGGACTTGGGGGACAGGGTCTAAAGTGGCAGTTCTCATGTCATTGCAACAAACTGGGTATAAACCAGGCCCACTAGAGCAGTGACAAATATTCCTTAGCTACCTCCCAAGATGAGAACCAGAAGACTGACCACCTGGAGTGTATGCATACATGCACATACAGTCTGGGGGAAAAAAACCAGGAGGAACTGGAGCTCCACATGCAGTCAGAAAGTTATAATCTCGTAGGAATAACTGAAACATGGAGCAATGACTCACATGACTGAAGGATCACAATGGATGGCTATATTGTTTCATAGAGACAGGCAGAGAAGAAGAGGACTCACACTCTATGTTATGGAGAACCTTGAATGTACATTTGTTGGTAGAACAATACAGCAGTTCACACGTCATCCATCACGTTTCTGGAATGCAGAGGACTGCTTCTTCTTACAAACAAACATCAGGTGTGTAAAGCAGGAATGAAGCACTGCTTGGTTTGTTACTCACAAACCAAGAAAAGCTTTGCAATATCTCAGTTACTGATAGTCTTGGCTACAGTGATCACAATATTGTGGAGTTTGGGGTACTGATGAGTACACTGAAGGTTTTTACTATGACAAAGGTTTTAGATTTTAGAAGAGGAAATGCCAACTCAGAGCTCAAATGAGAAGGGTTCGATGAGAAGCTTCCATGGAGGATAAAGGAGCTAGAAAGTGTCGGGAATTTTTCAAGAACCCTCTCCTGGAATCACAAAACCTGTTTATCCCTTTTAAAAGTAAGGGAAACAGGTGGAGCAAGCGACCTCCTTGGCTTAACTGTGAGCTTCTGAATCTGCTGTAAACCAAAAGAGAAGCAATTCAGAGATGGACAAGCAGATGAATACTTGTTGAGAACTACAAAGGTATTTTGGAGTTTTCTGAATAGTTAGAAATAGTCTTGTTCTTAACTCTCTCCTCACTGAGGTAATTCTGAGATATTTCATCTACATGCTAAAGAAATAAGATCTGAAAGAAATACAAATAAATATTGGGTGTGGGTCCAGACAGCATGTGAAGGGGACTTCTCAAATGCTTTAATAAACGTAAAACTTCATAGGGTTAATTCTGACTGAAAAACGACACATTCTTCTTGTTATAATTTCATTATCTTAAAACCACTGAAAACAGATCTGCAGTGGAACATGCTGCTATGAATTAGTTCAGCAGTTGTTCCTGTTTCATTATGAGGATTGAAGCTTTCAACAAATGTCATGGCAATTAGCATTTTATGCAGTGCCATGAAGAAAAGGCTGTTGGAGAAATCAACAGCTTTTCTAAAAGTCAGCACCTTCTGCGTGTTTTTATGAAACCACTGGTCACTCTGGAATATTAAGTGACATCATTGCTGCAAGAATTATGTCTCTGTGTGATGTTTGGCTTGGGCATCTGGTCATTACAGAAATGAAACTGCCAACAGTTGTGATAGCAATCCTCACCACTGCACATCAGTATGGTTCAATCATCCATTTCCGTTTGGCAAATAAGTCTCCTTCAGGGCGAGTAATCTTTTTATAGTAATATTTTCTCTTTGAATTTTCTCCAGAGATACTTGCTCTAAGATATTGTTTGTGCAGCAGCATGTACTGACTGGCTATTCCTTCTTGCTTTCCACCATGAATCTCTCCAGTCCCTCTCTGACAAAGCTGCAAAGACAGCCTCTTCATGCATGAAACCCGTGCATCCATTATAAATGTTCCCATTGGCAAACACTGAAACGTGATGCTGTCTCAACAATATGGTCATGTGAGGCTGGAAAATGGAGCTGCACCTCAATCAAAAGCTCTGCTCTCTGTGTTTATAAGATTTATATTGGCCAACGTTAGCAACAGCAGAAAACCCAAAACCGGGTTTTATTCCATATTTGCTTCTTTTGGACTCAGAAAACAGTTTTTCCAGAGAGATCCTGCCAGCAACAAACAGCCTCAAAACATGTGACAGAGCTACACATGCAAAGAAGAACCTCAGCCCATTCTGGAAGTGCATGCACCACTGATGTTACCTATTCCTATCAGACTAATGTAACCATGCCAGTAAAATGAAGATGATTTTGACATCAACTGACACTAAGCAGTGCTTGGGAGGGCAAAAAATCAAAGAAAATACAGTTTCTGACCAGTATGCTTGGAACATTTAATAGACAGCATATTCTCCAGGTGGACCAAAAAACCGTGCAAAGCTTTTCATCAAACTATCGAGCCTGCCAACCATGAGTCTCTTCTTGGAAGAGTCACCTTCCTTATTGTAAAATATCCATTTCAACTTGAGGCACAGAAAAATTTGATACCTGTTTTACCACAAACCTCAGAAACTGCATCTGTGCTCTTATGTAAGTCGTGTATGAAAATAAAACCTCAACCTATTGATCTACACAGCTTGAATGAGAAGCATATGCTACATGATACGCAAATATGTGACTACTTTTTGTGGAAAGAACAGACACATCTGGTTTTGGAAGGAGTCCATGCTAATTCCTCTGTTCCACTAAAAGCAGTGACAGAACTGAGATATTCACTGTTTCAAAGCAAAGGGCTAATTTAAAGCATTTCATAAGGCTTAGTTTTCCTGATTCTTGAAGGAAATATATTTTTTAGTTGTCCCAGAGTCATCCCCTGTCTTTTCTTGGCCCTGCCTGGTTCAAGCAGTCAGGAACTGTGGGGCACACTTGCAGCAGCAGAGATGAGCTGTGAAGCAAAACATCTCCCCAGGGTGGCCAGTCCTTCAAAAAACGTATTGTCATCATCATTTTTTGTCATAAGAAGGCAAACTACACAAATTGCACTTAAAAACTTTGAGGGGACATTTAGGTTATATTTATATTGCAAAGTTCTGTCTGTACACATCACTTTAACTTACAAATAAGGAATGTTCTGTTTCTTTAAAATATGTTTACATAACATTTACTCACACTGCATGAAAATAAATACAAATATCTCTCTCATGTGTCACCACATTTCATAGTATATATTGAGATATTAGTAAACAAATACCGTATAAGTGGGTTGTAGACCCCTAATGCCCAGGTTTTCTTTATGCATATTACCACTCTGAGCTTGACTGCTGCTTCTTTTCGTCCATCTGGACCCAGGCAACAGGTCATTAAGTTAGTTTCATGATATGTAAATATCCACTGTAATTTGGCAGCTAGAGTAGATTTTAATAAACACCACTTTTTGGAAACCTAGTGTAACTGAAATATGTACCTACCACAAGATTACTAATAGCCAGTACAAGTAGCGTAGAAAGCAGGCAGTAAATAAGCTCTGTAATTGAAAATGCTATGTGTTCTTCTGGAAGAAAATGTGATTTTACCAATTACTTCAGTGTTATTGGGCAGATTTCACTCCACAGGCCAGATAATATCTTTGCAGAACAAGTGCAGTAGTAGATAAGTGACAGTAGAAGATGATGCCAAATTGTACTGAGACAAGTTTCAGGACTGAGCCAAATTCTGCTGTGTGCAATGGCTCTGATTCTTAGGAACAGTCAATACACACATAAGGTTAAACACTGACACAGTTTTTTTCAGAGCTGGGCAAAATATGATGCATAAAGCAATGACATTATTTGCATAAAACAAATTACTAAAAATAGCTATAATACGGACAGCCTTGCTGTCATTACTTTATCGTAGCACAACTGAACTGCTGTTTTGATTCAAGTAAATAGGCAAGTTTTAAGTTGCTTCTCTTTGTGTTTTAAATTAAGATACCAGAGGCTCTTTTATTATTTGGTTTTGTTCAATAATTCGTCCCCATGGTTTTCCAGTTGTATTGGGCATATTTCAACTTACACGTCAGAATTTAACACTAAGCTAGAGATTTATTTTCTCACTCCTGGGCTTACAATCTTTATTTAATTTCTCTTTGGCTCTCCCCTAATCACATCTTGAAATGGAATAAAATTAAATAGACCTTCTTGTGACAAGTCTGCTAAACATACAGAGGAACAATACACTGGAGATGTTGGAGTTTATTTCTGATACCAAAAATTTTGTCTAAAGTGGCTTCTGAAAATAACACTAGCTGATTTAAAAGTGTTGTTCAGAATTATATTAATGGACATAACTTGCCACCAAACTGTCTTGATGACTGTTGTTGATGATGCTAATGATATTACATTGGAATGAACTAGGAGCTGGGGGATGTTGCATGAATTGTCAGAGATCATTTTGCTGAGATGCTGGTAAAGTTCGCCTTGTAAAATTTTAGACATCTAAAAAGGAACTTTAAATTAGAATGCAATTTTCTCTAGCATTCTTTCAGACAGTAGTAAGCAACACTTCTGTTCTGAATTATCTTTTAGAAGACTCAGAGCCTTTTTGCTACTCTGCACAGGCAGAGTCCAGTCCCTTTGCAGTTAAAACAGGGAGATGGAGTTCAAGACTTCCAGCTTTTAGGTTCCAGACACTGTCTCACACTTCAACCTGAGCTAGACAATCCACCCGCTGGTTTCACAAAACTTCTGGTTCCTGTTCAGGGTCAGTAACCTCACAGGCACCCTGACTAAATCCCCAGTTTTACACCTTTTATTATACATGTTTTGACACTGGGCAGATACATTAAATGTATTCAGGCTTTTTCAGCTAAAAAAGCTTGCAAAATATATACTATGCAGCATCTAATGTGTAGGATAGTTTTTCCCTGCATATTTTGAACAGTTATTCTTTACATGAAAAATACTTTTTTTCCTCTCTAAATCTTCTTCTTCTTCTTCTTCCTCCTCCTCCTACTATTACTACTACTATTACTACTACTACTAATATTATTATTATTACTATTATTATTAATATTCTTTAAGAAATCTAAACTGTTGTGTTTCTGAAAGCTCCTAGTACTTTCATAGAGGTGTGGTACATGACTGATGGTAGAAGAGATGTACTACCATTTCTTCCTTTCTCATAAAGGTATAGGGACCAAACATTGCTACAAGTAAGGGAAATATGGTTTATTTTAAAATTACCAGATAGTTTTCTAATTTTAATCCAAAGACAGTAAAACATTTTTCAAAAGCACTAAAGCCTCAATATCTTTTCCAGATGTTATTGTTACAGAGGGGTTATATCAGCTAAAAGATGTTGATATCTAATGTGGCTGCTTAAGTGCTTACTGCCAAACTTGACAGACTAAATTAAGATGCAGTAATTTTCATGTGCTCTTATTTCTGCCACAAGGTTTGCCTCAGTGCAACAAATCCTTGCCAAACATAACTAACTGCAGCTACAACTCTCATCTAACCTCTTATGAGGTGAAAATACAGTTCATTTAATCTCTGGTACTTGGAATTTTGAGAATTACCTGCTCAGTGTGTAACAGGGAACATTGCTTCACCCAGAGCTTAATGGACAACAACTGTATTGGGAAGTTACAGCAGCTTTTTTTTTTTCGCCCACTTGTGTGGGGAGGCTTGATTCAACATCAACCTTCAAGTAGAAAAGTGACTTTCCTGCCAGGAAAAATCTAAAAGAACACAATCTCTCTTGGTTGAAGACTTTCCATTTAGTACAAAATAAATATCAGTGACACAGGAACAGAATCCCAGGTATGAGAGTGTGACCACTCTGCTGAAGCTCTAAGGTTACAAAAGCCTCCTTGTAGTGCTTTCTCCATAGATAAGCAAAAAGGATTTTAAATGAAAAATGTTTTATGTTGTCATAGAACATAAATTAGAGTTTTTAACATTTTAAACAGGGCAAAACTCTGAAGATGGGAAAGCAATTTTTAAAATATCCAGGCTTGATTCCAGACAACTCACTGGCTTCCCAGGTCACAGAAAACTTGGTGCAGTTCTTGCTGGTCCTGAGGGAGTTCCTCCTTCCCCAGCTCTGCCCAACCTGCTCCCCATTTCCCCTCATGGCAGTATGATCTCCTCTTGGCTTTCACTTCTCCAGGCTGGACAGGCCCAGTCCAGGCTGCCTCTCCATTGTGACCTAAGAAATTGCATTCATTCTGGATAAAAATAAAACACGTCAAAGGAGATCAAGAGAGAGTCTGAGAACTTTTGTTTATTAAGTGGGTGTCTTGCTCTTAGATTACCTCTATAAGAAAGCTACTGATGCACAAGAGGGCAGTATGTCACAGGGAAATCTAGCACTGGCGTTACAGGGTACACTGCTGCTGTTTCTGGCATAAAAATTATTTGGGGCTGATATATCAGCTCAGTTGTTTTAAATCCAGTCATTGAGCCAATTTAATGAGGTCAGGGAACTAAGCAAATTAACCATGTTTTCCTACAATTTTTCCAGACTTTACATCTTTATTAGCTATATAGGTTTTTTATATGCCATTTCATACTAATGCATATAGGGAACTCTGCCAGGAGTGACAACATTACAGTGCTGCTGCAAGCTGCAGCCAAAGTGTGATAATGGCAGCGATTGCCTTGGCAGCAAGGGCTGGCTCTGATGCTTCAAGGTCACCTTTCAGTAACAGCAGATGAACTTCCAAAAACTGGTGTTTCACCACCCTAAGGAATCTGGAATTGAGTTTTTCCTCCTGTGTAATTTCAGGAGATCTAAAGTCGATTTGTGATGAATATTCAGATAGAGTATTTTAACTTACCTGGACATTAAATAAATTTTCTTTGTGCCTGGGATTCAATATGACAAATTAATTTAGGTCTTACTGCATTTTTAAGCCTCTTAAGATGCCAAACTATGTAATTATCACCATCTAGTCTATGCAGCGTTCTGTTTTACATTTTGAGAACACCTCTGCAGAGTAGTAGTGACATTATTAATATGTCTGCTTTTATGGTATATAAAAGCTGGGACTGTCCACAAATGTGTTTATGCTGCGGGTCTGGAGAGCAATATTTGAACGCTCTCCTAATTCATTATCTTAAAGACCACTGTAAACTTTTTAGCCATAGAGTAAAACATACAAGTACATCAGCATTCCTCATCATGTCTGAAAGTCTCTTCTACTGAGGCCAGTGACTGGGATATTACAAGTCAACATACAGGTGCACTAAAATCACACTGAAAGAAAGCCTATGAAGTATCTTCTCAAAATGTCTGGCTCACACCAGTACTGTCATTCAAAAAGGATAAGTGTGCAAAAGGAACAAATCACCAGTGCTCTACATTAGACAACCTTTAAAGGAACCAATATTATGGAAGTGTAGAACATTGGCATGCTGGGGGAAAAAGGCAAAAAATTAACTTATGTACTGTCACTGATTTGCTTTTAAAGTATCTTTGCCAGGATTCACTGAATGTGGAATCCTGACAAAAAATAATAATGCTCTTACTGTTGTGCAAGCCATTCATTATGCTGTACTCTTCAGTTCAAATATTCCCTTAGCAAAAGAATATTGTGCCCAGACTTTTAGCAGAGAAGGGCAATGAGGAGGGGGAAGGAAAAGCAAAGTTTAAATTTCTTCTGCTGTGTCTTAGGTGTTTGGGTCTCTAATCTCTTTTTCAAAAACAGGCTGTAGGCAGTGCAGCCACAAGACATCCTCAGAAACTTTTGTACAATGATGGAACATTAATTCGAAAATATGTTTGGAAACATTTGGAGATATGTTCTTCAGCAAGAACAATCATTGAAATTGCAATCTTCCTTCCCATACAATCCTTTCCAGAGGATAAATTCTCCACACACTGATAAAGTAATTTGGCAGATGCACTCACTCAAGTGAATATTGTTCATTTGATATCATAGTATCCTGCAAAATAGAAAGAATAAACCATCCAGCAAATAGATATGCTTAAAATGAGGATTATCTTGCATTCTTAGGTACCATGAAGCTGAAAAGCTACTCTCTTAAATTTCCTACTCTATTCCCTGAGGCTGGGAAGTTTCTAAACTGGGCTGAAAAACCATTTAAGCTATATGAAAGGAATCAGTCTCTGAATGCATACAAATATAAATCAGCCAACAGTTGGAACATAAGCTAAGGTATTTTAAATGAAACTTTATATTTTCGTTTCTATGTGCTACTAATTAATTAATTGCATGCTGTTCATTTGAAAACATTTTCAAACTTGATACAGTGAATTATTTTTTAATGGATATTCTTTTGCCCAATAGATAATTAGAACCCTTACTCTAATCACATTATCTACCATACAGTACAAAACTGCCATGTTCATATCACACTTCCAGTATAGAAACCTCTTGGTAGTCTCCACTTGGGGTACTCTGAGTAATCTGAATTTTTTCAGTGCTTCATTTCTTTGTCTTAAAAGAAACTGCTTTGAATTCAGTCTTAGGTTTATTTCTGGTGTGTGAGACCGTAAATGTTTCTGACAAATCTGAAAATATGAGCACTGCTAAGTTTTCAAGATCTATCCTCAAGCTGAGAGAAAACCCAATCAAGACACACATCTAAGCTTTTCTTCCGTTTCAGTAATTTGTGTTAAACCTGGATGCAAATTTAGCAGCATTTATCTTAGCTTCACCTACCCCAATCTCTAATCAAGACAAAACTATGATATCCTATCGTGTGCTTACTGTGCAAAAATATTCAATACAAAATGTAGTCTTTCAAGTATTTATAGTAAAACCCTGATACAGCTGTAAATATAACTAAATGTCAGTCAGGTAGATGGCATGGAAATAAAAGCTTGAACACATATTTCTAAAGTATTGATTCTTGTTCTTGCCAGTGGAATATTCTTCTTTTTGCACACATATATTATAACCACCTATTATTAGATAACTAAAATGTCTTACTTTTCATCTTTTAAAAATACATTGAAACATCTATAATTTTGATTAGGTAAGTATTATTGGAAAATACATGTTTTTAATTTTTTTTTTTTATTGTAGGACTAAAAATCTTTTGACATTAAATATTTCAGAAGTGCTGTCATACTCCTACTGTCCATCTCCTAGGTTCCACTCACAGTCCTCCTCCTCACAGCTGTCTGTATTGATAGCCCCAAGGCATGAGGCCAGTGGAACTCTGAAAAGGTTGAAGAGTGTGTGAGTGGTGGGACCTCTGAGAGGATGTCCCTGAGAGTGGTTCAGGTGACTGAAGCACAGTGCTGATAACACCAAGGCTGTGGGTTCAATCCCATTCACTAAAGAGCTGGACTTGATGATCCCTTCCAAACCAGAATATTCTGTGATCTGAGTCTTGGTGCCCTTGGCTGCCTGGGAGGTCAGCACAGCCCTGCAGACCTGTTCTGTTTCATGAGGGGTCCTGATGCAGTTACATTGAAACTCACCATGAGGTCTCTGTGCCTTTTGGATAAGGAGACGGCTTCTGAGTCAGCTGTAGCTCAGCCAGTACATTCGTACTAGCTGAAACAGATTGTCTCTCCGGGTAGCCAAAGCAACTCTTCAGTCCTGGATCTGACTTTGCAGTCATGATTCTTTGTTGCCTCACCTGCTTCCTGGAAGAAAACTGTCCACAGGTTCAGCCTTCATTTCTTTGAAGTTTGTCAGTCATGTCTCAACGACTGCTCTCATCTGCGTTTTCTGGTCAATCACCCTTTGATTTTATTTTGGACTCTGTGCAAAGACTTCATAGAGCATCTTATAATCATATGTATATATATGTATTATTATATATTACATAATATAATATATACTATAATGTATATATATTTCATGGATATACACACAAAAATCTTGTTATTTCCTGCTTCAAAATATCATCTTTTTACATGTAAATTGAGTTTTTTCCTGCTTAAGATTATTACTTTGAGACAATTTTCTTCAGTTTATGACTTTACTCAATTTATCCCGTGTTCCAAACATTTTCAACTTAATCAGTTCTGCACATACATCCTCATTAGATTATTTTTCTAAAATAGACAATATTCTATTTATTGCAAGAAGCTATTCAGGAAAACAGCAAAAATATTCCAATTTTGTTTTTATAACCTGTCTTCTACAAAAAGCAAAATGGCCCTGGTTAATATTGGTACATCCAAAATGGGTATTTCACTTCAGCATTGCCCTGAAAATGGGGAAATAACAGCACAAGAGATGCAGAATATTCCCTATTTCTTTCCCCCAACTGAGAAGTTCCTGGTGAACATGACTAGAGTTAGGGATGTGGCAGTGCTGATAGGAAAGTTCTGGAAAGTTCACTTACACTCAGCCTTCATCTATTTGCAAAGAAACACCATGTTGCTGGCTGTTTGCATTGTAGGGCTGCCAGTGGCTGTACGTGCAGAACTGGCAAACAGAAAATGCCTCACCCACAGGCGGTTGGCAAACAGAGGCTTTAACAAAAACGCTTCCTCAGTCTGCGCAACCATCTCAACAATCATCTCCTTGATAACCAGCGGTCCATGAAAACAAGCAAGGCGCGTGCATTTCTCCATAAGGTTGCCACAGAGCAATGGAAATCTCTCTGCGCTGGACATCATTCTGTAAGAGACTATGTGGGGGTTTTTTTGCAACTTCTTCTGATACAATCTCATCGATGCAAAATTTGCACTCTTAGAAGAGCAACATTCACTTTGCAACTGGTGGAGTTGGTAGGGATGTCTCTTTTGACATTATATTTTGGGGTTTTTTTAAATGAGTTCTATTTTTAATGTGCTTAGTGTTATTTTCTCATGTTTCCTCGTCAATGATATTTTGAAATCCTACCCCATTGCTCATTTTCTTTTTATTTGGTGTTTTCTGACTATACTTATTTAATGCAGGTTTACAGAGAACTGAGCAACTCCAATAGTTTCTCCCACAATCTCTTGTATTTATTCAGTTCACAGCTCTCTAAGTGAAACTGAAAAACGGTTTTTATGAGACTAAAGACAGCCAACTGTGACAATGAAAAAGAAAAATCAGATGCTTTATTGAAGCTCATCTTGTTATAACCAATATATAAAAGATTAGTGCAGTTTATAAGCATTAGTACTCATTTCCACAAATATTTGTTATTGTGTTTTACAAAGACCATTGCGTTACCAAGAAAGATTTTGCAGTGTGTCAATTTCCAAAGAGTTCTACCCAGCTCATAGAGTATGTTCTGTTATCCACATTGCCCTGCACAGGGGAGAGGAATAATTGCTTTTCTGACTTTGTCTTTGTCTCTTAACCATGTGAGTAGCTTAAGATGCGTTTAGGTTAAAAAGCATTTTGGTGATGTCCATGAAATGTCCATGTAAAACTGAGTCCTACAGTTAAAAAGGTCCAGTAAATTACCTGGTGATTATTGCTGTCTACACACCCTTCTCCTGAGACCAGGAAAACTTTTCAGTGTGGAAACCAGATGGGATTTATCAGGTGACGTGCCCAGACACTGGAACGGGCCTGAACAAAAAGACACTCATTTATTCATCATCATATACTCATAATCAGGTACAATTCCTGTGCTAATGTATGAGCATAGACAAATACTTTGTCACTGGAACATATGACAGAGCACAATAATTCTTAAAAAAAACCCAACAAAAAAATCAGGTGAATGAAAGATGATGAAATGGATGGGAATTGCATATATCCCATTATTTCATCTGGAAATGCATTGAATGGATTAAAAATTGTGGCTAAGAAAGAAGACCATAATTCGTATATGTTTGGTTTACCTTTTTATTATATACATATTTTATTTTTATTGTTGGTTTTATATTTTAAAAGATGCAGTCATGTGCTTTCAAAAAAAAAATTTAAATCTTCTGAATGTTCTATTGTAGAAAACAAAAGGAAAAACTGGGCAGAGGATGGCTCATGAATTTCAAAAATAGCTCATGAATTTGCAAATGTGCCTGCTTAGTGCAGATAGCAGGAACACCTCCTCAGACATCATGCTCTATAATGCACTTCGACATGGTTACTTGAGAGGTAGTAAATGAACTGCAGTCCTTGTCCCCTACGTTTAATCAAAAGTGAGCAGTCACAATCATGCCAGGCTTAATTCACAAAAAAAAAAGCATGGAGGAAACTAATGCAGGGGTATCAAGTCTCTAAAAGGATGCCACGAACCTTTCTAGGACAGCAGCACAGCAAATCATCCAAAGGCTGGAAACCAATTTAAGAAAATAGAAAGCATCTATCGTTTGCACCAGCTGGGCTGCGGTGTGGTGACACAAGAAAATTTTCAATCTGAACTGCTATTAGCAGGATGACAAAACAGACTTTATTTCAGAATCTTCAGGGCTTATGACTGTATTTTATAATAAAAAGTACAGTTAGAAGTTGACTCGTTCTCCATACAGAGAAAGATTAATAGCCTTATTCAGCCAGCCTTTTGCTTTACTAGTTCTATTTGGATTAGGTATTAAAATACAGAGCTTCTGAACTATAGCTCCAAAACAGAATAGAAAAATCTCAGATGTGTCTCCACCAGCTTCAGTGAGAGGCAATATCTGCCTTTCCTTTTAAAATGCTGGAATGTTAAGGTCACCACCTTTTTTTGCTTTCTTTTTTTTTCCCCCTGAGCTCTAGTTTCTTTTAAAAACCATATTTCTTTCTTTTTAAAATAGGTTGATCAGACTGCAAACCAAGAAATTCCATGTTTTCAGAATAGCAAAACCAAAACATATGAAAGTAAATTTTAAAATAATTAGAATTTTTCTGAATACTCTTTTATTTAACTGGCCATTGTGAGAAATTCTAAAAGCAAAATTACTCCTAAAACCAAAATGCAAATAATATTTTTAATACTTATTGTCACAGACTCAGTCTTAGTTGGTCTCCTAACAGATAACACAATAACAGTATAGAATAACAGAGATGTTAGTCTGTATACAAGAATGTTTTGTTAGGTCCTGCAAGCTGTTCCATGTGAATGTCATGAGAGTTGTACATGTATGCAAGTGTTTTTCAGACTTCAGCTGTGCTGTTCAGGTCTGACAACACCAATTTCCTTTACAGCATCTAATAGAAGTCTATTATTTTGGGAAAAGAATTGTCAATAATTATTGAAATAATGTTACTGGTTTCAAAATATTTGATACATCTCTTAAAGTTCCAGTTGCTGGAGACCTGTGATTATGAAAGGCTTTTGTCCTTCCTTGAGAAACATGCCTTTCATAACATCCATGGTTGAAGAAAAGCTTGTATACATGACTTGATTGTATAGTGGCAACTCAATACAAGTCTGAAAAAAATAATCACAGAATGGTTTGAGTTGGAAGGACCCTTAAACATCATCTGGTTCCAACCCCTGTGTCTTGGGTAGCAACACCTTTCACTAGACAGGTTACTCAGAGAGCCATCCAGCCTGGTCTTGAACACTTCCAGGGATAGGGAGTCAAAAATCTCTCTGGGCAATGTTTGACAGCACTTCACTACCCTTAAAAAAAACAGTGTCTTCCTAATCCCTAAAACCTGCCCTGCTTCAGCTTAAGGCCAACTCCCCTTGTCCTGTCACTACATGCCCTTGTGAAAAGCCCCTCTCCAGCCTTCTTGCAGCTCCCTTTAGGTGCTGGAAGATTAGACTGCTCTGAGGTCTCCCTAGAACCTTCTCCAGGCTGTACAGCTCCAGCTCTCTCAGCCTGTCTTCATAGGAAGAGGTGCTCCAGCCCTGTGATCAGCTTGGTGTCCCTTCTCTGGACTTGTTCCAATAGGTCAATGTATTTCTTGTGTTAGAGGCTCCAGAGCTGCAGCACTCCAGGTGGGATATCACAAGAGTGGAGTCGAGGGGCAGAATCTCCTCCCTCACCCTGCAGGCCATGCTGCCTTGGATGCAGCCCAGGATGCAGTTGGCTTTCTGGGCTGTGAGCACACATTGCCAAATCTTCTTGAGATTTTTATCCAAAACCACCCCCAATGAAAAAAGAATCAACTAAATTAATGTTTTGCTACTGAACTTTGCCAGAAACCACATATTACTGCAAGAAGCATTTCCTTGCAGATCTGTGGTATTTTATGCTTTTAATAATGCACATTTATTATTTGGCATTTAGTTGCATGTAAGGAAGCAACAAAGCAGCAATTTTTGATTTTGTTTTTAGTGTGATGTTTAGGCTGTCAGTCCCTACTTTGTGTGTGATCGATCATCCAAACACTCTTCTGAACAGTGAATGATGAGTTTGGCTACAATTTCTCTGTGGTGTTTATCCCTGAATATAGTCCAAGTCCTTCACATATAGTATTGATTTTCAGGCTTACTAGGGTGTGAAACATTATTTCCCACTTTATTGGTAGATTTAAAAACCCCTGCATTATTACTTTAAGGTTCATTAATTGGAAAATTTATGGGATCCCTGTTTTTAAGCAGCATAACATTTTCTAACACCCACTGTGGCTGAAGCACAGCTGTGTTAGTGTATACTTGGAAAAGTGCACCTTGAGGCATTAGAAAGAAATGCACTGGAGGAAATAGGGACAGAATCGCACCCACATCAGATGAAATAACAGGGACAGAAAGCCAATCCCCAAGGAAATCATTACCTGCCTGAACCCTGCAGTCATCTTCTCTCATTCTTCAGCCACTATATCTAAAAGGGCAAAAGATGGATGAAAATTCCACAGAGTTACATCTGCAATGCTATCATGCCTGGAACTTAGCCAGAGATCTGTGGAGAAAAGTTGGTGACATGACCGCAAATACTAAATCATAAACCTAAGAAAGTTAGTACAAAAGTACGAGTTAGTACAAAAAAGTTTGTTACAAGCTAGTACAAAAACAGACTGGCTCTTTGAACTATATCTTAAAGCGATGTATCTCTTTCATTTCTGTCAGAATTTGCTTCTTGGTCTATACTATATAAATTGCAATTTTATACAAGGAACTGTAGAGTTCTCTTCTGCTTCTGCATAGTCAGCTTGGAGGACAAAGTTGTTAATCAAGATATCTTAAGCCAAATTCTCCCCTCATGTACATTAGTGCAAACACATCACTCACCAATGATAACATGGAAGTGGTTTTAATAATGAACAAAGTTAATTAAAATGTGTGGGTTTAGTCCTACAAATCCAAAGGTGATTTATGCCTTCTGATTTGAATTACCACCTTCACCCAAAAAAGCAGGATCTGCTTTATGAAAACAGCAGGTTACCACTGACAAGTAAAGATCCAGAATCCCTGAACTCAGTATTATGTGACAAAATCACCCACCATCACTCACAGAGCTGTATCAGGTAGAAATGTAACCCCTTAAGCATATTTCTGAAAATAGCTTTGAAGTGTTATTCTGTTAAATTCAAACACCATTGGTAGAAAGGACAATTTTTTTTACTCTTGATTCTTTGATACATTCTAACAGAAAGAGGAAAAGTAGATTTCAGCAAAAGTGCCCACTGTTCCAATCACTTGCACAACAGTAGGAGCCATTTTAATGGACATGATTTAAAGCAGACCTTTACCAAGCATGACCTTCTATTTAAAACTGAAAAATGTAATGAAGTAATTCTTATGTTAAAATATAGCTACGAAAAATGCATAAAATAAGAGCACAGAGTTCAAATATTTAAACTTAAGAATAATTCTTTAATGCACTATCTTATCAGGCAATTAATCTTGTTTCACTCAGAAAGTGAAAAGAAACCAATCACAGCCACTAATTCACTCATTTCTGAACACTTCTTTTTGTAAAATAAACCTAGTAGCAATTGAATTTAATCTTTTAGCATTCACTAACTCCCCTTACTTCCATGCACAGGAGTTAAAGATATGGTGCATTAGATTACAGGTCAAAACCACATGTTTCATTGCAGGGTTAATCTGTTTTAAACAGATATATAGCTAGAGGTATATATTCAATCATCAACTAGTTCTAAAACTTGATATTAAACAATGTAGGAAATAAATGCACAAGATGTAGATTGATGGCTGTAGGACCTAGTTAAAATAATCAACAAACAATTACTGGTTAAAAATTATATTTGTGATTTAAGCCATCTGAAGTATATTAAAAAAAAAAGAAATAATGCTAGTATTGTTTAAATTTTGTCTATTTTCTTTAATTTTGAATTAACAAAATTTAAATTTTTTTCTATTTACTTTAAAAAGGGACTAAGGCTCAGCATACGCTGTCAGATGTTCAGAAAGAACTTTGTTTCTTTGGCTAAGGAGCAGATACATAAGGAGCAACAGAAATGGAAGTTTTTCCTACCTGCCATGTACCTTAGCTCCTGAAGGCCTGCCGATGTTATCAGGATCTCTACTTTATCTGTTAGCTGAGATAATATCCCATAATTACAGGATAAAACATGGCTGGGAGTGGGACATCCTGAGATGTTCCTTACCATCACTGGCTTCTGAAAAAATTAACATCAGAAGACCTTGTAGATCAGAATCTCCAGCTCACTCCTTTTGACCCACCAGACAACATCAGACACTCACATGGACAAATTGCATGTGAAACATCTAATTCAAACACGAGTTCTAAAACCATGTGATGTATTAAACTGCATATAGGGTAAGGTAGAGTTATTTAATATAAATATATAAGCTTCACTCTTATATCTTTCTCAATCCAAAATACTAATTTATTAAAATGTTCTACATGTAGTAAACAAAAAGCAGTCTAGCAATTCCTTTCTGAGAATTTTTACCTTTTCTTACATTTGGAAAAAAACTTTACAGAAATTTTTACATTCATGCTCACTATTATGTGTGAACAAGATAAGGAAATTAGAGAAAAAGAACATACTAATGCTGCTAGGCATGGAGTCACACCCACGTTTTTTACTGTTAACAACTTAGCTGTTCATTTACACTCAAAGATCTTAACAAGTCAGTTTTGATTAAAGGCAACTGTGGACTTCAGACCCTGCTTACAATGTTCAGTGTCACAGTCCAAGACTATTCAGAAGTGTGACAAGCCAATCAATTTTACTTTTTTTCCCTCATCCTTGATCTTCATACTTTTCATTCCTCCTGATTTCCAAGAAGCCTTAGAGAGAGAGAGGTATTTCAGAGTAACTTCAATAGATTTTTCTACTGTGCCATGTACTGAACTGACACTTTATAGCAGTCCTCAAGGAAAGGTCACTTACAATCTAATTTAATTCATGATGTAATGCGTACATTTGGGGAGCCAGTACAAGGATAATGATGATGTGAAATCCAGTATGATTGAGTCTATTTAAGTGAACAGTTAATAGAAAAGAGATCAGAAGTCATGGAACCATTAATGATATGGATGAAAAGGATATTGAGGTTATCTGCCCCGAGAGAAAATGAATCATAACTCCATCATTTCTGGTTTTCAGAACTCTTAGTAATACCCATTCAACTGTATTTGCACCACTACGAAATATTTTCTATTGTCTAACTTAAATCTGCTTTCCTGCAGTTGTAATACCATTGCTTCTAAAGCTATTATGAAACATTTTCTTCCTTTATTCTTCATATTATCTTTTTATATATTTGACAGTCATCATGTATTCTCTGATTTTCTTTGCTACACTAAATGATTTGAATGCATTCAGACTTTCCTCATTGCTTACATTTTACAGACCATTTTTTTTTGCCCTGCAGTTCCAGGCTGCTCTTTACTCATATCAGACCTCTCTGTGGAAGAGAGAACAAGTGCACAAGCAATATTGAAAATTTTTACTTCTACATAACAAAAGCAGCAAAAAGGTTTTGTGACTTTGTGAACAATAAGTTGTTTGGGGCATTTTTGCCTGGAAAACTAAATCATTGAAAAAAACCCCAAACCATAGGAAATTTACAGTTTGTTTCGTACTGAAAGAGAAATGATGAAGAGGTGAGTGCTGGGGATTGAAGGATGCCAAAACTGTATTAAACAAAAGAGATGGAAATTAGGATAATGGCAGCACACTCTAGCACTGATAGTTTGAATGTTGCATGCACTCGGGTGAAAGGAACTGTCTCAGAAAAAGTAAATTATTGCCAGAAAAAGGAAACTGCTCAGGTAAAATATCAGAAAAAATAACAAGCAAAACAGGTAAAAAAATTGCCAACTGAACTACTTTGAGAGAAAATTGCATCTATTTGAACAAATTTGTTACTTTCTGCAGGAAAAAAAAAATTATTCAAATATAAGTAATACCCCAGATGGTTTTTATTTCATATTTCTTGTCATGGTGAGGCTTTAGCTATGGTGCTTGCTAGACATGTAGTCTTCTGCTGGTCAATTACGAGGCAGCTTTTTAAAACACAAATCTCACCTTTGCTTTGTTAAAAAACATTTTGTGGCAAGCTCCTTAAAAATATTTGATGAAGACAACATGGCTGTTTGCATGAGTGTTAGAAAGGCGTTATTTTGAAGAATTTATGTGCTTCCCAGATCTTGAGCAAAATTCCCTATTCAGTGTCCCAGGTCCTTCCGTATGACTACAATAAAACTGCAAAAGCTGAACAGCTTCACCAGCTTTTTGTTTTTTGGGCTAACCATACAACCTGAGTGCACATGAAGGCTTCTTTGGATAAAGACAACAGTTATTGCAGCAATATTCCTGCCTCCTCTTGTACATTTACCAAGCTGCTGTGCTTCCAGTTTGCTGATGGAGGAATAATCTTTCCCAGCTGTACAGCACCAGCCAGTAATTGGCATCTAATAATAGACCAAACCACAGAGGTTTCTTGCTGTTCAACCTTGCTTTATCAGGCGACAGCAGAAAGGTAGCCACTTGATAAATCATAGAATAGTTTAGGCTGGAAAAGACCTGTAAGATCATTGAATCCAACCCAGCACCATCATGTTCATCACTAAACCATGTCCCCAAGTGCCACATCCACATACCTTTCAAACACTTCCAGGAAAGGTGATTCCACTGCTTCTCTGGACAGCCTTTTCCAATTCCTGATTGCTCTTGTCAGTGAAATTTTTTTTCTAATAGCCTATTTGAACCTCCCCAAGTGTAATTTGAGCCCATTTCCTCTTGTCCTTTCACTTGTTACCTGGAAGAAGAGACCAACCCCCACCAGGCTACACCCTCCTTCCAGGCAGTTGTAGAGAGTGATAAGATTCCCCCTGAGCCTCCTTTTCTCCAGGTCAAACAACCCCAGCTCTCTCAACCACTCGTCATTCGGACTTGTGCTCCCAACCCTTCACCAGCTCAGTCTTCTGCCCTTTGTTGTGCCCTTTTCTGGATACGCTTCAGCACCAAAATGTCCTTCCTGTAAATATGTGTCCAAAGTGCTGTAAAAGGAGTAAGAATTAAAAAAAAAAAAAAAATTATGCAGGCCATAAGGGTATGTTTATCTAGACTTTAACATAGTGTTGGGGTTTTTTCAGTCACAGTATGAAGGTGATGATGATGTCAGGGAATAAAATCTCTGCAACTACTTTAAGCAGCATTTTTCAGTTTGCAGCTTGGTTACTTTACTCAGATGTGGTTTCTACAGCATATTAGAACTTAGGTTCATTTCCAAAAAGTCAATTAAACAATGCAAAGATTTTTATGCAAAGATTTTCAGTTCCAGTTCAACACACTTGGTATTCAGAAAGCTGAAATTCAAACATCTCTAAACATCAGGCACGTATCAGCTAATGCAGCATATACTTCAAGACATCAAAGAAGGAGAAAACTTTTTCTTTGTAATCAACAAGGAAGTCATCTCCACTTCTAATTTCCCACATTGTTACTTGTACTTTGTTCCAGTCATCTCTTCCCACCTGTAATAGCATCCTCCAAGCCCATCATTTGAGTCTACTTGGTGTAGATACCTCTCTGAGGATTTCTACATCACACTTGTAGACACCAGTGCCAAAGCTACCCAGTATTTACTAATCACATGCAGTAAAAGGACTGATAGGGTCAAGTGTATTTTTTTCCTGCACCACCAAGAGTTGTCTAATGACTTCTTCTAGTTTGAAATGAAGCCATACGTTGTCAAAGAGGAGAAGAACCAGAATAAAGAAAACTTTCTCATATGCAGTAGTTCTTTCTTTCTCCTGTGACTAGTTTAGTGATCTAGTGCAGAAAAATTATCTGAATTTATCCATGTTTCTATATGGACAACACAGAACTGGAAAACACCCAGACAAACTGTTCCTTCCCTTAAAGCAAGCAGGGGAGCTATAGCTGAGGATGAGAGCTAAGCCAGTTTTGGCCCAGAAACAGAATGTTTTGCTGAATAACAAACACTTCTCTCTTGGAAAGGACAAGGGGAAAAATTACAGTGAAAAACTACAAATTCTCATCATAACACCATTTCTTCTGTAACACTGAAGGCAACAACAAATAGTACTGATATGAAAACAACAGCATCTGATATTGCCACTTAAATGGATTCCTGTGAACAGCAGGCTAAGGTTTATGTATAACAAGAGGAGCCAGCATAACCTAGGATACAGTAAACCAATATCCAGGTCTTTTTTTCCAATATCCTGTCTTTTGCTCACAATGAGGACTCAGCAATCAGAGAATCAGAGTCTGAACTTTTTTTTCTATTGTTTGCTATGCTAGCACTTGCTGGAAGTTAAACACTATTACCATGCTTCTCTCTTCATCAAAATAATAAATTAATCTCTGAATCTCTCTGAACTTCCAATGTCAAAATAGAAATTCTGATCACACCAGTCCTAACATTTTGAAGTCTTGAGATGTCCAGGGTACAATCACACCATATTATAAGCAGGAAAATAGCTCAAGGACTCTGGTTAAACTCTTTTCTTTGTCCTTCTCCATGAAGCTTGCGTTATTTCAATAATAGCAAGTCTAGCAAAACATACAATAAATAGATGGAAATTGTACTAAATTTGTCCTGGTCTGGTTTTGACAGGGGCAGAGTTTTTTGCCTTTTTTTTCCCCTTCTTCTTTCTCCTATCTTATATCTCTACTCTTTATGGAATGCTATATTCATGTGTTACGTCCCAACTTACAGAGCCAGAAGAGAACATATCATCATATCCAGGAGAGTCCTCCTTTTGTTTCTTCCACAGAGCCTCAGGTGCCCAACCACTATCAATCTGCACTGTCCAATGACATCCATAGCACAACACTGATACCGTGATGCGTTTGAAGGACAGCACAGACAGTCCTCTTCAAGGCTTTCCTTCAAAGTCCAACATACAGACTGAAAACACTTCCAAAATATTTTATGGAGGCAGGTAACTAAAGCACTTACAATCACCTCTTATTGCTCTTTATCCATGACTACATTTTAATGGCACCTAAGGGTTGGAAGAAAACTGGCAAATCTCTCTATGTACCTGTCCATTTTTCTTTTGTGAGATATTCAGATGTCATTGAATACTCGATAAATACTACACTCACCTAGTGTGCTTTTTTGTTGCATTTTTCCTGTTCTACCCATTATATATGTAAAATTTAATCTCTTTCTTGTTCCAATTTTCTAACCTTTTTCACTCCCACATACAATCTCAACATCAATAGTTTTCAACACAAGGTTAAGATTTGTTATTTTGCACATTCTTCCAAGAGTCAATACCAACCTTATTCTCCCTTTTACCAATTTATGTAAGTCAACTGCCTTGTTTATCAGACAATTTGCAATACTGTCTAATCAAGTTCATTATAACTTTCCGGGTCCATTGCATTTGTCCTGGTTTCAGCTGGGACAGAGCTTATTTTCCTCTTAGCAGCTGGTACAATGCTGTGTTTTGGATTTAGTATGAGAATAAAGGTGATAACACACTGATGTTTTAGTTGTCGTTAAGGAATGCTTACCCTGCCCACGTCAAGGACTTTTCAGTGTCCCAGGCTCAGCCAGTGAGGAGCTGCACAAGAAGGTGTGAGGGAACATGGCCAGGACAGCTGACCCAAACTGGCCAACGGGATATTTCATACAATAAAATGCTATGCCCAGCACATAAACTGGGGAAGTTACCGGACAGGGGGCTGATTGCAGCTTGGCAAAAGGTTTGGCATCAGTCAGTCAGTGGTGAGGAGCTGTACTGAGCATCACTTGCCTTGGGTTTTGCCTCCTCTCTCCCTATTGTTGTTGTTGTTATTATTAGTAGTAGTATCATCATCCTTATTATAATTATTATTATTAATTTTTTAATAATAATTCTTCATAAACTGTTCTTATCTCAACCCAAGAATTTTATTTTCTTTTGCCTCTTGATTCTCCCCCCCATCCCACCAAGTGTGGCAGGGAAGGGGAAGTGAGCAAGTGGCTGTGTGATATTTAGCTGCCAGCTGGGGTTAAATCATAACAGCATTGTATTTCTATATTATTTCTAGGAACAGAATTACTAAAAAAACATGGAAAATTCAGAGTTTCAAAATTAAGGTTAGTTTTTTTCGGGTTTTTTAGGAGAGAACGAGGTTGTTTGGGGGTTTTCTTTGTTTTTGTTGTTCGGGGGTTTTTTTGGTTTTTCTTTTTGTCCAGGCATAATTAACACCCTTTTGTGTACCTTTTTTTAGTGTGTATCTATAGCAACATTCACAAATGCCATATATACATATTTCTAAAGCTAGAGAAAATATCACTGCAGAGACTTGGGTAATTAAAGACACTTCACACAGGAGCTTGGATTGGCTTCTTGGTTGAAGGTCAGAGCTATCATCTCCTTAAACTTAATTCTGCACGTCCTGATCAATCTGTCAGAACCCCTGTATGTGCCCTTCAGTGCTGAACAGAAGCTGAATTTAACAGAGAGCAGGTAATCAATAGCAGTTATGTACTGTATCAAGGTGAGAAGGCACATTATTTGTGAAGCATGTTTAGGGAAAAAGAGTGAATTATCTCCAACATAGCGTGACCAGCTATCTCAGTTTAAAGAGCAATTAATAAAACATTGTCTTTCAGAAACACATCTGAAATAGGAAATTAAATTCTGATGGAAAAATTCCTCTATTTTTTTCTACTTTATTTTCTTATTGGTAATGCATTAACTGCATACAAATATTTCCTATATTGTATGTAAAGAGTAAGACAATTTATCCAAAAGCATTTAAGGATTTTAGAGCTTTTTATAATTAAAAGTAATATCACTATAAAAGGAAAACAAAAATTATTTAATAGATGAGTACATTAATAACACAGCCGACTGTTAAAGACTTATTATCACATAAACAAATACCTACTGTTTCAGAAATAATTTTCTTAGACAATCTTTAAATTTTTGAGAGTTTCCTCATTCAGGTGACCTCATCACTCATCTTACTGAGATACAAATGAAAACCTGGGATACAGGATACAAAAATCTGCAGGAAAATAGAGGATTTTTTGTGAAAAATGAGTCACATTGTAGTCATATTACAAATTAGACAAATTAGAGCTATAACGTATTGGAGTATGGTTTTGATGTTGCATGTGCAATTGTAACAGAAATTCTACAGACTCATTCTGTGCATTTGTGAGTTGTTTTCCTTTCCATACAAAGCCATGAAGAAGTACTAGCTGGGTGTGAATGAGACTTGTACAAGTTTGCAGTCAATTCCAAACTCCAGGGACAGTCCTTGAGAGATAAATGTTTACATAAAAAACTGATGTTTTTTCATTGAAAAAAGTGAATAGACAACCAGGGAGATGAGGATAAAAACCTATCCAAACAAAAAAACTTCTAAACCTCCAAGGAGAGGCTCCCTCATGCCAGTGTTGTTGCAGCATTGTTTTGTTTGCAAATCAATAAAGATGTAATTTATTGGAAATTGAAACTAACTGCTGCGCCTGCAGAGACTAATGATCATGACAAGTTCATCCAGTGCGTACATTGCCATGCCTAACTCTATTGAGACCCAAAGCTATGTTGACCAAGACATTTAATTTTTAATTCCTCTGATTTTAATTTGACATTGGAATTCTAACTTTAACAGCAATTACAGTTAAGAAAGTAGATTTTTCCTGTCTCTTCCTCAGATGCTCCAGACAGCCTGGCAAGCCCAGCAAGCCCCTTTTTATCTCTTACAACAATTACACTTTGGTAACCCCTCGCTTTTCAAATCTTAATCCTAGACCAGAAAGACCTATTTTTTTATTATTATTATTCTTGTATTCCTTGCTTATGCTTCACAAGCCATTCTATTGGTATCTCAGAAGTAATCTATTTCTCAGGTCCTACTTCCTGTAATTCACACTTTGAGACATAAACAATATTAACTTTTCGAACTTTTCAAAGAAGTTCTAAATAACACAATTTATCACATTGGGCAGGGGAGTCTCAATCTCTCTGTTCTGCCAACATTGAAGAAAAATGTGCTGTGCCACTTATCTCATTTGCTCTTTTCCTCAGGCATCTCAAAAGGGCTTCAAAATACTTGGCTCCGTGCGGCCAGGTTCTGTTCTTTCAAAGGGAAACAAAGGGAAAGCAAAAGAGGAGAAGGAATGTTCATTACCTAACTCAAGGATTATATCCAAGCTAATGTTCCACTCCAAAAGCTGAAATCTCAAATCCAGAGGTGTCCAAGGGCATTCTTGACCACAACTCAATTTTAACTATCAGGCTAAGAACACCTACAGCAATAACAAATTTTACAACAAAATCTGTACTGTACTTGTTGTTTACAATATTTAAGAGGCCAAATTAATAAACTGAAAGTTATTTTCTATATCACTGAATGAACTTGCAACATTACAAAAAAGACCCTCACAAAGTTCCATGTATGTTAGCAAAGTAGTCCTTCAAGGCAGAGCTAGTGTTACATGCACCACTTATTTATGTCTTAATTACTAAGACATACTCAGAAGATTGACAAAATATGCTTAATACACAGAGAAGAGCAGCAGCAAAACCAACCAAGTAAGCACACGCTGCAGTAAGTAAAAACATTTCTGAGAATTTCTCTCGAAATGAGTGTGACTGCTGAACACAAGTGCCTAAAGGCACAAGCACCAATGAGATTAAGATACTCTTTTTCCAGGGGAATTTGGAAAAAAATCTGAAAATGTGTAAGGTTTGTTGCAAAGAAAGAAACTTGCATTAATTCTGACACACATATGCCTGATGGTATATATTGTTACATAAAGAAAAATACTGGGATAATAATACCATAAAAAAGAGAGGATTTTAACTTAATGCAAGTCAAAATGTAGTAAAGAACATACACAACTTCTTGCAAAGTTTTTCCCTTTCCTTGACACTTCCTCAGAAAAACCATTTTCTTCAGCAACTCCTCTCACATGAAAGAATTGTATTCTATCATGCAGTTGGCTCAAATAACTCTCAACCTCTGATAAATAGTAAACTTCTAGAACATCCCTCCCACACCCTCAGAAGTTTGAGTATTGTTGCACATCCTTTCAATACCAGCAATAAAAAATTATTTTTTTTTCTCTACAGAACAGTTCATGTTCATTAAGAGTCACTATGGCAGTATGCACTATGTTTTCAGGTCAATGTCATTCCTCAAAACATTTCTGAGAGGGTCTTGAAAAACCCACAGAAATATTGGGCTCACAAATAGAGTTTATTACAGCAAAAGTGGCTAAATGTTTATTTGCATTAAATTTCTGGCACTAATGCCTCAAATATATAATAACTCAGGAAATTTATCTGCACTTATGGAGAACAGATACACTGTATTAAGGGGAAATTTAAAAGGGGAGAAAAAATGATAATATGAACTACTTTAATTGCAATAACTAAAATGACAAGCATTAAATTACGGCTATGTGACTCTTGCCATTCTGTGTTGAGCATGCTCAGCTTACTAGTCATGCTATAAAACCCAATCATGTTGATTCTCTTAGACCTGTATTTGTGAAATAAACCATGCAAAGGCTTGATGTCCATTAAAGTAATTTAAGCAAGTTTGAGTTAAAGGTTAAGCCTGAACCCAGTTAATTGTCAAATTGCAACTGCTGAACTCATTACATCCTGGTATCTGAATTGCCTCTGATAATGTGCCTACAAATTTTTTCTAGGGATCAGCTAGAGCTGATAACACTATTGAATAAAAACTATTGGACTTGCATCTTCTTACCGGAAGATATTCTTTTTCATCGAACCTGATAACATTTTTATAATGAGTAGTTATTCCTGGGTATGTCTGGCAAATAAGTATTTTCATATACCAATGTGATTTTGCTAATTTAATCCATTAAATTTGTTGTTAATACTGGACTCTATGCATGTTCTAGTCTTCATAAAAAGACATTGGGTGTTTGCATGTTTTTTTTTGTTTTAGACATATCATATGAAATCTTTGAAAGTTTTCCTGGGCAGCATGCTGTTTTCTGTACATCCCATTCAGAAGTGCCTTAATATATTGTGCTGCAACTCATAAAAATCTCAGAGGTGAAGCTGGGGCACAGAAATTGCCTAGGGAGTCTATGTTTATACAAACAACCCTTACCTATCATCACTGCCTAGAAAGGCCCTGCCCTGTGCTGTCTAGGGATTTCAGCCAACCCTTCTCGTCAATTTAAAAAAATAGAAGACCTTATTACTACCATTCCCAAAGGATTTCCATCATTGTTCTACATTGATTTAGCAAGAAAAATCCTGAAGCTATTTTATTTGGAGAGATTTCTAGATTCCCCTGACACAAGTAGCTGTATTTGCAGTATAACTTGGGGAATCACTGACTGGCAAAATGCTACTCTGTTGATTTATAATCCTTGGAATGTCAAAGATATGACAGATTTTAATACAATTTCTAGTAAGAGAGGAATTAATATTTACCAATATAAAGAATTTTATTAGAACTTGATAACATTACATCGGTTTGACAAGTCACTGCAGTTCATAGCACGAGCTGTCAGCCACTAAAACCACTATGATGTAGTTCAGAGAGAAACCATGCTGTATAATAACAAAATTGGGACACATACTTTGTGTTATTTTAGTAGTAATACTAAAAAAAATCTCATAACTGAAAAATTCCAGATGTGAAGACAGCAGATACTAGAAGCTTTCATTTAACCCCACTACAGGACAAGGAATCTTTGCAGAGCTGGTGAAATATTAAACTGTCAACACTGCAAAGATCTTTCAAGTGGAAGGGATGACCAAGTAACAGCTTCTTGTATATTTTGATCAGTTAGAAGGAAAATTAAGACATCTGTTTTCTTTTCATTTGGGTTAAACTAAGCTCTATTATATTAGGATTTGATTAGGAATTGAAAAGTTGCTTACAGCTTACAGCATTGCACTTGAAAATGGTTGAGTTAAAGCCATTATGAGCATATCTTTTCACATCCTGAAATGCTGAGTTCTGTTGCCCATTTAGGTTCAAGGTGGCCCAGTCTATCCTCATTTCTTTAGCATGACTAGTGTTTCTGTGCCTCCAGCGTTCACCACATGGCCTCCCCTAGGGGTCACATCCATGGATAATGGTAAATCTTGTTTTTATAAGTACTCTCATCCTATTTATACCACATTGTTCTTTTTTAATATACCCTTCAACTGAGAATCACAATGCTCCATTATTAAATTCCAAATGAAGGGACAGAAAATAATGTGAAGTGTGTTTTAATTTCATTCTGCTGAGATGAGAAAACTCCTCAAGTTTTTGCAGTATGAATTCCTATAGCAAATACCATTGTAGAATAGGAGTATTTCTGATGCTTTATTAGGATGTATCTTCTTTTCCATGAATTACTTTTTCCATGCTTTTATGAGGGAGGGTTTGTACGTTTCAAAAGGGGAGTTTAATGGAAGCTGACACTGACTAAGCACTGTGTGTCTCTGACACAGAGATCCTTCTGTCCTTAGACTAAATCAGAGAATGTCAGAGAACTGTTTGAGCACAAGGCAACAGACATTTTTTCCTCACAGCTGCTGAAGCCTGTGACAAAAGGCACGCATACACAGCTTTCCCCAAAATACCTTAAATTGGGTTCTTTCATCGATACAAAGGCATTCAGCCTGAAAGCTGTCTGTTTGCTCTTGCAGTGCAAAATCCAAATAGAGCAGCAATGAGATTTTATTGCTGCTTTTGCCCAGCTTTCCTTTGGTGCCTCTCTTTCTCCAGATATGTTTTGCAACAACAGATTGATCTTCGCAGACAGCATATACTGCATCTCATGAAAGATACTATATTGCTAGAGCAGGAAGAAAAAAAACATTGTCTGTGAGTGCGCTGGTTTTGGCTGGGGCAGAGTTGATTTCCTTGACAATGGCTGGTACAGGGCTGTGTTTTGGATTTGTGCTGAACTCAGGGCTGATAATTTAAAGGTGTTTTTGTTATTGCTGAGCAGGGCTTGCACAGAGCCAAGGCCTTTTCTGCTTCTCGTAGCGCCAGGCTGGTGAGGAGCCTGGGGGTGTGCCTGCGAGGCTGGGAGGAGACATAGCTGGGACAGGTGACCCCAGCTGACCACAGGGTGTCACACTCAGCGTGTAAGGCCAGGAGAAGAAGGAGGAGGCGGGGACATTCGGACTGACAGTGTCTTAATTCCTTGCCNGCTAGAGCAGGAAGAAAAAAAACATTGTCTGTGAGTGCGCTGGTTTTGGCTGGGGCAGAGTTGATTTCCTTGACAATGGCTGGTACAGGGCTGTGTTTTGGATTTGTGCTGAACTCAGGGCTGATAATTTAAAGGTGTTTTTGTTATTGCTGAGCAGGGCTTGCACAGAGCCAAGGCCTTTTCTGCTTCTCGTAGCGCCAGGCTGGTGAGGAGCCTGGGGGTGTGCCTGCGAGGCTGGGAGGAGACATAGCTGGGACAGGTGACCCCAGCTGACCACAGGGTGTCACACTCAGCGTGTAAGGCCAGGAGAAGAAGGAGGAGGCGGGGACATTCGGACTGACAGTGTCTTAATTCCTTGCCTTGCTTTGCTTGTGTGCGTGGCTTTTGCTTCATCCATTAAACTGTCTGCATCTCAACAGACAGTTTTCTAACTTCTATTCTTCAGATTCTCTCCCAGTCTCGCTGGAGGAGGATTGAGTGGCTGCATGGTGCTTGGTTGCTAAGAGGGGTTAAACCAAGACCGAGAGAAGCGTACTTTTGTATCTGATTCTTTTAACAAATCAAGAAACTAGAAGTATTTCCATTACAATCCTGAAATTTTCTATTAGGAATGAAGAAATTGGGGTTTATGTTCTCCAATCTCAATTGTATTCTCGTTCATTAATTTACTGTAAATTTCTTACTTCCACGGCTTATTTTATATGTATAAGAAAGAAATTTGATATTTCTCTTTGAATTCTTGTAGAGTGAAACTCCCAACATGTAAGATAAATACCTTGTATTATTTATTACAGTTCATCACAGATTTTGGAGAAAAGCCTTTAGCAAAAATAAGGAAGAAACACCTCAGTTGGTGATCTAGCACTCTGAATTTCTGACTGTGAAATATTATCCTAAATCTTTTCAGACGTGCTGAAACACCTTCACTACAAATTTGCCCTTGTGATGTGAAGCATCCTCATTTTATGTGCAGTACATGCTACATCTTCATCTACAAACAGCAACAATCTGCAGTTAATAAATAATGCAAGAGGAACTATTCAAACCCCAAAGAGCAAACATTAAAGATCGTACTTCATGTTGGCCTTAAAAATCCTGGTGGTTCAGCTACCCCTTCGAATGAGATACTTTCAACTGAGCAATATGACAAAAACATGACACTGAACATTGAAGACTATACAAAAGTGAGAACTAGGAAGGACAGTTGGGGTATTAAAGGATGCCATAAATAACCTTGCACATGTACTGTGCCAGACAGAGACAAGATGAACAGATTCTATGAAGCCTACCCAGTCAATGAATATAAACACATAAACTCTTCCTTCCCACTTCCTTTTCCTTTTTCAGTGCCATTGCAGAGATTGCCATAGAGAGTAGAACTTTTTTTCTTTCTTAAAAAAGAAAAAAAAAAGATTAAAATCTCACACCTTCTAAGCTGAGGTGATTAGCAAATAGCTAACCATTAATGATGCTTTCAACAAGAATGGATGCCAAAAGTTATGAAACCTTGCCTGGCAGATAAATGGTACCTTTCTCAGCCATCTGTCTTACAAATGATCCTATACATACAGCTATTATTTCAGTCAGACACTGGCAGCTCTGCAATTGTTCATGGCCTCAGTGAAGAATAATACCTGTCATGCAGTTTCATTGCTCTGACTTATAACAGACCTGTTTTCAGCTTCTCAAATGCTGCACAACTGCACATGGGGAAGCACCAGAGAAGAACAGGTAAGATAAAGACCAAGGGCACTCACATTACTCTCTGTGTAGGTTTAAAACCCCTCAGAATTGTCCTTACGAAATTTTGCTAGAATGTGCTGCTAAAATTGCAAATGGTTCTCTACCCATTTGTGAGAAAACACTAAATGGTCTGCTGGTTTTGGCTGGGGTCATTTTCTTCATAGTAGCAAGTAAGGGGCTGTGTTTTGAATCTGTGCTGGAAACAGTGCTGATAATTGAGGGATGTTTTGGTTATTGCTGAGCAGGTCTTGCACACTGTCAAGGCCTTTTCTGCTTCTTGTACCACCCTCAAAGGAGTTGAAATTAAACAACAAACTGGGAGGGGACACGAGCAGGACACCTGATCCCAGCTGACCAGAGGGATAATCCTACACTGTACAGAATTGTGCTCAGCATATAAAGATGGGGGAAGAGGGAAGTGGAGAAGACACACACTGGGAGCGATGGCAGTGTCTTCCCAAGTAATGGGTGTGTGTCCCCTCTTCCCTGGGACTCTCTCAGATGTTGCCTCATCACCTCCTCTGACTTGCTTACCTGGTGATGCAGAAGTCTCCAATCTGTTCCTCATCTTGCACACCATCTCCTCAGGTTTAGGCACTGCTGATTGGCAGCATGAACAGTGCTTACACTTCCTTACTCCTAAAAAGCAGTAGTGGGATGCTTTTGACTAGTTTCTTACAAACCTCAAATGCATGCAGCAATCTATTGTTAAATCTAACAGCCTGCTCTTTTATGTTTCCTTATTCTATGTTTTCTCACAGCAACAAATAAATGTTTCCAAATGCTATTTTTCATAAAACCAGCAAAAGTTTTGGAAAGGATTCTCATTAAAATCTTAATACTTCTGACAAGTAAAGGCATTTTCTGCAGAAGTCCTAGTTCCAGGAGCATGCCAAAGCAAAGAAAGCTTTCCTATGTCTATTGTCTATTCTATCTGAAATAGGAAAAAAAACTCCAACTGGTTTGGCTACAAACCAGCATGATGATTACTGTCAGTTGCACATGTTGAAGACCTTCTTTTCAGTATAGTATGAAACATTATCAATGTTTTCTAATTTTTTTTTACATTTTCTTTCTGTTTTGTCCAGAAAAGAATACTTAACACAGATAAAAACTATTTTCCCCTCTTTAGCAGCAACAGAATTTCAATACAATACAGGCTTCAAGGCCTCTGCATAAGCTACCCCCCTTTTAGCTACCAGAAAGCTCTGAAACTGCTTAAAATATCAATTAGTATTTTGTTAGGTATCTATTCTCTACACTTCTAAAGCCACCTGACCTGCCTAGTTAACAAGGTTACTTTTATACCCGGGATACTTGGCCTGAACACTGAAGATCTAACATAATACTATGCCTCCATTCAACAGATCTTTACACTCAGTTTATTTTTCTTCAGTCATTGTAAAAGTAGATAGTGAAGTACTTTTTGGGCCTGTAATCTCACGCCAACCCCTGCCAAAACTAGCCACCATCACTAAAAAATGTCACAATTCAGACTGCATGAGGTGACAGCAGACAAAAAGACAGTAACAGCTCAAATAGAAAAAGTATAAATGAAACAGACATCAAATACCATGCAGTGCTTCCAGATGATGCATAAAACAGGCTGTGATGATGTGCTATGAAGTGGAAGTTGGTGCTTTGGAGTTACTAGGGAAGTTACTGTTTATGTAAATTCATGTCATTACCCCAGCGGTAGCTGACCAATTCTATGGGGGACTAATTTTGAAATAAGTGAAAGCCATTTTTAATCTGAGACATTGCAATCCTGTGTGAATACTGGACAGCACTCCTGCTCACTACCTGAAGTACTGTGTATCTATATCTTCACAGATGCCACGACTTGCAGCTGCAGTTTGATTTTCTCAGTCAAATATTATCCTTTCAGGAACATATGTATCTTTTACTTTAAAAAGCTAACATACTGAATCAGCAAGCATTCATGCTTGAGCTTCATCCACGACTGAGAGACAACAAACAAAACCCTATCATCTTTTCCTTAATTTATACACAGCAACAAAATTAGGTCGATGATTTATGAAAATTGTAATATCAATTAAATAATGACATGGTGAAATGGATCTAAAAGAACGTTCAAAATGAACTAAATGTTTTGTCTTTCTGTCTTATAGGATAAATGTACAACAACAATAGAAAAGAACTGACAAATAGTTATGTTCAATCTACAACAAAACATTGTACAGAGCAAAGTAGCTTCTGATCCACCAGAGATCTATTTCTTTTATTAAGAGGTTCATCAAGGCTGGGCATTGGGGATGTATGGTATTCAATATCTATGGATAACAAGCATTCTAGCAAACTTACCTAGTAGCTACAGTAATTCAACAGTTGACAGTATTTGCCAACAAGACATTTTTGAGATTAGTAGGGATCATATTTAAGCCTGAAAATGGCAGCAAAGTCAATTCGTATTGGATACGGTTCTTGTGCAAGTAGACCTCATTTGAATCTACGGGATTGCTTCTCTGCGTGTAGGAGAACTCTACCTTTATAGTTTTATTCTTACAGGGTAATTAAAATTGCTTGTGCTTTGATAAAAAATTATCAATAAAATTAGATAGCCAAAAGAAAACATTAACAACTTGAGAATAAGCATTTCATAGCAACTGCAAGTAAATTATCAGAATTATTTTTAACCTACACAGCCTTTAGGTAGGGTGCTAACTTTAAGCTATGATAATTCTTCTCTGGAATCTGCTTGGAAGGGAAATGCTTTAACCTAGTTTCCACTACTACTCTTTTAATTACAGTATTCTAGAAAAAAATTTTATCACTATAGCAGAAAATAATTTTTATTCAATTTTGCTAGAATTCTATATAATTTTGCTAGAGTGAAATATAAAAACCTAACTCAAATATAATTGGTATTTTGAATAGAGAACTCAAATAATCCAAAGACAGTTTCCATCACAGTTAAAGTATTTAATGACAAAAATCAGGGTTTCCAGTAGTGAGTCAAGAGAGCAGGTCCCACCTTTTTCTTTTTTTTTTTCTCCCCAGAATGGCACAAAATAATTTCTACATTTTTGAGAACTTCCAAGGAATTGGTTACAATAGATATTAGCAAGGATTACAATTCTGGCAAATCATAGCAAAACCTACCTACCTTTAAGATCAATTTTAAGAGGACACATTTTTGTTAATATTTCACATAATGCACAACTTTTGCTAGACACAAAAGTAGCCTTTTAAGACAGAGTTTGCAGTACAGCAGTCAAGTCTAACAATACATTATTTTTATTCTGTTCAGAACTTTAAAAAGATAAAGAAACTATTAATATTGTTACAATTTACAAATACATTCTTTCATATGAAACATTAACCTGAATCATAGTATATGTTATGTACATGACTATCTAATAATACTAGGTTGTATACACACTACAAGCTAAGTTCCAGAAGGAAACTGCAATGCTCTAAGATTTACCTTTGGATAAACATTTATACACCTTGATTTTTTTTTCTAAAAACTACCAAACCTTGCAGTTTAATGAATAGCAAGAGCTAAGTAAACAGACAAACCACTTTTCCTTCATTCAGAAGACTACGTTACTTAAAGTTCCCATAGTAAATGGCTTCTGATGGTTGATTAAAGTCCTGAGTTATGATAAAAAACAATACACTTAACTGGAAGATATAAAACAACCTGAAATGCTGAAAAACTCAGGTGAGACTAAAGCAATGTTTTAGTACAATTCAACTCACAAAAGGTCTGGAACTTAGCAGTGCAATTGTGATCTCATCCTATCCAGCTGGTATTTATGTAAACACTTGAAAATTGATACCTTTTTATCTGAATTTAGACAACTAATTCTTTTCAGGTTTATCTGACCTGGATTTTAGACATTTCTTCCAATTATTTGCAAGCTTAGAGGCCTGGCTAGATGGCAGCAGTTCAGAATCTACTTCCTTCTCTCGAGAGAAAAGACTTGTGAGGTTAGCAGCAGAATATAGTTAAAAAAGAGTGGAAAATACGAGAAGAAAATAGCTATGTGGTCAAAAATGTACTCCCTGACTGATTTATAATCCATCTTTGAAAAAAAAAAATAGCCTAACATTATGTATCTAGCAGAAGTTTAATTTCTAGTCAGACACTGTTTTCCTGGTTAATTGCAGAAATACCCATAGTCACCACAATAGCATTCAGATGTTTCCAGGGCAAGCATTACTTACACATATCTCAACGGAGTGTTCAGAACTTGTGTTGTTAATGAACCTGTTCTGATTTATAACAGAAGAGGCCAAATTCCATTTCAGTAGGTGCTAGATTTGGTAACTGTTGGAGCTGGTGCTAAATAGATTTAAATGATCATACAGTACTACACAAATGACCCATTCTCTCAACTCCCAGTGTGAAATTAAATAAAAAGCTTCATACAAAACTGTTTAAGTTACAGGAAAAAATACAAAAACAAAACAGATGTAAAGTTTGAATGCAATCAGCTAACTAGACAGTGTCCTTACTTCAAATGAGAATACTTTCCTAAAGTCAAGCAGCTTTTTACAAAATGGCTATTTCCATGAGATTTTCCGTTGTTTCAGCTTGCAGGAAGTAAAATATTCTCAATTACTACAGTAGCTTTTATCTCTCTTACAAGCACTGCTCTGAGGATTTTAGACTATTGTGTCATTAATAATGCAAAAATCATATTCTACAATGAATACAGTACATTCACATAATGCCAACTCTTCTCTGGTACGATGAGAGCAAAAATGAAGAGCAGGCATTTTCAGAAGATGAAGGCTGTACCTTCTGCAAGGATTTCTTTTCTAGCTTACTGGTCTAAAAAAAGAAAAAAACATCTTCTTCTCCTTCTTTTATTCCTTTTCATTCTCAAAGCATATTAGACCTTCTTAAAAATGTTAAGAAAACAGCTGTGAAGGAAAATGGTAACCTACTCATTTTTGTAAGAGAAATACAGTGCATATATTGCATATCGTGAATATAGATGAAGTAGTCACCCTTCCAGTGATAACATATTGAAAGCTGAGACTCAAACTAGAAGTTGATTCTAGTGTACCAAGACATGCTTTTTGAAAGCCTCTATATTAAAAATCAGACACAACTTGCGAACAAAAAAGTCATTAAAATCAGAAAAATTTCTGAAGTGTTCCAAAAATCTCTTACTGTAGAATTTATGAAAAACAGATGTCTTGAAAATAGTGCACTCTCATCTGCCCAAGCCTTTGCATTCTCATTTTCATGGGCCTTTAGCCACACAAAAGAATCACAGGTAAAAAGAAATGTTATTTTATATCAGATTGCTAAATTATAGGTTGTGTTTGAGGCACAGCTATGTGCATATAGATGTAAAAATTACTTCTTTCCTCTATTTTGAAACCTCAAGCATACATTCTTTGTACTATTCAAATAATCAGCCTGAAAGTGAAAATAGGAACATGTGAAATGCTGATATGAATGAAATTCAGATATGCACTTCTGAATGCTGGTGCACATGCAACACTTCCTACGTTAGTTAGAAGAAACAATTTTTTCTGTTTCCCAGGACAAAGCAGTTTGTCCTCCACTATAGCTACAACCCCAGATGTTTAATTCTAACATTCATTCACATTCTGCTGATGCTACATTAAATGAAGAAAATTATATCCCTTCTTTGGATTTTATTTCCACACACATGTCCACAATCAGTTCAATCATTTTTTTTTTGTACAACCACGGAAGAATATTACTATTTTAATCCTGATCAGCTTGTCATTTGGTCCTTTTTCAGTGTTTGCTTTCACTCCTGTAACAACTGAAATACAGGTAGAAAGTACTGCAGGACTGTGTAGCAATATCAAAAAAGAGGAACAAAAGTAAGTCAGAAAGGTAGAAATGCAACACTTTTTCCTGCACAGAAACTGAAAGAATGCATCTCCACTGAACAGGAAGGAAAAAGCACACAGAAGACTGGATCTCCTGTAAAAGTTGCTGATTGTAGTCTTTTCAGCTTCTCTTGAGAAGATTGCAACTTTGGGCAGTATTTCAGCATTTGTGCTTCATGGCAAGCTGAAAAAGAGAGAAAAAAAAATAATTAAAGAGAGATCACCTGTAACGACAGCCGTTATCAGCCTAATGTAGCTAGTCCGGGTAAGAAGAGTTTGTAAGATAAATTCTCTGAAAGATGCCTGAAATCCATTAACCTCTTTGCATACAGATATGCAGTCATTCCCTTTCCTGGCACATACAGACAAAGTCCCCCTTTGCCACGCTGAGGAGGCAGGATTTATCTGCTTTCACAGCTCTGTTTCCCAATGTTCCATTATTTTGCTGTCTGTGAGGAATGCTGGAGCAAGACACCAGAAACAAAGACATGCTTAAAAGAATAGTAATTTTGACCCAATGATTTTTGATTGTTAACTACAATCAGAAATTCTAGACAAGTAATTTAAAACACCTATTCAGGAGCTCTGCCACTACATAATGACGAAAAATAAAGGACTGATTGCCTTTCCACGTCTGTGATTACCGATTATTTCCAATTCAAATAATTCAAAAATGGACTGGGAATGAGAGGGAGAAGAAAGAGATGAAGTGAGTTAAAACCTGTATAAAATGTGTAGACAAACTGACATTGTAAACCAAGCAGAGAGCTTAGGGTTAGGTTCCATATAATAAAAAATTGCTATCTGAAGTTAATAGCATGCTAACAAAGCTGAGGTAAGTGAACCCTCTGGGAAATTACCTTGAAAACAGAACTGGTAGGGGCAGTCAAAATTCACACATTTGCTACTGGTGAAATGATGACCAATAAATGACTCAAACTAAACTGATATAAGCCTTTGACATTCAAGGACTTGGTTACAAATAAGCTTTTTTAGAAAATTAATATTTGTATGGATACTAGAAATGCATTTCAGCATGAAAGAACTTAAACCAACACTTTTCTTTCTTTCTTCAAACAGCTTTTTTTTTTTTAAATCTGTCTTTGGCAGGCAACTGAGAAGTTTTTACTATACAGAATTTATAACTTGAAGATTTTGTGCAGTCCCCAACAAATGGAAGGGATTTTTTAGAGGCAAAGAAGGTGAAGGAGGTGTCACAAGCAGGATTTGATACATACCCTGAGCTAAGTTCAAGACTTTATACAGCTAAGCATAGATACATGCTTTCAAACTCTGACAGCCAAATGTGTGACTTTAACCGACTGAGTCTTAGCCTGCCGAAATCTTACCTTATGTGCAGTTTCTGCAAACTGCTGAGCACTGTTTTTCAGCTCCTCTGTCTTTTCTTCTGCACGACCTAGCCTTTCACCACGCTCATTCAAGGCCTGACTTGCCTTCTGTACTGCGCTTGTCACACTGTCTGCTGCTGAATGGAGTATGCTGTTTCCTGCAACACCAAAAGAAGCCATTAGAGCACTCAAGTATGTTTTGTATGAAATATAATTAATTTAATTTATAATGCTCTAGAGCTGATGTGCTACCTGGACTGGCTTCACTTCACTACAGCCTCTCTTCAGGTGGATGCAGAGAAAGATGAGATCCCCCTGAGCCTACTCGAGACTAAACAAACCCAGCTCCCTCAGCTGTTCCTCCTAAGACAAGCTCCCTAGACCTCTCATGAGCCTTGTTGCCCTTCACTGGACACACTCCAGTACTTCAGTAGCCTTTGTAAAGTGAGGGGCCCAAAACTGAACGCAGTACTCGAGGTGTGGCCTCACCAATGCTGAGTACAGAGGGATGGTCACTTCCCTAGTCCTGCTGGCCACACTATTTCTGACACAGGCCAAGATCCCCCTGGCCTTCTTGGCCACCTGGGCCCACTGCTGGCTCACACTAAGCCCGCTGTTGACCAGCACCAAGTCCCTTTCTGCCACTCTTGCCCCAGCCTGTAGCGCTGCCTGGGATTGCTGTGACCCAAGTGCAGCACCTGGCACTTTGCCTTACTGAACCTCATGCTGCTGTCCCCAGCCCACTGATGGAGTCTGTTCAGATCCCTCTGCAGAGCCTTCCTTCCCTTGAGAGATCAGCACTCCCACCCATCTCAGTATCATCTGCAAATCTACTGAGGGTGCCCCCAATCCCCACATCCACATCATCAATAAAGATGTTTAACAGGATCAGCCCCAAAATTGAGCCCTGGGGAACACTGCTAGTGATGGGTCACCAGCTGGATTTTAGTTCCATTCACCACAACTCTCTGGGCCTGGATATCCAGCCAGATTTTTATCCATCAAAGAGTCCATCCAAGCTGCAAGCAGGCAGCTGATCTAGGAGCATGCTGTGGGAGATGGTGTCAAGCACTTCATTGAAGTCTAGATAAACAACACCCACAGCCTTCCCCTCATCTACTGAGCAAGTCACTTTGTCATAGAAGGACATAAGGGGAGTCAAGCAGCACCTTCGTTTCGTAAATCCATGTTGGTTGGGCTTGATCCCCTGGTTGTCCTGGCTGTCCTTTTTTCCATAGCATTAAAACCAAATACATAATACTTTTAAATGAATTATTCTGGTAAAGGTGTGAAACAAATTCAACAAAGCTGAAGTGAGCACTACAGCGAATCTGCTGTTAAAGTCTGCTGTTCTTACAGATATACAAAGACAAGTGAAATAGACACAAACACACTGCTTTTATCAGTTATCTGATAAGTGTATCTACTTAGGAAATATTCTCAGGTTAAAAAAATCAAACCCAAACAACTTAAAGGGCTACTAGTTTGCTACTAGTTTGTTGCAGTTCAGCCCCAGCCAGCAACCAAGCACCACGCAGCTGCTTGCTCACTCTCCCACCAGTAGGACTGGGTAGAGAACTGGAAAGGTAAAAATTAGAAAACTGATAGGGTGAGATGTAGACAGTTTAGCAGGGAAAGCAAAAGCTATGCACTAAAGTAAAGTAAAACAAGGAATTAATTCACTGCTTCCCATGGGCAGGCAGAGGTTCAGCCATCTCCAGGAGAGCAGGCACCCATCACACAGTAACAGCTCAGCATGAAGACAAATGTCATTACCCCAAACTTCCTCCTTCTTCCTCCCACTTTATGTACTGAGCATGATGCCATTTGGCCTGGAATACCCCTTTGGTCAGTTGTCCAAGCTGTGTCTCCTCCTCCCAGCCTCCCATGCACCCCCAGCTTCCTCGCCAGCGTGGTTGTATGAAAAGTGGAAAAGGCCTTGGCTCTGTGCAAGCCCAGCTCAGCAATAACAAAAACATCTCCATATTATCAACCCTGTGTTCAGCACAAATCTAAAACATTGCCCCGTACCAGCCACTGTGAAAAAAATTAACACAGCTGAAACTAGCACACAGTTTCATTAGAAAAAAGAACAAGTGACCCTTTCAGACCCAGTTTTCAAATAATAATCCTTTCCTTAGAAAGGCCAAACAAACAATGAATAGTGAAACTAAAGGTTGCCCTGAGTAGCCTGTGGAGCATGATACAAGCTGCATATGCAGGAATTCCTGACATAAAGAAAACTGCCTTACAATTTTATTAAACTAAAACACAACTAGTATTAAACTATGGAGGTGAGGGAGAGACTAAAGAACCTACACACAGTGACTCACAGATGATGAGTCAAGATGAGAAATAACAGTAAGAGAGCACCCTGGCCTCCTGTATACCAATATTGTTACATTTTTCACATCAGGAGTTAAAAAAAATGGATGTATAGGATGTGGGACTGCTACAGGTTTGGGGTTTTTTTTTCTATTGTTGCATTTAGAAAAGGAATAGAACAGCTGGCATTATTGTTGAAGAGATTAATATCTAACAATACTGTGAGCTGGAACTTTGCAGAGACAGAAATTAATCTTTTCAAGTGGTCTCCCTTCAGATACTGAGGCATTTGATTGTAAAACCAAACAACTTTATATAGTGCACACTTTCTTACTTCAAAATTTTTCAGTCAATTACTATTTTTTTCATATTTTTTTTAAGGAGATTATTATTTTGGCTTCTGTTCGGGCAGCTTTTCCAATAAACACACGTACTGAGCAACACTACACTGGAAATAGTTTTCCTTTTTTGGTGGTGTGATCTAATGGCTTTAGCCTCTTGTACAGTGTTAGTTTTCTAGGATAAGAGTTTTAAAAGCTCCCAACACTGAATTAAACCTGTTGTTTACAAGATCACAAAGCCTCTGCTGAATTCAAGGGAAGCAGGCTACATGGATGACCTTATAAAACTAAGCATCTTCCAAAGTCTTAAAATGTGCTGGGGAGCAGAGTTTAACATTGCTGACCTTCTGTCATGTCAATAGGAAACTATAAAACAAAAATATTCTTCATTTTCTATACTCCTAAAAATATTCTCTGTTTTCTGGACAGATATTTGTAGATTTGTGGCCAAAGATTGGTATCTATTTCTCCACATTATTTTCAGCAAAGAAGAATGAACTTTAAAGTCTGGCACAATGATAGGAGCTTTTTTTCCCTCTAGCTAACACAATATTGTGCTCTCTCCAGGTTAAGATCTGCTGTATTTTCTCATGGGCAGTGACTTGAAGAGAAGCTGCTATTCTGATACTGTTCTGAAGAACTACTTTTGGAGAATCCTTACCAATGGAATGTCAGTAAAACAATAAAAGAAAAAATCTGTTCTCATCTATGAGCAACTCAGAAACCCACATGTCAGTAGTCTGTGGAACTTCATCAGTGTATTTCTAGAGCATGCGTAGGTGGTTGCTGGTATGACTGACTATGCCTCATCCTTGTATTAGTATCACTGCAGGAATAGCAACACTTGCACTGGGCGTATTGGAAAATCATTCCTATGAATAAATCACCTACAACCTGCAAAACTTTTAAGCTGTTCTTCAGGAGGTAACTACTCTGATTCAAAATATCCTGAGAAATGTTTTCCATGTTGATGGAATCCTTTAGGATTTCAGTAAAGCTTCTGATACTGTCTCTCACAGGACCCTTCTGGACAAAATGTCCAGCACACAGCTGGATAAACACATCATGGGATGGGTGAGCAACTGGCTCATGGGTCGGGCTCAAAGGGTTACAGTGAATGGGGTCACATCAGACTGGCAACCTGTCACTAATGGGTTCTGCAGGGCCCAATTTTCGACACCTTCAAAAAGGACTTGGATGCAGGACTCAATTAAGTTTGCAGACAATACTAAATTGGGAGGAGCTGTTGACTCCCTCACAGGAAGAGAAGCCCTGCAGAAAGACCTTGACAAATTAGAGGGCTGGGCAATCACCAACTACATGAAGTTCAATAAAGGAAAGTGCTGGTTTCTGCACCTGGGATGGGGCAACCCTAGATTTATGTATGGACTGAGGAACAAGAGCAGTGCCATGGAAAGATCCAGGTCAATGTCAAGTTGAACATGAGCCAGCAGTGCCCTGGCAGCCAGGAGGCCCAAGCATGTCCTGGGGTGCATCAGGCACAGCATCGCCAGCTGGGCAAGNCCAGGTCAATGTCAAGTTGAACATGAGCCAGCAGTGCCCTGGCAGCCAGGAGGCCCAAGCATGTCCTGGGGTGCATCAGGCACAGCATCGCCAGCTGGTCAAGGGAGGGGATTGTCCCGCTCTGCTCACCTCAAGTCCTGTGTGCAGTTTTGGGCACCACAACACACAAAGGATATAAAGCTATTAGAGAGTGTCCAAAAAAGGACTACAATGATGGTGAAGAATCTAGAGGAGAAGCCATACGAGGAGTGGTTGAAGTCATTTGGCTTGTTCAGCCTGAAGGAGACTGAGGGGAGACCTCATCGCAGTGTACAACTTCGTCATGAGGGAAAGAGGAGGGGCAGGCACTGATCTCTTCAGTTTGTTTTGGATATTAGAAAAAAAGTGTTTTACCCAGAGGGTGGTTGGCCAGTGGAATGGGCTCCCTATGGCAGTGGTCACAGCACCAGCCTGACAGAGTTGAAGAAGCATTTGGACAATGCTCTCATGCACAGGGTGTGACTCCTGGGTGTCCTGTGCAGAGCCAGGAGCTGAACTTTGATGACCCTCATGGGTGTCTTCCAACTCAGGATATTTTACAATTCAAGCTGTATCAGAGGCTCTTCAATGCCAAGAAGTCAGCTTTAGGACTTTTACCATGCACAATGAAAAGTACATCCTTTAGCCACCATACCCAATACCTGAAAGATACAGGTTCTGCTGTCAGTCAAGTATGCAAAGAAACTAACTGGTCTGCAGAGATACCATTATTTAGATTGCATCACCTGTTTTAATTGTGTTTAAATGCGGCTCCCCTGGGGTCACAAGTGAGAGCTGTGAGAGTTGTGAACACTGAAAAAACTTGCAAGCTTTGCTGATTTTGATCAGCTGACAGGTAAAATAACTGGAAATGGGATAACTCCCATGTCAATTTTTATTGACACTGATGTCTTCCTATAAAGAAAAGGTATGGGGTTTTTTTTGGTTAAATCCTTCCAGTTATTTCTGCCAGTAGCAAAATGCTGTACTTAGTACATTTCTTCATGACCACAAGCTGAAATATCCAAACAAATTCAATTAAAAATCAGAATATTTTTCTGTTGGGAATATTCAGAATGATGAAACAGATTTCATACAAGGATAAGAAAACCCCCCCAACCCATGACTACTATGAAGAGTTATATTTAATATTTTTTTAAAAAATAAATCTATTTTAATGAAAGCCTGTGGTACAAATTATGCAAAAAGAATCACCCATCACCCAACACCCACCACTGGCTGAATGCTCAGCCAGTACCTGAGCAATGGCTACCTTGGGAAAAGGCACTTTCCCCTCCAGTTTTACTGCTGAGCATGCTGTTACATGGCATGGAGCACCTCCTTGGTCAGTTTTGGTCAGTTTCGCTGTTTGTGTCCCCTCCCAGGCCATTCACTGGGGGCAGGCAGAATGAGGAGACCATGAAGGCCTTGACACTGTGTAAGCACACCTCGCCTAAAACACTGGCGTATTACCAGCACAGTTTTGGTCACAAGTCTAAAATACAACATTGTACTAGTTGTTGTGAAGAAAAATAAGCTCCAAACCAGCCAAAACCAATACAAAGCCTAATCCAGCTTTTCCCTGTCAAGGTAATCCAAAGGGTTAACATGTCTCCTGATGCAACTTTGTTGTTTTGTTTCAAACTGAATTCACCAAAGTATTGACATTTCTTTTAGGGTGGGAGGGAGATTTAGACAGCAACATGCCCTGAAGATGAACCACAGGATTTTTCTAAATAAAGGTATTTCTTGCAGACGTTGTGTCAATACTATTGATTGAGCTTCTGCTTAAGTAGTGTTAATTATTATTGAGAAACATAATGCATTAACCTGCTGCAATGGAGGTGTGGAACACAGTGTATTTGTCAACAGATTCCTATTTTTTCATCAGGTAAGTGACTTTGAAAATTCTGAATTTGCTATTTAAGCAGCATATTCAAAATCACCAACTTCTGTTGCCACATAAACTAGAAATGAAGTTATGGCTAACAAGTAAGAATGAAGACTGAATAAGAACTGGTCAAGGTCAGGATGAAATCAGTCAAGGGCAATGGTTGGAAAACATCAAATGGGAAATGCAGCAGCTGACCTGAGAGTGACTGGCTATGCCAGCCGTGTCCTCAGGGTAATCCAGGAGCTATACATTTAAGGGCACTATTTTAGCACCATCCAAACCAGCTAAAATTGGTATGACTGTTTATGCCTGAAGAGTTTTCCCTGCTAATTATGCACATTACTCTCATCTCTTTCAATCAACTACTGTCAATAAAAATAAACTTGAATGTTGCTTTTATAGACAGAATTTTACAAAAACCCCATCTCTTCTTCCACTGTCCAGACTGTACTTAATCACTGAAAACAACACTTTGGAATGAAGAAAGTGACCACAGGAAGCTCAAGAGGAAATTACAAATTTTGCTAATCTGAAAGTTTCTCTTAGTCTGTCAAGGTTTGGGTGACTCCCACATATTACCTATATTGACCAACCAAAATCATACATTTTGGTGGAAGAAAGAATTATGCCACAAAAAAATAAGTTAAGAGCTGCTCATTACTGCAACACAGCACTGAAGACATGAATGCAAATCCCTTCCACTGCTAATATTGTCATGAAGCTGCTCACAATAAGGAACAACTTACTCTGGAATGATTCCCAAGAAACACCACAATAACTATAAAAGATTAAGTGAACTCTGGGCATTTAACTCAGGAAGCTAAGGTATTTCAAAATCAATGTATTTAGACTGATGAAGTTTCAACCGATGGTGGCAGTTCCCACATTGATAAGCTGCCTCTCCCTGCTGAGCACATTTGTTTTGTTAAAATCATCATTACCAGAGAGTTACATTTCCTAGACTAACACTAACACAAGGCTTTCCATCACATCTGTAACACAGCAGCTGATTATAAAGGTCCACAGGACAAACACATTCCTCCCCTCCTTTTTCATCCCTGTCACCTCCCTGACAACTGTTACACATCCTTTCATGTATATTCGTGCTGTGCTGACAGCCTTGGTTAAGAGCTCTTTTGAATAAAAGAGGAAAGAGCTACTAAAAAGACCCAAACAGAAAAAAAACATTTCTGACCTCTCTTAAACAGCCATGTGAAAGCCTTATTAAACAGCTTGAGATAGTAAGTAGAAGATTATAGAAACAGTACTTCTGTGATTGCAATCTTATAAGATAATACACTCTTACAACTTAATGAATTCCTGTATCCCATGAGTGGAATGTTCTCTAGATAATTTCAGTATTTAAATTATCATCCAGAAAGGACAACTAAGTGATCTGAAAGACAGAATATTCATAAAAAGTAGAATCTTCACTGGATTTACAGTTCTGAAAACTTGAATCTGAACTTATATCTGAACATCAACTTCTCAATTGATCTTTCAAGGATAACTTACTTCCCAACTTATATTTGAATCTTAAAATCTAGACGTCTCACAGCTCAGCCTGGACAGCAGGATTTCCATGGACTTTCACCTTCTTTGAAAGTAAACAAAACACTTCCGTAGGTCTTTGTACCTGAATCTGGAAAGTTTATAGCCTTCAAAAAAAGCATTTGTTACCAAGTCTGGTAACTATTGTGATATAAGTAGTACATATTCTGCACTTAATTCAGCCTTTTCCAGTCATGCAACATTAAGAGTTACTGTACTCACAAGGGACACAATCAATGGTTCCACCTTTGTAAAAATCTTATTCTGCCCTGAAAAGTAGTACAGGTTTCTGAGTAAGAAGTGATCTCAAATAAAGACTGGTTACAGTACTTTCCCCTGTTCTCATGTGGGGTAGGCAATTTCTTCTGACACATCTGGATCTTTTAATATCCATCAATACCAAAAGTGGCCAGGAACAGATGTAAATATAAAAAGGGGGGCAAATATTGCATATTATGTTCATGCAAAGAGACTTTTAGATTAAAAATTCACCTAATCCAATATTTTGTCCAAAGTATGTAAGACAGAAAAAGGATAAAAAACCCAGTATACTATAATTGCTCTTTAAACCTCCATTAAACTATTCAGATTTGACCCCATACTTTTCAGTCTTCCTGATCTGCAACACGTGAAATAAAGCCTATAATATCAGTCATAGTAACATGAAATATTTCATATTGTAGTATGTTCTAAAATAACCCTAGTTTGTCACTTCATTACTTCTGAATATTATTTACATCTGCATATGATTTATTTTTGTGTACCTGAAATCTTGTACTTTTAAAGCCAAAAGAGGGCAAATTTATCTCAACTCTTATATGAAGAAAAAGCATATTTTATTCCTGCTAGTAGTTATGTAATACCTATAACCCTGGAAGTTAAACAAATGCTTGTGAGTTCTTTCTAACAATAACCATGTGCATCATAACATTATACTTTTAAAAAGGTCCTAACAATTACAGAGGCTGTAGGAGGCAAAATGATTATCCTGACTGTTCAGCATCTCCATTAGCAAGCAACAAAACAAGATAAGCCTTATTGACAACAGAGATAAGTTTCCTTCTCTGCTCTCATTAGTCATGTCAGCTCCTTAGATTTGCAAGGTACATTTTAAGATGGGGAAATAAGTCTAGTGGGTGACATCCCAGTTCTTGTTTTAGCCTTGGGTTTAACCTATTTACCTCAAAAAAAGCTAAAAAAGAAAGCTACACGCTTTCTCTGGATTGACTGACTGAAGAATGTGTGTATATTTCAGATTCCTACAACAATTGCAGCCTATGTAGCCATTCCAGATGTGAACTGCTAGCTATCCAGGGTCTTGCAAACAATACTGTCACAGCTGCACTCAGAAGAGGCTGCAAAGTCTATCTGAGGACCTGAGTAAATGCTCTGATTTCAAGACTGTTATAACTAGATTAAGGCTAGTACTCTACTTACTAGCTGAATTATCCTTCACATGTTTGCATGAGCTTTTTTAACCACAACTTTGTGAAAATGTTCTAAATGAGAAACTGATGAAATAAAATTTCTTCACTTTTGCATCACTATCAAGCATGAACCTTGTAGAGCAATCACAATATCCAGGTACTCAATAGCCAACTAACCTTGAGCTGAAGTTCACAGTGAATGAAGAGGAGTCTGCTATGGTCCCAGAAGGGGGACAAGGGAGTCTGAAAGACCTTAATTTGTCTAAAGTGAAAAGATATGCTACTAAAAACCTCTCCAGGCTAGCAATGATTCTCCAAACTGGCAGCCTTAAGTCAACACTCGAGAGGACTTTACACTCTTTACCTTCCTGCCCAAATCTGTAACCAGTTTTAAAGCACCATAGTAGCACTAGCCTTTAAAGAAGGAAGGAGGGGAGAAGGAAGCAAAGAAAGAATAGTGTTTCTACACATGTATAAACTAAGAGTATGTACTGATAAGCAGAAACAACACCCAGCCAAGATAGTAATTTTATATCTTTGTCAAATGTAAATAAAACCAAATAGGGAAAAATCTCATTTGATATTAGTGGTCTGGCAGTGGAAAGAGAACAGAAGATGGTATACAGACCCATCAACCATATATTATTTTAATGAAGAAAAATATGTAATGCAATAAAGTCTACAGTGAGTGAAGGTGATGTAGATCCAATCTGTTTTGCATTTTATGAGTGAGTTTAAATACTGTGAAGAGAAATACAGAAAATCAATAAATTACCTACTTAGAAAATTACTATCATGCCACAGTGGGCATTCTGAAACAATCCTTTTGTTAGTAATTCTGTACAACAAAAAAGCAAACACTTTGGCCCAAGACATCATCAAGACTATGCACTGTGTTCTATTTCTTAATATTTTATATTAAACAGTAATGCTAATCCATGAATATCAAAATATCAAGTCATTGCAACTAAATTCTGTGAGTTATTTTTCAAATGGCTTAAGTAGCCTGAAAGATATTTTTCTCTTTATCTACTACCTAGACTGATGGTCTACCATTTTGTATTTTAAATTTTCCTCATCAGTGTTAGAAATTTTAAAACCTTAGAAACCTGGGTTAGGAGCAAGCTTTCATATACATTCACTTGGAGACCAAATGAAAGATGCTAGACGCCCAAAAACTAGTTTTTCGTTTGAAGTCAAAGAAGGGACTAACATTCTATTCAAATGTGTATGCTGAATATATATAATTAAGCTAGGATAGAATGACTGTTAAAATCATGGGGTGGAAAACAGAATTAGACAATTAAAATGGGCTATTTTCTGCAACAGCATTGCCAGCAGACTTAAAAAAAAAAGTATGTACACAGAATTGAAATGGAGGAAAGAGATGAATACATGGAGTATTTTATTGTTCAGCAATAAAATGTTTAATAGTATTTCTTTGTTGTAGATTTAGTTTTGCTGGACACAAAATTAACTACGTATTAACATACAGAACAACTAAAATTACATCTTTACTTCTTTATTCCTTTAACCAGGCTCCCAAATCTGGAAGTTCTACTCCAGGTGACCTGGAAAGGATTATGTTTTATTACAATGTGGAACAAACAGATGACCTCCCAGCATCCCAGCTGTGGAATAACTTTTTTTATCCTCCTTCCCAACTATTCCCAGAAAGTCTGGAGATGAAGAATGTAGTCTAACTTATGTCATTTGCCTTGTCTTCACAGATTTAGCATGGACTTTTTCAAACATTTAAATTTGATTTTTCCAATTTATTTTTTGGAAGTTCTGAATGTGGAAAGCCATATTTATTCAAAGGTAATTTGAATTGTGAGAACATGTCAGGAGGAAAACAAGGCTGTTTTTTTCCACCACAGCAGTGTATTCTGAGTTCCATGTTTTCAAATACCAGGTTTACAATAAAGCAATAAACCACCCAAAAATACAAACAAATGAAAACCAGCAAAAACCTGCAGCCTTTATGCTATACATACTACAAATTAAAACACAGCTATCAAATAAATATTCCATCTGAACAATCAGGAAAAAAAAATAACGTTAGTAAATAAGACTATCCAAACAAAGTCTTCTACTTCCTTATGTCAATATGGGAACTGTGAAAGACAAAGAAAATGCTAAAATGCTTCAGAAGAGAAATGACCCATGCTATCAAAGTAGAAAGAGAGCCCTTATATACACTGAACTGATCCTGTGTCAAAAGGAGAAGTTCAGAATACTGAAAATGTCCACACTAATGAATTCCTGCTAGTCATGATGGACTACAATGTACTAAGTTTAGACTGATTTTTGGAATGGAGACAATGCTGGACAACAAGTACAAGATAATTCACACTTCCTATTGACTTCAATATATAGTAATGTCATTGCCTTATGTCTTTCATGGGGACTGATAATGAAAAATATGGTATACAGGATTTTCATCCAGAAGATCAAGAAGTGATTCCTTAGACAGATAAAGTCCTATCCATTCTGACAGGCACCAGAAAGAATCAAAATTCAAAAAGATAACAAAAGGATAACTCTGCAGCAAATATACAGCAATTCATTATGCACCATATAGCTCTGCACATTTCAAAAGAGCTGGTGGCTGTGTGATTTACAAACAAGACGAGGACAAATATTCAGAGCACTGTTGTTAAGAACAAGCTGTTATTCAATGCTTCATTTGAGTTTTCTGGTCTCAAGTAACCTAAGAATTCATACAAAATTTATTCTCAAGGGTCTAAGAAGCTCAGAAATATTGAGAAATGGATCTGGGTTCATTCAACAAAGTATGTTCCATAGAGGTATTTTGAATAGTTATTACTATTGAGGCACCACTTCCATTCACTTTCCAGACTGGGAAAAATGCTGTATTAAATGACATTACAGTGAACTAAAGAGAAAACAAAGGAAATACTGGGTTGCAGGAACAGAAAAAGAAGACTTTAGTTTTTTAAACAGCTGGGCATTCAGATGGTGAATTTTTCCCTTTTACAGATGTGTCTATCAACAAAGGTTGCTTTTTTTTTCCTTCTTTGAAAGAAACAGAAAAGCAATTCTATTTTACATTTCTAATAGTTCTGAAGTCATTATGAACAAGGACAATCACCTTTCCACATCAGAGGTCAGCTAGATCAAAGGAAGTTTTATATAGGATGAAGAAACTCTGGTCTTGCTTGGTTACACACAAAGGTGACTAGAAGATAACTTTCACCAATCACGCAATGCACAATAGCACAAAACAGAATTGGCATCTATCTCATTTTAACCAATAACTGATGAATTCCAAAATGCTGTAAAATATATATTCAAACCCAAGCCTATGTTTTATCCATACACGAATATATCTATGTAAGTATAAATATATTGAGTATGTGTAAATCACACTTATACCTTCAAAAATCTATTACAAACACTAAACTAATGAAGCTAGGTGAGGTGAAGCAGTAAATATATCTTGGTAAAAGAAATCAGGGTAAAACTGGCAGTGGATAGCTCTGCCACTATGATCATAAATTACATTCAAGATAAATTCCACCTCTGGGTAAGAAGTGCCTCAAGAAGTCCTTGAGGTGGGCTGACAGGACTGACAACCTGAGCATGTCATACCTCAGGTGTGCTATGACCAATCGATGAATGAAGAAGAAAAACATCAACCTTCAGCTTACTTATCAGTAACTTTCTATAGGAAAGCACAGCACCTACCAGCTACCTGCAGCGAGCATTTGAAACATGTTGCAAACTTTTTATCAATATCATCATTCGTTTGTGAGTCCAGGCAGTTGTATTTCATCTTGACTGTAGAGCTGGAGGATGTGATCTCTAGTGCTCATTCCCTGTAACGCAACATGGGAGCCAGGCTAGTTTTCCTTGTTGTAGGTAGGATTTTCATAGATAAGGGCTTTTTTATTTTCTTTATACTTTATTTTTTTTGGTCATGATCTAGTCTTAGTGCTAATAAATGTTCAAATTAAAAAAAAAAAAAAAAAAGGTGTTATTTTTAGCTTTCCAAGCCAACTACATTCACACACTCTGGATTCTTCTAGGGTTCAACATCACCATAGAGCTTGATGTCTCTGCCTTCCTACATCAATACAGTATTAAAGTTTAGTCAAAGTACTGAAAATAGAAATTAACTGAAATTAACTTTCCCTTTTACAGATTTCATTTGTCTGTCACCCAGGACTGCAAATATATTGGTTAATGCTTTCTACATTACCTTGTCTCAGAGTTATACAGATCAAAAAAAGGAATGAACCTTTATAATGATAAATGTCCCTTCTCAATTTATGTATCCCTACAGATTTTGCAAGGACATAATGTATTTTTTTTACAAGATTCCCCTTTTAGAAAGTTAATTTAGAGCTCTGATTATATGCCAAATTTCTATGGAAAAAGATCTCAACTATTCTTATCCATTCTGATCTCAACACATGGCTTTTATGCTTAAGATCACTAAAATACATCCAGTTAAATGAAATTGCAAAGCAGAATTAATCTTGACATGAATATGCAGGGCATAAAAGAAAGTACCTGAAATGGTCTTTGGCAGCAGAAAATTAGTTTATAATATTTTAACCTCTAGAATGACAATAACGGAGTATTTGGTATATGTTGGCAAGAAATACCTAAATAAACTGCAAAAAAATTTGTTGTTTCTGTATGGGAACGTGGCTAAATCTGATTGGCCACTTCAAATCAGCAAAACACCACCAAAATAACATATATCACAGTTTTGGTTTTTTTAAGTTTTTGTGGAGTTTTTTTAGGGCTTTTTTTGGGTCAAATTCATTTTCATCAGAATTAATTTACAAGTGAACACCTGCAAGAACAGTATGTTCAAATACACACTTTTTTCAATGTCTATCAGGTAAGAACTGAAACAAACAAACAACTACCAGGTGTTTGACAGGAGGGAGGGCAATGATTGTCTTTTTTCCCATCCTAATTCACAGAATCATAAAATGGCCTGGGTTGAAAGGGACCTTAAAGATGATCTAGTTTCAAACCCCCACCATGGACAGGGATGCCACTCACTAGATCAGGATGCTCAGGGCACTTCCTAACACAAGTTTTAGTTCATCTCCTTTAGTCAGTCATTCATCTCGCTCAGTATGGTAAACACCACTATATGCTAAGCAGGTCTCCAATGTGCTAAGCCAAGATGAGTAATACTGTATGGAAAAAATTACTCATTGCCATTCTCGCACTGGCATTTTATTCTTGGAGGAAAAACGAATGATTCATTAATAACTCCTGCAAGGTGTCCTACAGAAAAGGTTACAAGGGTAAAGATGCCATCATTTTGGGTTTCCAAGAATATTTTGATTAATTCAGCAGAACAACTCTTAAATACCAATGTATATAGGTAGGACAAAGCTTAAAACCAAATGCATTTCTAATATGCATCTAAAGGTGGCAGCAAATGTTTGTTCTTTATTATAAGCCCAGAGTTAATCTTTGAAGAGCTTCATATACTGTATCTCAAGGTTCTATCCAGAACTGAGAGTCAACTGCATCCTCAATGTCAGTTTAATGTTATGTCAAGAATCAAGCTGTTCTAATGAACACAACCTCTAAGTGATGAAATTCCTGCACACCAGCCATCTCCAACTTTGCTTTTTATATTACTGATGTAAAAGCAATACAACCTAACATGGCCTCCAAACAACAACATAACACAAAGACACTCCAAATCAGACACATTCCAGTATCAGAACCTGTATGTTATAAAGGTACATAAGGGGAAAATATTTCCTACCTCAGTCAAAAAAAGCCCTCTAGCCCCACAGCCTGCCTCTCCACCATAACATCCAGAATGCACATAAACTATGGAGAGGGCTCACCTAAATTCTAAACAAAAGACAAACTTGAAATATTTAGTATAAGACACTAGTAGGAGGAATCTTGTTACAGTCTGCCTAAGCTTGAATTTGTTCTTTTGTTCTCAGAATTAGCACCCACACCTTCAGTCAGTTCTCATTATTGCTGCAAGTTGATGCCATTAATTAAGTTACAGAAAACAGTCTAGACTATTTAACTCTGCAGACTATACTTACATGACACTCAAATGAAAATAAGGCAAAAAATTATTCTGCAGAAGAAGAGTCAGTGGCAGGGCTCTGGTCTATAGGGGGAAGTGTGTGTGTGTGTGTGTCTGTGTTTGTGTAAGAGAGAAAGGAGGTAGAAGGAGGAAGGCCCCGAAGAGGGTCTGGAGTTCCACAGGAACACCCTTATTTACTTAAAGCTAAGCTCCTAAGCACTTCCTGCAGAAACAGGAGCAGCATGACTTTCACTTTCTTCACTCTTATCCTTTAGGAAGGAATAAGGTTCAATAAGGTAAGTGGGCTTGTAAACAAGCCCTTCAAGTTCTTTCATCTTCAGTTCCACTTGGGAAAAAGTGTTCTTTGGTGGCAATTTTTTTTTATTTTTGAAAACGTGCATTACCTACAAGATATACATTACACACATGATGTGCATACCTATATAATGACTGAAAAAAGCATGTGTGTATGCATATATATATATTCTGGTAATTTATTTTTAAAAAAATTTGTTGAGTATTAGAAGTTAAACTGGCTAACCGTCCAAAAGAAAAAGTATTACTTTTCACATCCCCAGAAAGTTCACAAGAATATCACTTAAAATATTATGCTACCTTGGTTGAGGGGATGAAGTGACAACCCTCACGTGAAAACTGACCACACTAAGATTACCGTATTATTTGAATATACTGCTTTGACTAGTAAGCAAAATACACCAACAAAACAGTAACAACAAAAAAATCCAAGTTGTAGATTCTCAACCGGATACAATAAACTTCAAGCTATATTTTCAGGTGTATGTTCTTTGGTTTGCTTAGCTACATTTGGACCTTACTTTGTCTAGTCAGGCTGAATTTGAGATCAACAACACATTTCACCATATCTTCCAGAAAATACCTCTTGGTATTTCAGGTTTTGGACATAATGGGTTTTGATACACACAGCTGGCTCAGTGAGGCTGACACACGGCAGGTCACTGAAATTCAGGGTCAGCTATCACTTGGTTTACAGTTCTTACAGTTTCTGTCAAATTTAAACCTACCCACAGGAAGAGTATCAGCCAGTGTGAGGAAAAAGTTGATAGTGAGAGGAACAGCAAAAGCACTGTATCCATGAGGAGGTTTATTAGTTCCTATATGGTGTCTACACAGCACTGTGTGTGTACACTCACAGACCAGATTTGTGCCCAGTCAGATCGACATGCAAGGAATATGCAAATGGTCACCATCTGCTATCAGAGGATTACCAAATACTCCCACTTTATCTAGGAAGCTGTCAAAGGGAGAATGTGGGTATGCTTCATGGGACACGGTAGGGTCTAGTGTGTGTTGAAACAGTAGAAGTTAAGCACATGTTTATTAACCTCAGCGGCAATTTTTTTTCCACTGTGATGACACTTGTTTAGGATAAAGTTAATAGCTGGGTCAGTTGAATCAGGAACTCAGTTTTGGACAGGTCAAGCTTAGGAGAATAATATAAGTTCAAAGGCAAAATGTGTGGTGGTTTATTAATAACTTATTTGCAGGGAGGATGGAAGTGAGAAACATTAGCAGACTGATAATCAACATGAGACTTTGCATATGAAATAGAAAAATTGTAGAGTATATCTTCACCCATTAGTGCAGCTCCCTCTTCACCACCACACCAAAAAGAAAACAAAGGAAATCCTATTAATGTGGAAAAGGAAGAATGAGGGAGGACACTTACAAGAAATTTTGCACATTTTTCCTTAGTTTGAGAAGACGAGAAAAGAAAACTAGTAATTGACAAAGTTATCTGTGTCTGTTAGTTTCAGCAGCTAAAATGAAAGCACCAAACTGGAGATGGCTTCTCCCGTCAAGTTTATTTTTGGTGTTGTAGAGGAAAGGGACAAAATAACAGTGAGAAAAAAAGAACATATAAAGGTCTCTGCACAAAATAATACTTCTGATAATAACATACAGGAATATGTTCTAGATGTATGAGAGATGAATTTCCACAAGAAAAAAAGAGTAAGGCTCCCTATACTTATAAGCCATGCCTACTGGGGGAAAAAAAAGCACAACTGAATGGAATCTCAAGTCAGCTTGCACTGTTCTTTTATTGTTTGTGAGCTAATTGAGAAAAACAAATTTTTATTCCCACTGAACATGGGAAGTGGAAAAGTTTTGGTTTACAGCACACAAGAGCCTATTTTGAGAAATTTCAGACTAAAGGAGTAACTAGGAATAACTAAACAATTTTATTTTCCTAAAGAATACTTTGAGAAATATGTGAAAATCCTCCCAAAATAGGTTTTGTTACTCAGGAAGTAGATTGTCAATACTGATTATTTCACATATTGACCACACTTTTTTTACCTAACCAGGTATTTTTACATCTAATCCTGGAAATTCACCTTATATGTGACTTATGAAAGTGTCATGGTTTAAGTCCAGCTGAAAATGAGGCACCATGCCTAACTGCTTCCACTTGTGAGGAAACAGGGATGCAGAAGAGGCTTTTAGCTGATGTTTCAGGCCACCAAGAAACACTTTAGGATGAACAAAACCAGAGAGGTAAATCAAAATCAAGGTTGTTTAAAAAGAGGGATGAGAACAACTTCTCACAAGGTGGGCAGGGCATGTAACCTTTAGAACTGAAAACCAGGAATGAAAAGGTAACAGAAGAGAGTGTGAAGTGGTGCTTGATGGAGAAATGCTGAAGCCTAGTTTACTGTTAAGTTAGCATGTTCAGACCCATGATTTCAAGATGTCATTAGGCTGCAAGCTTATCTGAACACAGAATAAATCACATGCAAATAATTTCGTGTCCAACTGCAAAGTATTAAGCTTTGATCCACTTACCTCCCATAATTTTAGATTGGCAGTTGATAAATTCTGGCTTCTTGTCTGTAAGGTATCGCTGACAAGTGTGATGTAGAACCTGAAAGAATGTGCATTTTTCTGAAGCTGTGTTTGCTACCCATTGGTCAAACGCGTTTTCAAATAGTAAATCAAATTCTGGGGAATCCTAGAAGGAAAAAATAAACCACACGGCTATTATTCCAGTTTTAGAAATTATTTGGAGAAAGATATTTTTTTTTAAATGCACTGTGTTGCAAAAAGCAGAAAGGTCATGGAACTCATAACCATCTTGGTATTACTGCATATTTTTGGATGAAAATGTCCAAACAGGCAGGAAGCTTTTTTCTTACTGTTATTTTTAATGAGGAATAGTCAACTATGACAAAAACATCTGAAAACAAAATTTAGATAAAACATTGAAAGTCAAATTCTCATTAAGAAACCCTTGCTATCTACAGATTATAGTTACTTGGGTCTTCTATATTATGCAAGCATTTATGCCTCTCAACACAAAATCTCCGGTCACACTATATCATAGAAGATGTGGCTCTGCTCTCCATGCTCAACCAAACAAATAAGCTAAGCAAATAACAAGTCCTAGTATTGTCCTATTGTATTTAATGCATTTTCATAAAGTGTTGCAAAGGACTCAGGATAACATGAACAAATGACCACTCCCACAACACACTGACATGCAGGTATACCAGCATCAGCTGCCAAAATAAAAGGATTTTACGCAAGAAGTAGTGCTATATATTTAGCAATATCTGCTAAACATTGCTTTGCAATCTAATCTAGTAAATGTTCTTTACCAAGTGATGACACTAGGAATTCACAGGGAGACGAGTTTGAAAGGAACATTTCTGAGCTTAAGAGCTTGGGAGGACTTTCAATCTTTTATGTACATAGCTGCATGGCAGATGCTGTAAAAGGGCCTAAAACTCATATCCCTTATCTGTTTGTCATTTCTCTTGTTTTTATAATTCCTTCCAGAGAAAATACAATTCCACTCCTTACATTTCATAGGGCAGTGGCCAAGGGTTTCTTTTTTGTACCAAGACTTTACGTAGTGACTGCCCTTGAGGCTAGGTACTTAGGTACTAACCAAGACTTGAGTACTAAGAGAATTTGGTGCACCATAGTTAAGATGCTTATGTGGCTGATCAGAGCACAACTTTGAAGAAACCAAGGGAGTTAGTCACAAAAATATTTTGCTATAAAAAGAACACTAAATCACTTTGTGAGCACATAATATGAGCCACATTTTTAACTTCTAATTAAGTTGTTTTACTACTGGAGAATTGTATTCATAAGCCTATTACACATTAGTACAACTTTGTCTTGAAATAGCTCAAGGCGAGCTGTATAGTCCAAATTAAAGGAATAATTCCACAACCATTTAATATAAGGTTGATTTATTTTATTTTTGGTAGTTTTTTGTTTAAATCACTGTTCACTTGCCATTTGCAGCTAAAGGACACTACCACACTTTGTAGCATAAGGTAAGAAATGCCAAAATATCTGAGGAGAGGACTGTCTTAGAAAAAAAGCAGGATTCACAAGATTTCACAAACTTGAACCTCAGTAACCTCTTCTATTCTTACTTCTACCTATTGCTCTATCTCACTCCACAGCTGCATGCCAAAGTAGACCACAAGAGGCCTATAGCTGAAGCAAACAAGGCCCTTACTTTGCTCTTCACAAAGAAAAGAGAAAGTAGTAAGAAAGGTATGGAAAGACAAGAAGAAAAAACCCCATATGACTGAGTTTTAGCCACCTCCCGTTTCCCATTAAAATTTACTTCGCATATTCCACTGAGTTATTTCTTTTTTGGGAATCTGCACTTAAGCCTGTATCTTATATTTCCAGATGCCTTTTGAATAGGGAAAGAATGCCTGGTTCACCAACCAGTTAAGTAAGAGCTCAATTTTCATTTTCTAGAACTGTCCAAACTCACCCGATTAGGGTCTATACCATTGACCTGGCGAAGCTGCTCGAGCATCCACTGCGTTCTCCTGACAAATGACGTAGAGCCTTCAAATTGCTTCACCTTCGTTATAGATGCTTGAGCTGGTTTCTTGTTTGTCACTGAACATATAAAAAAAATATAACCGGAATGGGCTTTGTGATTCAGAAACATGCTGTTTACTTCACTTATCAGTAGCTGTTTTGCTGGTGTATTTTCTACAATGTCCCACGAAGCAAATACATGTCACCAATTCTGACAGTAGAATGCATTCTCTTTCCAGGATAACATACTGAAAAGCATAGTCCTTACTGTCAGAATGGTGGTATGATGCCAAGCAAGCTGTCTCCTATTAAAAATTGGATATATTTTAGCCATTATCAACTTAAGTTACCAACATCCTGTAAAAAAACCCCCAGAATTACAACAAAGGTCTCTCCATTTCATTCTTACAGTCACAGAATCACAGAATGGCCTAGGCTGGACCTTAAAGAGCACGCAGTTCCAATCTCCCTACCATGGTCAGGGACACCTGTCACTAGACCAGGTTGCTCAGAGCTCTATCCAGGTCTGTCCTAAACACCTCCAGTGACAGGACATCTACCACCTCTCTGGGCAACTTGTTCCAGTGCCTCACCACTCTCTCAGTAAAGACTTTTTTTTACTAATATCTAACCTAAACTCATTCTTTTCAATGTGAAGCCATTTCCCCTTGTCCTGTCACTACAAGCTCTTGTAAAAAGTCCCTCTCCAGATTTCTTGTAGGCTCTCAGGTACTGGAAGGCCGCAATTAGGTCACCCCAAAGCGTTCTCTTCTTCAGGCTGAACAAACCCAATTCTCTCAGGCTTTCCTCATAGGAGAGGTGCATCATCAATTACCTTACTGTTCTCTTTCCCCCATGCTAATTTGCTTAAGTTTCTCATATTCAGCACTGAGTATTAATAATTTCTTTCTTGTCTTCTCCATTTAGGAAACAGAGAAGGAAAAAAACCCCAACAATATGATCATGTAAGTATATGCAACTTATTAAAAAAACCTGTTACTTTAGACTGAATTTCATGTTGCTGACTGAAAAAAACAAAAACATTTTTTCCAGTCTTTTCTCAACATGGCACATGTAGGCCATGCTTGTATAACACAACCAACATTTGTGACATTTGATTCCCAGTCAAGAGACACAGGTATATGCACTTACTACACTGTAAATCCATCAAGTCAGACAACAGTCTGTGAAAAACATAGGTATAAGAATTAAGGAACTACAGTTTTCTTAACACCTCACCTTCCAAATATTAGGTGCCACAAACAACAACCACGAATAAGAATGTAACTTACTATAAACAAAATGTATGTTAAAAACCACGAACAAAGAAGACTGCTCTGATTTTGGAAAAGAATAAAAAAGGCAATATAAATACTCAAATTAGTGTATCATTAAGTCAGAATCGGGTTTTCAAAGAATACTTAATAAGGCTAACTTTTCAAAGCAGGAAAATTGACTTCCTGCATTAGATGTTTTCCCTAAAAAAATATTCTTTTAATCAGTATAACTCCATGAAAGTTCTATAAGCAGCTTTAGACACTTTCTGTAGTCAAATGTGCATTTTGTTTACATGTTACTTATCTGTTACTGTATGTTAAGTCACTCCCAAACACATTTCCACTTTCTGTGAAGAAATAATTTGTATAATCACTGTATTGCATAATCTACTAAAGCTGGTGTGTCATCTATTTTTTTTTCTACATAAACTCTTTCCAAAAATAATGTTATCCATATGGTTCGCCAAATAGTATTATTGGAAAAGTTGCTTTTCTCTGCTTTTAGATGCTGGCAGTTAAAGAAAGCTTCTAAAATAATCAAGACTTAAACAGCAAGACTGCTTATTTTTGTGCACCCCATTTGCCCAAATAACCAGGAAAAGTAAGAGGCTTTCCACTCTGAAAATGCATGCTGCATGCACTTCTGCACCCAGGGACACAGTTAAACAGTAAGCAAATACTGATGTAATACCTTATGATTCCATGAAGTTAAAAAGTTAATATTGGTTCTTAGGATGAACATTTTAAAATGCACAGACCAGCATCTTGATGTTAAATGTACTTTGGAATAGATTAGCAAAGGCAGATTAATATGAAAATCTCTTTTCAACATCTCAGATTTAAAAGTTTTCAGTTCTGTGTGTGTTTCTGAAAGTCCAAACACTTTTATCAGAACTAAACTTGATAAACAGAAAATTCATTTCCAAGGAAATTTTAGTAGGTTAAAAAACAGAAACAAAACCAAAACCAAGCAAAAACAAACAAAAAAACCCCTAGCATTCCACAAGGCAGATAATTGATTTTAAGAAGTTACCTTGAAATACAAAGCACAGCTGGACTCAGTGCATTGATCAGACTATTGACAAGAATGTAGTAAACAGATTGCCAGAAATCTCCTCACTGACAGTGAAGCACTGAGAGCCAAACTGATGCATGGTGCAGTACGTGATTTAGAATCTTACATCAAATAGTACAGAGCACAGAAGATCAATGCTGTATCAGAAAGGTAGCAGCAAAATCAGACCAGAATGACTACTGAAATGCAAAGACTGATATTACTAAGAAGTGGGATTAGTATTAAAGATTCATTACTTGCTCAATGGCCCACACATCCAAACGTAACAATCCTAATAAAGCAGGGGTGTCAGGAAACTTATTCATACCTATAGCGTATATACAGGTTCTGCTTCTACTGCAAGTCTACACAGCACTGAGTGGGAAACAAACTCAAAAGCTGTACAAGCTTATGTGCCTATCTTCTCTAAATTTACTCTTTGTATGTATTCATGTCTTTTTTGTCAACTCCAGTGATCACTTTGAAACACTTTACAGCACTTTGCTAGACCAAGTTTCATGTATCTTCTACAAAGCAGTACTAATTGAAGGCTATTTAACAGTGGCACAACTTTTATGGCCTGCAGATTATTCTCTTTCCATGCAAAATGGGCAATGATCTACTGCTAAATTAGCCATGTATTAAAAAGAAAAGATTGTGCATACTCTATGTAGGTCACATATGTAATTAACACTAGCAGCACTGCAAAACAGAGGGAAGCACTAGACAGAATGACTGTGATCAAACACTTGTTTTTCCCCCTCAGAATCTCATGGATAACCAGTTACAAAATGTACAGCCTTAAACTTTAATACAGCAAACTTCTCATTGTTCTGAAAGCTTCCACATGACATGCAATCCAGTGCTCTTGAAAACACGGGCCATTACATCTTTCAAGGTGAGAATATCAAATTTTACAGATGATAGTTAAACACTAAATGTCTAATCTCAGCATCTCCAGAAATTGGTTCGTTCGACATATCCAAAATCTACTTTTCCAAACTTCTCTACATAGCACTCACTTTTAATAATCAATGAACAGCAGCTTTGTATTCATTTGAAGTCATTAGTGCTCTGTATTGCAGTGAAAGGTCCACATTACATTTCCAAACTTCATCACCTCCCAAAAACGCCTGTTAGTGATGAACTATAAAAGCATCTTGATTAGATGATTGTTTCTGTATCATCCACCACACAGTAACTCTGCCAAGAGTAGCCAAGAGGGCTACTCTTCTATGGAGGAACTTAGAAGGATCTTGGGTATGTCAGACACCTTAGGCAGAAATTCAGTCTTAAGCTAAATGACACAATCCTCTTGGGAGAACGGCAGTTCCTCCTTTACATCTCACACTCATGATTATTGTGCAAACAGATCTAGTCGCATTTCACCTTTTGTGTCTTAGTATTTTAGGAAACAGCTTGCATTTCCATAGCATTCAAAAAACCAGCTACCCCTGAACCCACCAAACATGCTTTAAAACCATCACTTAGTCCATGACAGCTTGACAGTAATATGGCAGTCACTGTAACTCTGAGAGAACCTCTGGCAGTCAGGAAAACCATCCTCAGTAGCTGCTCATTATGCTGCTTAAAAAACTAGAGCACTTCACCAGCCACTGAGTGGGAGTTACCTTGCCAACATGTAGAAAGTATTTTCTAAAAAACGAAAAATGTGGAAGCAATTACATACACCTAGACACATTCCCTCTCTGACAAATCATTTAGATACTTTTGCTAAGATCTTACACAATCATTATCTACCTTAATAGAAGGCAATATTTAAGTTATGCTTCAGCTTTAAGTGGTTTTTTTGTTTGCTTTGCCTTTTTTCAAAATTGTAACACTATACCTTCAAAAGAAGAAGCTGTAGCAGTGTGGACAAAATACATTTATCTGGAACCCATCAATAAATGGTAGGTTCATATGGCGTTCCTGTGTGTCACAGATGGAAATAAGATTTCTTCTTTTCAAGCAACATACAGTTATCAGTGAAGTAAGAAAATGTGTGAGAAATCAGCTACAGCAATTTATGATGGAAGACATTGTGAGGTTTGGTTTTGTCACTTTTTTGGACTTGTCCGTTTCTTTCCATGTGGTTTTTGTTTGTTTTTAACACTAGATTAACATACAACCAAAAGCTGGTGAGTGAGAAACAGCACTAGTTCTTCTGGGATTGAAGACATTATTAACCATTTTGCATCATAAATAAAAATAGGTCGCAGTATTAAGTTTCACTTAATGTAATTAATTAATGTAATTAAGTTTCACAAAGATGTATTTAAAGCCTGAGAGGCATGCATTTAAGTGAAATACTCACTTCAAAATCAGACCAGAGAATACAAGGCAGAAAGAGATCAGAATTAGCTTTAGAGAATACTGTGACAGAGTCAGAAAAGTCATTGTTCTCATCATATGGAACACATGGAAACAGAAGTATTTGAATTCCAGGCCTCATTTAGAATCCAGTCCCAAATGCATGTCCAGCAGCTTAAGCAGCAGAACAATACAGCTCCTCATACACAGAAAGCTGTATTTAAAGTTATAAACTGTCATGGAGTTACAATTCATCTCATCTGCTGCCCGAAATATATTTTCTTTATTTTTTTTACTCCTCTAAAGTAACTTTGAATGAAAAACATAAACTGAAAATCAATCCCTTGAATACCTACCACACAATATGTGGCCTTGAGAAACAGTCTGAGAGCTCTAAATGAATTCACTATGAACTTTTATTTCTTTTTCTTCAAATTTGGATCTATACATTCTATACATCAAACTCTAGGTACTTAAGCATCTTATGACAAATGGCTTAAATACCTTACAACATTTCTAGTCATTTTGTGATGTATTTCTAGTGTACTGAATGAGAAAAATTTAAAAGCACAAAGTTTTGAAGCAGGCAGTGGCTGCTGCAACTCTTCACATGGTAACAAGGATTTGCTTTATTTGGGCACTGTACAGATTGATAAAATAAACAGCCTTAACTTATATCACTGTTGTGTCACCAGCTCTTGAAAAAACAAATGAACAAAAAAAATTAAGAGACGTACTCAAAAACTCACTTTCATGAAATTGTTTCATTTGTGAAAGTGAGGCTGAGACTTGCTCCTGAGTAGGCCTGCGAAGTCCTCTGAAGGCATTGGCTATCTGTGAAGTTCAATCCAAAAATATTTATCGATTTAATGTTATACCATGATCTAGCTGTATATCAAATGCTGTACAGTGGATACTCACCCATCAGTTCACGTGGAAACAATTACGCACAGTTCTTCAAACTGCCTCTTAATAACTAGGGGTGGAAAAATCCTTAGAATGCACTCAAGGCAGCCTTTCAAAAAAACGTCTCTGATGAAGAAAACGTTGAACTCAATACTGTGGCGATGTGATGTGGTCACTGAATCTAGAGTTTAATCATTCCTATCTTGTAGAATCATTCCTATCTTTACAGTAGCAGAACTCCTACAGTTCTCATAAAGCAGAACTCTCCTTTTCAGACTGAGACTAAGTCTAAAAGCACTCAGGAGTTCCCTAAACAGCTTTGGATTCAGACAGAATACAGAGCAAGATTAAAAACAGGAGTATATTTTGACTAAAAATATTATTTAATAGCTAATACAGATTTTCTAGATATTTTATATTTTATAGATAAAATTAAGTGTTAAAATTTGTGTCAGAAATGTTTCTTCTTCCCAAGCCAGTTCTTAAGGGAAAAGAGTAGGTTATGAAGAGATTGTGGCAGAGATACTCCTCTATACATTTCAGTTCTTGAGAGCTACATATTGAAATGCTGCCTTTTCCCTCTAAAATTCTGTTTGTTCAATTACACCTAATGCTCATTCTGCAAGTCCCTTCATTTCTAGCTGCCAAGGAAACAACTATTTCTTAAACTAGCAAATAGCTCATTGACTAAACTTCTGACAGTCACATACACAATCCTGGTATGATATAGCTATCAGTTAGGCTGAGCTTATCATACAGTCATAGAATGGTTTGGGTTGGAAGGGACCTTAAACATCGTCTAGTTCCAAGCCCCCTGCCATGGGCATGGACCTAAGGATCTGCAGTTTCTGATCATGGAAAAAATTGTGACTTTTTTGTATCTTTGTCCAGTTGCTACTCAATTCTGCAATGCTGGACTTTTTGATTCAGAGGAAAAAGCACAAGTAATTTGTGGAAATGCCCAGAAGTTTGAGAAAGAAATATTTATTGGGTTTTCTTTCAAATGTCAAAGTACAAAGGCTCAAAGAAAAGATGACATTAAGATATCTATGAGGACTGACCCCCATTTGCTATTTTCACCTATGTAACTCCAGAGCAAAAGGCAAGAAAAGATGATCTACCTCTATTCCTCCAACATGAGCAGCTCTTCTTTTTGTCACTAAAACAACCTTACAATTGTTTTCTCAACATTTCAAAATCTTACCCTCCCTGTTTTCTTCCCAAAGCAAGGAAATGAGGACTAGGCAGGGGAAAGGACACTAAATCATATCCCCTTAACCCTTATGATAGTAGAAGTTTGTATTACTCTGTTCTGCAAGGCTCCAAGGTAGTTCAAACTACTACTGTTCAGGTCACACAGTCCCACAAGCTAAGTATGGTCCTGGCAAGCAACTTCCAGAACGTTCCAACAATCAGAAAAATGAAGCTGAGAATTAAGATGGACCAAACAAAATTCTGACTTATTTAGGTGTTGAGGAATAAGGACCAGATACATGAAACTGTCTTAGTATACCATGTGAATTTTAAGAAAACTATTTGTAGTCGGCTTCACATGATGGTTGTGAGCTTTGCTACTTATCAATTCCAGCTTTGAGTACGAGCACCAAAACTCATGTGTTTAATGTTTTCTCAGAACAGTTTCAATGAATACTGATTTAATGTGCAGTCTGAATTAATTCTAAAACTTTGAGCCTTCCCAATGCAATTGCCCAACTATTACCTCCTGCACATCTGCCACAGTTCTTAGACCTCAACTACCTATAATACAAAGGTGCTCTGAGAAGACTGTGGTAAAAAGAACTCAGATTTATGTTGCCACTTCCAGGATTAATTTTTTTTTAGGTACAGAGCAAAGAAAGGATATGTTTGCAGCAAAAGACAGCTAGCCTCATGAAAATAAACAAAAGCAGCTAGAACTGGAGCAGGTTTAAATTCCCGCTTGCTGGTCAAGGCTTACCGGGTGTCAAAATGTTCAGAAGTTGAGGCTTGACTTCTCAGAATGGCAGCTCCTATTTTTGCCATATTTCCTCTTTCCTTCATTTGGCAGTGCTGCTTTCTCACCATCTGGGATCTAAGGAACTGAAAGCAGGGACAAGCAGCACAGTCCCACCTTCTCCACTTGCCAAATAGGACATGAGGATATAAGTGGCCCTAAATAGCAGTACAACCAAACATTGATTCCTTCTGTTTCTTTAGGCACAGCATAATGTTTTGACATAAAACTGAAAAAAAGAGAAGCTTTCAGATACAAAAGAGGCAAACTACTCCTAAGTCTAAACACATACCAGTTTTCCCACAGCCCTTCCCAATAGTTCAGATAACAATATGCATCATCTGTCCCCTTAAATCAGCTCTACTGCATCACTGCCCATAACAAGTTGCCAGCCTCATGCTTCAGGATAAAAATGTATGAAATACATTTACTCTTAATTAACATATTTTCATACATTCTTCAAAATGTAGTTTTAGGTAAGTAACAAATTTTCTTTTTACATGCAAGTTATCTTCATCTGTTGAAGAGTAAAAGAAAAATCCAGTATTAAAAAAATCAGTTAACCTGGAATTTCAGGTTAAAATATGTGCTGTTATCTTCCCAAGATGAAGGACTAGACAAAAGAGTTTTCAGGTGCCTTTAAAAAAAAAAAAAATTTGCTTTGAGTTGTAACAAAAAAATACTCTTTTTTTGTTCACGCGTATAAATTGTTGTGAGAATTGACGTGAGAGCCTGTATGCTTTCCAAACATACCACTGACTGCATTAATAACAAACTACTGCCTATAGGCAGAGTGCCTTACCTTTTGTTTTTTCACCTAGTGATACTCACTTTTCATAGAACCATGTAAATACTTGTCCTTAAAAACAGATTTTATGACTATTCAAACACCTGAAGCCCCCATCATCCATATACATTACAGAAGACTCATCTTTCATTTCCATCAAAATTTTAAAGCTAGCAATATGGAAAATTTTCAGTTTTAAATTAATAGCTTGTTTAAATAATTCTTCAAATACTACAGCAATATAGTTTAAGTTACTGATATCAAGGCAACTGCTTTTCATAGTGGCAGCTATATAGACAGATGTACGTAACAGTGGCAAGAATGGCAGACTTCATTTTGTCGCCAGAGAGAAAGCTTCTGCTTAACTGCAAATATCTGGAAAGGAATCTTATTAAACACATTTTCACTTCCAGAATGATGACTGAACTTCCAGGTTTTGTTTCAATTGCCTTTTACTACTTTATATTGCAAAGCAGCCAACTTTCAAACTTTTCCCACCTCCTTTTTCCTGCACACAGTCAGCTGCATTTGAGGACTCGATATTTCTAGCCAAAACCAGCAGATTTATTGTGTGTATGTTTTTAGTTAAAACCTAGTTGAGAGGACAGGATGGTGCTCAGGCAGATCTACCAAAGCAGGGTTACTGTAGGGAAAGATAATAGGTATTCCAGCTGGGTCCCCAGGAAGAGGGATGAATTTCTCACAACCCAGACACCAAAATCTTCATCAGGGACCTCTGAATTAGTGTAGAGCTCCTGCTGATCCTGACCTAGAGCATTTTACATTATATTTGGTGATTGAGAATTTCAGTTCACTCTATTTGTCTGGATCATCTATACCTTCAATCTTCTTTGCTCTCTTTTCCTTAAAAGAAAGGCAGCACCCTACACAGACTTTGCTGAACAAGATACTTTAAAATCACCTTGTAAGCATTTATGCACACTGCAGAAAATCTCACTTCAATTTAGCTTAGAAATCAAGGCTCAAGATACAGACCACAGTGAATACCTGTGTGGGTTGTACTTTTTATCACATTCTGGTCACTTCAGCACCTGCAACTGTGAGGAACCAATTAAAATCAATACTACAAAAGTACTTGTGAACTTAAGTGGAATTTGGCGTAATTCCCGTACAAGTTAACAGATGTGCATCCGCAGCAGAGAGTACACTAGGAATTACCTCACCAGCCTGAAAACAATGTTTGAACTTCACAGCAAGTGTCCTGAGAGGCAGGAAGAGGCTCTGGAAAATTAAAGCCTGAATTCGTTACTCAGTTACTCATACAAAGACTATAGTATACAACAAATAGTGCTCCATTTCTAAGCTTGCTGAGATAACTTGACAGGCTTCAGGTTCTGAAACAAATTGGCCAATGACTTAAGATCCTACATTCTAGGAGAATCCTGTTGTAACAGGGTAGAGGGTTTACTGGAGCTTTTAAAGTTACTTAGAAAACCATGTTTTCTTGATTTTGCACTGAATCAATGACCTAAAACACAGCAGATGAGACTGCTACTAAAGAAAATACTTTCCATGCAGCAGATGCAAAAAGGACTATTAAAGGCCAGCTTTTGCTATACTATGGCCTAAGTCAGAACAGCAGTGGGCAAATTATTCCATACACTTACTACTCAAGCTGTCAGAGAGAATTCTAGAGAACCTTTCACATACACATGTAGTATGATAACATCTAAATCTCAATATAAGCAACTAAAAAAGTCTGGTAGACTTTGACCATTTAAGGCTATGAAGAAATTAAAACACACACTTCCCCAAACCAATAAACTACCCAGAAACATGTCAGTGGGGAGGTACAAGGGCTGACTACAGGAGAGGTCAAGAAGGAAGGAAAATTTTAGTGAAAGCCTGTTATGTAAATCCCATCCATTCAACAACAACAAAAACCAGTACCTCAACCTAGGAAATACTCTACCCACAGTATACAACCCACATTTACTCAGCAGAAGCCACATGCCCATCTTTTCTTGCATCTTATTATTGCAAGTGTAATAATCACCATGAAGGGACATTTTTACATGATGATGGTTTTTGCTGTCTGAATTATTTTTTATACATAAACAACCACGATAAAATACAGCTATAACACATGCATTTCAGGTTTCACTTAGCCTAAGATATAAAAGTAGAAAAAAACCATCTCTAAAGCATGTATATTCTCTTTTTTCTTTTTTAACTTGAATTAAGTTTATAAAAATGAGACCAGCAGTACTATTACTATTAGATCTGGGAGAAAGCTCATGTTATGTGTCTCACACAAATGCAGTGTTTTACATATCAGCAGGTCTCATCTCTATCCCAGGTATCCAGTAGGAGTCCAGAGAGTAATAATTTTTTGTATTTCATACAAAGAAATGAAGGAATGAAAAACCTCCTTGAACAGTAATTTTAAAAGCTACTCCCCTAAAGAAAGGTCCATCAAGGAACATTTTGTGGTGAAAGAGAATTGTGCACAGGTAAGTCTCACTTTGATATGCAATTAGGGGACAGCTGAAGGACTTTCCTAACAGCTTACACATCCCAGAACAGAGACTATATAACTAGCACAAGTTTAAGGTGAAGGTCACCTCTGTAAATTGGAACATTACACCCACACACACACTTTTTCAAAACTTTACACAAAAGGCTAACTTTCCAAAGTCACATAAGAGAAGTGATTTATGATGAGGTACTTAAATAATAAAGTATTTTGAAAATGTACATTCTCAGACTGTTCAACTGAACCAAAGATGAGTATCTAAAATCATAGATACAAGATATCACAATAAAATTAATTAAGTGGAAATATCCAGTATGTTGTCAGAAAAGCCAAAAGCTACTGTGGCAAATGCATTCCTGTCTGCAGCTTTCTTCTATGAAATCTCAGCAAGTCAATTACAACACGTATTTTTTTAATTGCCTGTATTAGTGCTTCCCCAGAACTAACTGTAAGAAACAACATCAGAAAAACTGTTTGCAGTTCTTTCTTAACAATTTTACTGACTTCAAAGATTTTCAGCAGGTTCATTAAATTTATTAGATTTAAGACTAAACATTTCAAGTGCATGCCACCAGCTTTTTTTTCAGTTTAAATTATTTTTCATTTGAAGGAGGCCTATTGATTTGTGAATAGAAATGTATAGTTCCTTGTTTTACAGGATTACTTATTGCTATTTTGTAGGCATATTTCTTGCAGGTATATACTCCATGTAGTCCTTTTAGACACCAGATTTTTTTGCCCAGTCGTGTGGAAGGGTATGCCATCCTCTGTATTCTCAACTCAAATGAAATTTGGCTTCACATTTAATCTTTCAGCTGTAAAGCTATGAATCACAGAATTGTCAGGGTTGGAAGGAACCTCTGGAGATCATTCAGTCCAACTTCCCTGCCAAGGCAGGATTACCTAGAGCAGGTGACACAGGTGGTTTTTGAATATTTCCAGAGAAGAAGACTCTACGACCTCCCTGGGTATCCTGTTTCAATCCTCTGCCACCCTCAGTGAAAAGAAGTTCTTCCTCATGCTGAGGTGGAACTTCCTGTGTTTTAGTCTGTGACCATTGCTTGTTGTCACTGGGCACCACTGAAAAGAGTCTGGCATCATCCTCTTGGCATTTGAAATACGTATATATGTTAATGAGATCCCCTCTCAGTTGTCTCTTCTCCAGACTAAACAGGTCCAGCTCCCACAGTCTCTCCTCACAGGAGAAGCTCCAGACCCCAAATCATCTTTGTGGCCCTACACTGGACACTCTCCAGTTGCTCCTTGTCTCTCTCGTACTGAGGAGGCCAGAACTGGACTCAGCACTCCAGATGTTGCCTCACTAGGGCTGAGTAGAGGGGCAGGATCACCTTCCTCAATCTGTTGGCCACACTTGTCCTGATGCACCCCAGGATATCACTGGCTCTCCTGGCAGCAAGGACACATTGCTGGCTCATGGTAAACTTGGAGACAACTGTTTCCAAAGAAAAGCAGAACATGGAAAATAGCCCACTGGCTAAAGTACAAAGACCACCTAAAATGATTTTTAAGAAGCCTCTTGTATTTTTGTTATTTTACATACTACTGTCCCCATGCTGATCCCCTTTATACAAAAAAAACCAAAAACCAAAACAATGAAATCCCCAAAACCTCAAAAAAACAAAACAACCAACAAACCAAAAAAAAAAATCTAAGCAAAAAACAGCCCACAATCCTTTTCTCCTCTTTAGCTTGGTTTGTAATGAAAGTAGTTTTCAGATTAACAGACACTTGCTAAAGCTTTCTAAACACTGTCATCCTACCAAAATGGATACAGTGCAGGGAAGGAAAACTAACCCAGTGGCATGGGTTCTTTCACTGCATGAAAGACTTTTTGACACATTAAGTCAAACATTAAGAAGCAAGACCTAAAGGTACAGCTGAAATGTGATATGAAGCCACAAGAGAAAATAAGTTTCAGTTTGGAAACATATTAAAGTTTTATTTTGGGTTCCAGATCAAAACTGAAGTGTTATTTAACAAGTATGTGTAGACTGAACTAATTTTGTCCATCCTCTATAAATGCCAACAACAGAAGCTACTACTACAAATGTACACTCCAATTTCACTCTACCAAGTACCAATTATCAAGTCACAAAACTCCCAATGAACATAAGATTAAAAAAAAACCTGTTTAAAATATTTGTACCTCCAAATGCAAATACCTCATTGATATGTAAGGTAAGTAGAAATCCAAAGAACCAATTAAAAAAAATGAAGTCAGAACTTCAGAAAGTTATTTTTATACTAAATATTAGTGGTGACCATTCAATGCACAATAAATAGGAAGTACTCAGTAGTATAGCATCCAAGTGCTATAGTATGCACTGCCAAAGACAATTTTGGTACTGGCTACTAGATTGTACTTATATGTCATTTTTTCTGAAAGATTAAAACCAGCGACTCTCCTCCAGTACGATGCAATTGCAAAAGTCTCTCTCCTCCTTCACAGGGCAAGAAATAAGCCACTATTTTCAACATTTCCAATATATAGACTAAAATGCAAGACCTTGGTTTATTTAGAGGTTGACAGATGGAACTAGGAGATAATTAGTGAAGTGTATATCACAAGAGCTGCATAAGAAGACTTCTATGTTCTATGAACTGAGTTGGCCTTTTGAACAGTTATTAATCCTCCCTACAGGGCCAACTGAGCTGACAACTCAGGTCCTCTTGGTTAAGTTCTATGAACAGGAAATGCATACTAACACCTGGTTTGAAACAGATCAGCAGACTAGAGTTCAGATACTATCTCATCTAAGCTTGGTCTGCTGTAGCACATTTTGTGAAAAACAGAAAAAGAAAAAACTTCTTTCTATGAAAAGTATAAAATGCACCAAAATTGTTACACACCTACCCCATACATCTGCTTTTCAAAATCAAGCAAAAAAACCCAATCTGAAACAAAAAACTGCCATGAAGCCAGAAATAAACCCATGTCTGTTAAAAGCACTGCTGCTTGTTTCTTTGTTTTGAAGTACCTGAACAATAGGATTTTATCTGTCCAAGTAGATAGGTATGAATTATTTGGCTGAAAGCATGTGTTTTGCCTGACTGTATTGGACCAATTTCCTACCAGAAAACAGCCAGTGAAAGTACAAATGAGTTGACAATACACAAAGGATAAGGTAAAAGAAACTCACACTGATGGAAGAATACTTTTTTTTTAAAGTAATATCCCTAGTGTTCCTGGACACAGTACACTAATAACAGCCTTTGAGAGGGGAAAAACCAATTATTATCTTTTTCAGATTTTGTGTATTAGTAATACATTTATATTTATAGCCAAAAACAGGTGGAAGGAAAGAAGAGTTGTTCCCCAGATCCGGATTTCTCCTACATTCGAAAGGTTAACACTAAAGATATTCTGAAGCAGATAAATGCAACAGTTTGAAAGACTCCAAAGGGAGAAAAAAGTGCCCAAAGAACAGGCATGAAACATATAGAAAGTTTGGATCAGAGAGATCTAAAATCTCAAATATTTAAAGCAGTTTCACTATCTAGGACACTCAACAGTTTGAACTGGAGACACCAGATGTGCCCCCCTTGGCTTCCAGCCATGCTGTGCATGTTGGTACAAGAGCTATAATAGATGGAGCTGCCAGCTGTCTTGGTGGGTGGTTCTAAAGAGAACATTAGTACCACTGCAGTCAAATTTTTAAAAAGCTCTTGCATACATCAGGAGAGGAAAAATACAATGTTGCAATAGTGCAAAAAAGCCCTAAACCATGTTGGTATGTGTTCACTTTCATACATCTGTTGCCACACCTAAACTAGAGCAGAACACATCAGATCCACCCACTCTACAGCAGGATGCAGAAACGTGCCAAATAAAGCCATGTCCATCCAGTAGTTCCAGAATGAACATGTAACAGCCACCACTGAAAAGCAAAATAAGATTCAAATACCAACTTTAGTAAGTAAGACTTGACTGTGGGATTTCCTCATGAGGGAGATTCCTTTGAAAAGTTAAATTCAATTTCTCTCACAGCATAATATCGTTCCAATCTTGCCATACTACACTGCTAAATTTTGGAAAAGATAACCAACTAATTTATGATTGAACAGAGATACTTTTGTCAATACTTAGCAGGAACAAGTATAAAACCAAGTTAGTTTTTTCTTGATAGATCCTTTCATCTCTCATTAAATATCTTGCATTTACCAGCATCCTAGTTCTTATGTATTGTACTTGTCATTCAAAGCAAACTCAATTCAGGACTAGCAGATTAATCCAAACTCAATCTTCAGGGAAAAAAAAAGTCCGCTCTGTATACGTGACAGCCTCAGAAAGCACCCAGCATGTTGACAAAGATTTAATCTGAATCTAATACTCTGCTCTTTCTGCAGAAAAGTTTTTGCTGCTTGTACCAATTCCATCATGAAACTTTAAAGAAGCTCTTGTACACAGCACTCAAATTACCAAGACATTCCTCATTTCACGGCAGACTGAGATTACTTTGCCAAAACACGCCAGAGTTCCTCCACTGCTGTCTGCTCATTTATACAATTCAGAATCACAGAAATGAATCTGACCTCTCAAGGTCACTTAGTCAAACCCCTGCTCAAAGTGGAGCAAACATCATCATTCAGTGAGGTTGCTTAACTGCAAAAGATAGTAAAACCAAATGCAGAACTTCACTTTCCCATGGTGATTTTTTCCGTTCCTTTCCTCTCCCCTCCCCTTCTCTTTTTTAACTAATTGGGGATTCCCCAACTGTAACTTGTCACTTCTGCCTTCTAGTTTTCTACTGTACACATCTAAGAAGAATGTAGTTCTACCTTCCACAGCCACGAAAAATTTAGGAAATGGAAAGCTGCAAATAGATCCCTCTCCTCGGCCTTGTCTTCTCTTTTGATCTTTTCTAAACAAAACCCACCTCCTTAGAGTCTCCTCCTGTCATTAAGCTACAGCTTCCTAAATAACTTTATTGACTGATGCTGGACTCTCAAGTATGCACCTTAAACTAGGAGACTGAAAGTGGGTTTCCAGATGCGGTCGTGCATGCCCAGCGGAGGGGAATAATCACTCCTGCTGATCTGCAGGTTATGCTCCAGCTAATGAAGCTCAGCATGCAGATCATCTTTGCTGCTGCAGTGGCGAGCCACTGACCGCTGCCCAGCCTGTTTTTCCCCATGAGGCTGCTCCAGACTTGACCAGGCAGCCCTCCACCCCAAGCAGTGGATTATTCCAGCCCAGGTGCAGGAGTTCACGCTTGTCTTGGCCGAACATCGGGGAGTCCCTTCCTGTTGCCCCATTTCCACATCCAGAGTCAGCTTATTAAAAATCCTACCTCAAATTCTGTATCACCAGCAAACCTCAGGGAAGCATAGCACATTCTGTTACCCTAGTAATGGAAAAGGACATGAACTAGGACTGGCTCCAGGACCAGCTCCCACACCCACCATGCCACCAGCAGCTATCCAGTTAGACACCGAACCACTGAGGAGACACAGAAGCAGGTCTTTGAACCCCATGGTCCTCTCAGCTCTTCCCCTCACCTTGTAGTCCACCTCTCCTATCCAAATTACCCCATCTGCCTACAAGGACAGTGAAAGCTGTGCTGCTACACTGCTCTGTGACTCTGTTCCCATGTGAGTGAGTGATATTAGATTTACTTGGGTATTCATAAATTCCTTTACAAGCATTAATTTACTGCTGTAATGTAGAACAGTGAGCTATAGATATTCAGTCTTTTGGTGTCAATTTTACATAATACATAATTTTTGCCCTCACCATTATTTTACTTTTAGCATAACTTAATTATTGAAAGCTCAAGATCCTAAACACTTAGAATCAAACCAATTCTGTAATGCCAAACATAGTGTCTAAGGGCCTAGCACTGAGCAGATTTGCATATTAAATTTGATTTGCAATTTTCAATTTAAGTCATTTTTACATAAGCTTATAGTGAGATCTTGAATGGACTCTAAAAATACATAGAAATTACATACTTACTACTCAGAAATAATTCTGTTATTCCACTTAACTGCCCTCTTGGTGTCAGCATTTACTTCCGATCAAATTCTATATTCTTAACATTTATGTCAGTCATTTTTACTGTGCTGACCACTCTGTAAAAACTGCAAGCACTTTAAAGTAGGGAAATAAAGTAAAAGAAAAAAAAACCCACAGTATTTCTACCAGATTATGTTTTTCCTCTCCCCTCCATTCAAAATTAAACTCATACCAAGAAAAAGCAGAATCTCCCAACACCAGGACTAACAACTGGATTTTCAACATATATGAAACAATTGTATGAAATTTATTTTTCTTGTGTGGCATTAATTACTATGCAACTGACATTCATTTTTGTATTTCCAGTTACCTTTGTGAACAGGGTTTTTTTTGTCTGTTTGGGAGGTTTTTTTCTTATTCTTTGCTTTAAATACCCCTAATACAGAAAATTCCCATCCTGAAATAAAAGCTCCTCTGTCTAATCTGATGTTTTATGTAGAGCATTTGCTTGACTCTTCTGTCCTCTAATACACAGTATTAATATAATCTATTATTCTAAGCCTCATTGCTTGTAAATTTGCTGTTAATAGCTTCTTCCCATTTCACAGTTACAGCCAAGAATCACCATGAGGGTTGGCTTATCTGCCACCTAGTCCATGAAGGCTGTCCTGTAATTAACCTGTTAGAGTCATCCATACATACTCATTGATAAAATCAGACAAATGGTGCAGCAAAGAATAAAATCTGTTATATTCACTGTAAATTGCTTAGTTTAAATGTACCAATGTGTTTTTCAAGGGCTTGGAACTACATTAAAATTTGACATTTAAGACATGAACAGAATGGCTTGAACTTGAGCTACAATAGTGGCAATAATACCTCCATAGGTTTTTCAGCTTCCTTAAGACTTTACCCTTTGTGAAATAAAATTCTTTCAAAGCTTGCCAAAAGTCTTGAACATATTAAACCTTTACAGTAGTAGCTACTGAGACCAGCAGCTGGTCATGTTCTCCTCAAAAGACAATAACTGGCCTTTTCAAAATAAAAAAGTCCAATGCAAAATTATTTTATAAAATTTTTAATGAAAATACAGTTGCATTACTTAAATTATTAATAGCTGCAGACAAAAAAATGGGACTGTGTCCTGAGTGATACCTTTGCAAAGCAAATCAGTATCACTACAACACATGCACTCACATTCAGCTTTGGCAACTCAGAAAGTAAATTCTGAACACTGATCAGAAGTTACATCAAAGCACTTCCCCTAAGATATTCCATGAACTATTTCTGCTTATCCTACATGAATTAAGGATATATTTTAGAAGATACTTAGAGATTTTACCACAGTCTAGGTCTCTTTGTTGTCAATCTCTATACTAGAGAAAAATTTGTAAGTGTACAAACGTATAAAGTTAATTATTGTCCAAGATTTTTATATTCTTCCAATAGTCTAAAAATAGCTTTTCCAATGAAACCATCATAAAGTAAACTGACACTACTTTCTTCACCTCCTATTACTAATACTATGTATTTTCATTGCAGATTAGGAACAATTTCCTGGTATATCAATTGATGATACAGATTTTAAGTCAATATAAGAAAAAACGTTTACTGCCCAACATCCTTTGAAATTACATTTGCATGTGATCAAACAATGAACTAAGAACTAAAGTCATAAAATTCAGAATGTAACTTACATGCATTGACTTTTGAGCTTAAAAGCATTAAGAAAGAAAGTGGTATACTTATAGATCAATGGCAGACATAGCTACTTTTTTAACTTAACATTCGAAAATCATATGATGAGAGCTGACCAACAAAAAAAGGGTCAAAACTTCCTGAAGAAAATGCAGGTTTTGTCAATTAGGTTAAGCTTCAACAGCTTTGTCTAGTGATTTACATTACAAAACTGATCCCTCAAAAGTATTCATTTTAGTGAATAATGCTTTTATAATTCCACAGAAAAAATATGACAGTGTGGACTCAGATTAAAAAAATTAAAATACTGTGAAATTGTAAGTTTCTGGTGTATCACTATCAATATATTAAAAGCAAAACTAACTTAATAGCAGATACCCTATTTTACTGAGAACTTTATCTACTAAAGACAGAAGACAAAGTCCCTCTCCACAGACTATGATATATTATGCAGTCTGTCCAGCTGGTCAACAGGCAATCAAGAGGTGTAAGTCCCAGCCCAATTCTAATTTACACACATGGCCTTTATATCCACTCACCAACTGATGCAATCAACACCAATCCTTTTATGACTGTCTAATCTGAGGACTTAAGATCGGATGTTTTACAGATTTAAGAAGCAAAAGAACAACAAAGTACAGCCAAAGCAGGAAGAGAAGTAACTTCTGTGTCATTAGCAGTTCCAGTTGGTGTTGTTTAAGATTTATTAAGAATCTTCAAATTAAAAAAAAAAAAAAAAAAAGTCCTGGAGAACAGTTAGGAAATAAATACAAGCATTACAAGCAATCTATTTTTAGTTTTTAATGTCTAAATGCCACATGAGGAGTTGATCCAGGACTTTACTTCAGAGAATAGTGACTTCACGTGAAAGCCAAAGAATGCCTATTTCTAGTAAACAGGTTTTAGACTGTTCTCCTCTGCCCCTTACCCCAACCATCTCTATTTAGATGGGTTTGATTTGTTTTTTCATTTTTAGCCAGGATACACATTTTTGAAATTATGCCAAAAATTAGGCAAAATGCATATCTTATCTTCTTGAAACACGTCATTTTCTATATTCTAAGTATAACATCCTTTTTATGTTCTTTCTGAATATAGAGAATTTAACACTTAATTATCTGTGCTTCCTTTGCCCTCTGCTCCTCTCCTCCTCTTGGCTTGTTTAAAGAACTTACTAAGACTTCTTAGCTATAATAAGAGGCTTTCTTTTTTCAACTGTATTAAGACCACTCTGATCTACATATGAAAAAAAAAAAAACCTTTAATATTCTTGTACAATACCTTTTTCTCATGCAGAGACAATTTTACAGACTCAAAAGTGATTATTTTAGCTTGGAAGCTAGCTATACTGCTGAATCTTTTATGAACAATGCATTATTGGTACCACAGCAGCAAATCCATATAACTCCACTTAAAAAGTCCAAGCTTAGAAGCAAAACCAGAAATACTAAACCAAATAAACGAATCGGAAAATTTGTAAAGACTGTGCTATCATCAATTTTAAAAGGAATCACTCACCATTTCAATAAAATACATTATCCAATACTAAAAAGGGAAGAAATATAAAATGGAGAGAAGCTTAAATAATCATTATCTGACAAAGATGGACTCAACGTGGCTAAAGGAAAATGCTGAGCAGTGAAAAGAACACTGTAAAAGTCTAAAGCATACTGGTATAAGCAAGTGAAAGTCTCATTTCAAATCAAAGGTTATTTACTTTACTGAGCTCAGCTCTAAGCAGTTTCAGGAAGTGGGGCTGGCAGATCCAGGATTGCAGCCCATCTATCACTGTTTCTCATTGCTCAGAGCTGCACATTTGTATTACACACCAGTACTGTCTGCACAGTTCAGACCTGTAACACTTCCCTTTCCTATCAGAGCACTGCGACAACGGTATGACAATCTTCTTAAGTCAAGATAAAACGAGAACAGACAAGGAGCTTTGTCACAATCTATTTTCTCCTAATGGTTCTCTTCCATGCCATTTCCCAGCCAGCCAGGCCCAGACATCAAGAGATAACTGGATCAGAGCTTCATGTCTCTGCCTAATGTTTCAGGAGAAAACAGCTCCAGGCCACTGTCTTACACACATGGCCTGAGGCTAATATTTTTTGTTTGTATAAATTGAGGACAATTTCATCCATGCAGTATCAAACTGTGTCCTGCTTCAGTAATAAATAACTGCTTTGATTTGTTCAGCCTGGAAAAACTCACTACACTGCATCAAGAATTGTTTTATTATTAAGATTTACATTTTGTAGTTGGCTCTTTCAATGCTAGGAATCAACTTTTTGTACATATAAGCTCTAAATAATGAATCACTTTAATGTTTTGTTTCTTTCAGATAAGCACACATCTTAAGGAGACATAGGTAATTCAAAGCAAGCCAAATTTGGTGCCTTTATAGCTGGCTTTTCTGTCCTCTACCCACCCAGAAAACACAGTGTACTTCCACAACTTTTCCTCCTAGAAAACTCAGACAAAGTATTTATTGAATTCCTTTGAAACTGAAAAAATAAAACAGAATTGTTGCTGAAGAATTTCTATTAGAGAGGGGGAAAAGCATTCACTATTTTCCCAGAGGAGCAATAAAAAAAAAAAATTAAAAAATTAAGAAATATCACAAATTAGTCCCTGCAAAGAAAAATGTATTCAACAAACCTTTATTTTGCTTTCTTTTGTATACTAGAACCTTACTGAATAAATAAATTTCAGATGGAGTTATAAGCTGGAAACAGAATCAAAATGTAAAAAGTGCTTAAAATACAAAAATCTGTGTACTTAAAAAAACACACAGAGTTTGCTTCATGCTATAAAGACTTGCTTTCACAGCATTGAAAAATTTACAGTAAGAGCATATTTTCAACAGCTATCATAATTTGTGCAGGTCTGACCGCGTCTCCCAGTTAAGGTTGGAAAATCAGTTGGATATTTCCAAATCCCAAGACTGTAGCAATATATCACGTCATATAATTTGCTCTGGAGTGAAATTTAAGAGAAATTTCCTAGAAACACAACTTTTAAAAAATTACCAGTATACAATAGCTTACTTACCTAAGTACACATTAACAGTAGCAGTTAGACATAACACCTTAAAAAGGAGGGGATGGGGGAAGGGGAAAAAAAATCCCCACAGCCTACCCTACAGGCTAATTCTCCTAATGAGAAACCTTACATTGCTTCACAAACATTAATTTCCACTACCTTTTCCATCTGGTAGTTATTCCCAGTTAGTGACCCATTGCAAATACAGCCATTTCAGCTTACACTCACTCAGAACAGCATTCTGCTGCTAGGTAAGATGCTCTATAAAACCAAAGTTATTGTTCTTCACCCCAAAATACATAAATAAAAGATCAAGAATAGGACCACCCCTCACTTTTAGGGGTTTAATTCCCCATTCCATCTTTTCACATGATCATTTGAGAACTCAAAAGGGTTAATTAAAATTATGTATTAAGACCATTACGGCATTCCTATTTGAGTTCTCCCTTAGCTGGCACTTTTTCTGTCACTGGCTTTCCAAGAAGCAACAACTTGTCTTTCAAAACTTATGTCTCTGTTCATGAAATGGTAAATGGGACATCGGAATACCTGAGAACCACTGGGACACAGTAATTAGTACCTATCATTTGATTTGCCTAACTACTGCAAGAGCTGTTCGTAACACTTGCTGCAAAATCTCCCGTGGCATGAGCAAGAGATGCTCACTGAACCCTTCTGTCCTCCCTCGAGAAGCTTGAGAAAACTGAAATGGTTTGCTCTTGCACGAACTAAAATCTTAAATCCACAAGACTACCTATGAATCTAAAAAAGGGTTTGTCTGTTAGAGACAGCTATGTACAAGCAGCACATTGCTGCATCAGCTGGTTTAACAGTTCTTAAGCGAACGCATCTGCATCCCAGTTCTTGGTTGCCACAGACTGACTCTATCACAGCTATAGAGAATATGCTATTTGATACTAAAAGAAATGAGCACTACCCTAGAAAATTTAGATGCTATAGGGACAGGTATTCAAGTACTTAATAATTTGGCACTGCTAGAAGTGCACGGGTGTGTCCCTATTAGCATGTCAGGACAGAAAATGATGGTAATGAGGCCTTCAAAAGGCTCTTTAGAAGTCAATTTAGCCTTGTCAGAGATTTACTGAATGTGGTATAATTGCAAAGACTGCCAACACAAGAAGTTGAACGTGATCCAGAATATAGCTATAGAAACTACAACATCAGGGAAAGAAAGCAAAGGCATTTGGAGTAAAAGGATACAAGGACTAAAATTACAGGGGAAGAGAGCAGAGCAGCCTTATCCCATTTGAAGGTTTTTGTCTTAATATCTTGCTCTCCCTAGTCAAACTCAGCAGCATGATGCACAAGAAATACAGTAATGATGAACAGACTTTAAAAGAAGCATCTCAACAGCTTACAAATGCTCAAGGATTACTGGACAATACCATGGGAATAGGAAGATCTCTAGGTTTTAATTACAGTTTAAAGGGACGTCTGCTTCAGTTGTATTTTATGTGCCAAGTTAGGCTGGAACATTCTGTGATTAACAGGTATTGATTATAACTAGCAAAAGTATAAGAATATAATTAGGATCAGATTACTTTAGAGCAAATAATGAAACCGCATCAATTTATCTTAAGGAGAGCTAAAATGCATCATCAGCCAAGTGATGTTTCACAGCTACAACACCCCCACATGCCAGGCATTAAGAAAGGATCTAAAAAAAGGGCAGAAACATTTCCACCCTTCTGTGCTGGTCAAATTATCCAGACATAAGAGTTATTCATTTCATTTTAAAAAGACCTTGCAGAAAGGTCACCCATGCATCTTCCCAACCATGGGAACACACACACATTAGCATCATACTTCCATTAAAAAGGGTGCTATCTGATGCAATACTTCTGCTTTAGAAAGAAGCAGTCCTTTACTTATATCCCACCATAAGATACTCACAAGGATGAGAATGTAAGAAGGAAAAGAAAAATAATTCCGTATGTTCTCCCCAACTCACCTGATGCTGCCAATGAGAATCAACATTTCCCCTTAGAAAGATAAGGATATATTACACATCTATTTTTGCAATACATAAAAAGTTATGTTACTTAATAGCAATGAATATAAAAATGAAGACTTGAGACTATCAACAATGTTGATATTTAGTAAGTCTTCGATCACTGACAAATAAAGTACAATAGTTCAAGGAAATAAATCACATATTTCACATAAATCAAGTAAAAATAAATGCCCTATGTCAGATATCCTCTTTACAATGGGCTAGCCATCTTCTGAGGCTTAGGTGACTGAGCTGGAACTTATTTGGGTTGTGAGCTGTTAATTCAGTTTCTGAGAGCGCTGTGCTGCTTGTGAACATGTACTTCATGTAATGGGCTGTCATGTCACCCAGCTTCCTCTGAATGTTTATCCTAGTATATGTAGCTGATTCATCAAGGGGAGCCTATGGAAATTACTATTTTAGTGTTGAGGGGGAAGCACATTCGATGTAAGCAGTAAGGTAACACCACTATTTGCTGCTTAGGAAAGCCCTTGCATAATAGTTTAGCCTTGTGAATTTAGCTTTGTTCCTGTTTTGATTATTAACACACAATATTTTTATTTTACTTTTAATAAATGCATAACTTGTTTATGAAGACCATTTGGTCTCAATAAATTCAAATACAGCTTTGGACAAATGGACGGAATCAGTTTGTTCAGGATTTGTACCAGCACCAAACAAGAGTGACAGTGCAGAGGCAGCAGAGGTCATGGTCAGAAGTTTGGTACCTCTATGACAGAAATCAGGTACTGCTGCCAGGTGCCTCCTCCCATTGCCTTGGCTTTCAGTCATAGGCAGAACCAGACAGCAGAGTTAGCAGGATGAAAAAGAACACAGGAAAAGAAAAATATTTTTTAGTTGAATCAGTTCCTGACCTGGGTCAGTGATATGACTGCAAAAACTGCAGTGCCATTGGAGAGGGAGAAAATGGCAACTCCCTAAAGAGCCACCAAAACAATAAAAGTAAAGACTTATGCTGAAGGACTTGCTTTGCAGACTCCTTTTAGACCTGTATTTCTTGTTTTTACTTTGTGTGGTTTTTGTTTCTGTTGAGTTCTGTTTACTTTTTCATTCTGACACATCCCCAGTACCACATTGAGCTAATTCCTTGTCTTTCATGACTTGGACTGTGTCAGTCCCCCACTAGGCTGGATAAGAGCTGACTAAATATCAGTTAAACATCAATTTGCTGGACAGGCTTTCTTCTAGTCTAATGTTTTGTATGTTCTGGTTCCAGCTGTGGTCTACCTGTGGATTTAACACTTGCTTGAACTATTTCAAGAGAGATAAAGTAACAACAACGAACACTAAGCAGCTTGAGTGAGAAGCAATGAAGTTGTCAAAAGTTAGACCACAGAAGTTCATTTTCATGAAGAACACAGACCATACTGAGTAGTTTCAAAGTTTCTTGACCTGTGTTTCTGATTATACTTTTCAAGATACTATATATGACTTGAACTCAATATTCTGACAATTAATTAATTTAAATATTTTACCAAATGACTTTATCTGAAATTATGACAGCTTAATATATAAGATTAAAAGAAGGGGTCTATATCTTTCAGCAAATAGTTAAATATGAAGCTATCACCAGGCAACTTAATTCCTTCATTTTTATAATGCAATTGCAGAATATCTCTTCTTGCCTTAGGACCCTATCCACTTTCCAATTCACCAAACAATGTAGCACAATGTGATACCATTAAAATAAATAGCATGTGAATTTTGTTCAGGTTTTACATCTAACCTATCTTTTACTGCCAGATTAGCCAAAAACTTCTCTCCTTAACAAAACCACTGACAATAGAGCACTAAGTACACTTTTCCATGGCAGCACGGCTAATTAGAAATTGGTTGTAACTGTTACAAGAAATGACAGAATGAAATAGATAATTAAAACCTTATAACTACCAGTACAATAAGCATCATTGGATATATTACTAAATTCACCCAATGTACCTATATTAATGCTGAGGCAAGTTCCCTGGATTATTGCTAGATATTGCTGTTCAGATAGGAATGGGAGCACATGGCTTTATGAAGCTGCTTAAGACACTGTATTTCACATACGCCTAAAGGGGATCCACCAGATGCATTTAATTAGAAATCAGGGTAAGAAGATAAAGCACTCTAATCTGGAAAATCAAATTAAAACACAAATACATTCACACTTTATTTATAGAATTTCAGAATGGTTTGGATTGTAAGAAATCATAAAGATCTTCTAGTTCCATCTCCTTCTGCTACTGGCAGGCTAGACCAGCTTGCCCGAAAGTCCCATCCAACCTGGTCTTGAACACTTCCAGAGATGGGGCATCCACAACTTCTCTGGATACACAAATCCTAACACACAATATATGAGTATACTTTTAACAAATTCTACTTAAGCATCAGTGATCTACTGCAGATCAATTATTTTAACATTATCAAACAAAGCCATTAATTCTGGATTTTCTTCATAAACCAAGTCAGTTTCCAGAAAGCTGAAAATAAAACAAATCTAAGAAACAGACCTGCCCTGTGTTCAGGTTTCCTCAGATACATCCTTCTCTTTTTCCACCTGGAAGCCTTCCTAAATATAAGATTAAGACTTTTAACATTTGCAGGTTTCCCCACACAGTTTGCTGCACTGGTGAGACTAGGAGTTTGAGCAACATACCAGGATCCTGAGAAATGCCTATGTGTGCTATTTCACATGTATTTGTCTAGAAATTCCAAGTATAAACACAGGAATTCTGTTTAAGAATGTCTGGAGTCCTCCTCAATACTACAAAAATCTCACTCAAGTACTACTTCACTGAGAAAGATAAAGAGGTATCAGAGTTGCAAGTACTTCTCCCAATGAAGCAAGTAAACATGGATTCAAAAGCCTATGGCCTGGAATAACACTAGCTAGTTCAAGTACCTGCAGTAGAAACATACTGATACTTGGCTGAGTTATTTCTCCATCCCTGCTTGTAGAAAGAGAAAAATCAACCATCTCAACACCTACTCAAAGTTCCTGTAATTCCTTAGCCTTTCACATCCACAGTTCAGACCAATTTATTTTGAACAAGTCTCAGAAGGGATTGCATCTTGAGAAATTATAAAATGTACAGTATTATAGGCAGTGTTTTGCAAGAGGAGTAGCTCTTCTATTTATAAGATTTTCCATGAACTAGCAAGAAATCCTAATACCCTAAGTATAAAGATAATTAGATTTTTTAACAGATTATTTTCAAATCAGAATCTTATACTGTATGTACTACCATTGCTCTCAGATTAATATCTCTTTCAGGGCTTTCCTTTGCCAATATAGTATACTAATCAGTTAGCTTTAATAGGAATCACAGACTTCACTAATTCATTCTTTCATCCTGTGAAACTCAGCCTTAAATTTAATTTTAGAAACTATACAGCAAATTGATAGTGGATTCTTGGTGTATTAATGATTATAACCTTCAGAACTGAGCACAGAATAAAGCACAATACTACACAAATTGCATTTGTATGTCCCAGACTGCAGTAGATTTCTCTTGCCATTGTTATTAAACCCATTTTTATTTATCCTTCTGTAATGAATACATAATGAAAAGGATTCAATAACATAAGCAGCAGCTGCATCTTGAAAGGTTACACAAATGCTATCCAGTGAGATCCTATAGAATACGAAATACAAACAAGACACAGCCAAGAGCAATTATCATATGAATGACCCTGTAGAATTAAAAAAAAATACAGCAATGCATAAGCAGGAAACTATTAAATTTTATTACTGCAGTATGACAATGCTAATCCACAGACTGAGGTTTTACAGATTACACAAGTGTAATCAACTGTACATCAAGCATTTACTGGTACAACCCAAAAGATGGGGAAGACAACAAAGTAATTTTGGAACATTCTCTGCACTTCAGAGCACCAAAAGAATCCCAAAGGTGCACATATGAAAAAGGCTAACACATGACATCACTCTGCATTTCCTTTCAAAGTACACCCAGTTTTTTAGAGATGTCCATAAGAAACACCTTTTACTGCTCGAATATTATGACCCCTTCCAGATTCTAAGCTTTACCAACACAGGGTTTGCACCTATTGACAAACATCAGCTTAGTACATCAACCTCCTTTTACATGCCTCAGTCTGCTTGTTCATTACTGTCAACACCACAGGGAATGCAAGCTCATTTATCACTGCTACTACTTCTACTGTTCACTCTTTTCATACTCTATTACACTGGTAAAGAAAATCCAGCAGATCCTCAATGGCATTTGAAATATCCAAAATAGTATCTTGACGCCTCGCCTAATCACATTTTGGATGTTCTGCAGCCATTGTCATTTCCAGTGAATGATTTTCTTTGTGGCACATATTAATTTATGCTGGTGAGTCCCTTAATCCAGATTCCATTTCAATGCAATAACTATGACTACCAACAGCTAAAATGAAAATCTATGAACATGTGCCCCAGAGGTTCTGAGCCTCACTCACTTGAGGCTGATGATACTACACTTAAGAAGATGTGGCTGGGGAGCAGGTGAGAGCAGAGGAGGTACACAGCTGCACCCTTATGATGGATGCTGCACATTGTACTGAGCACACCCTGCACAGTATGGCACCAGCTGTCCCCGAAACTTCCAGTCACCCGTTCCTCAAAAAGATCCTGCTTCCGCTTGCTTTAAAAAATGGAACTAAGCACTAGTCAACCTTTAGGGAGATAAGGAAGCACCATACCTTGTGGAAAGGCAATCCTACAATCAGCTACATTATGATTTGAGGGTTCTTGTAAGATATCTTTTGGTATTCACTACCCGGAAAGATAAAACTAAATTCTGCACAAGTTGCAGCCACATCAGTGTCAAAGAATGAACCTGAAAAGTTAGACAAGAATTCTTATTTTTTTACTAGAAACATCAGAAGCGGGCAGTCTACCCCTTTTCTTTACAGTACTAATTACCCCTTATGCAAGCTTATAGTCATTTAGCAACTTCGTGATAACTGCCTTTGTTTCAAGAATATTGATAACTAATTATGAAACTACTCATTCAGTAAAAATAACATCTTAAAATAAAGGACATGTCAGTCAAGTTATTCCTATTATAGGAAATTCTATGTGTACTCTGACTCCGATTGCTTTGACAGATAAAAGCATATAGTCACAAAATAGCTTGACAAAGTTGCATGTGCATATATTAAGTTTTCAGAATTTTTTGAATATCAATTCTATCCAATTCTTGAGATGTTTGTAATATGCTCAAAATGAAACAAACCCCATGCTTTAAAAAAAACATTTCTATAGTTAGGAAAACAATTTTAGTATCAGCCCTCAAATTGATGCATTCCTGTTATGATTTAAACTAAATTGCCTGCTTAGGCAGCACTCTAAGGTTTAAAGAATTTTCATTTCTTTTATTCTATTTTCTATATACATGCAGATGTTAGACAAACTGTGCTATTAACATGTCACACTATCAAAGACAAAGTATTTTATGAGAAAAAATGAAGTCACCATATTACTAGATTTTTATCTGTACTCTTTTGCAAGAAATGCAGTGAGAAAACTTATACAAATAAAAGAACTAGGTCTAAAGCTAATTTTAAAACATATGAAGGTGTATGTGTTGAGATCAATTTGTATTCCTCTCTCCCATGTTTACTTAGGGCTCAACACATGGACAATGTAATAGACTATTTGTTATATGTATATGTGACAGTATCTGTGGGGAACAAAAAAAGCTGAAGAGGTTGTAAATTCTCCTTTCATTGAGATTAATAGAGGGCAAAAGAGAATGAAGCATGAACAACGGGAAAGCCAAAAAGCTTTCCTAGAGGGAAGGAGTAATACACTTGAACAGGAGGAAAGGAAGCCAGAGCACAACTAGCTATCACAGGAATTTACAGCTGAATCCCAAACACTTAAAAGAATGCAACACAGTTGTTTCCAGTGCTCCACGACTACAAATGTGTCCTAATGAACACTCATTAACAGACAAAAATACAGCTCTACAAGGCTGCTCTAGTAATCGTTATTTCTTTGCTATCCTGTGAGCTTCTTACTCTTTTCAAAGAGTTTTAAAACCAAGGTCTGTAGCCAAAAAAAATCCACACCATCTTTTAGGAACAGTTTCTCTGCCCTTCTGTTACCTGCAGAAGCTTCCTGCACAGAACTGACAAGCAACTGCTAGGAGTGCTTTAATCAAATATTACACAAATCAACTGAGTACCTTTTGGTCTCCTAATAGACAACCACTAATAAAGCATGGAGTTCACAAAACCCAACAGAAACATGAAACATTCAACTGAAGTGCAGACAAAGTGGTCAGGGAAAATAACAAAAAGTAATTGTGCACTCCAAGTGATTCCTCCTGAACCTGGAATGAAGCAAAGTGATAGGATATCAAATTTTCACAGAAATGGCATAGCAGAAGCCTGGGTTTACAGCTGCAGCAGGATTCTAGAAACAAAAGGAAAAACAAAGAAAAAAAAAATATGGTCCAAAAGAGCAGATGAGGTATTGACAATTAAGAGTTTGACTGCAAAATGGAAAAGCCAGAAAGTGGATTCCTTAAACAGAGCAAGAAGATAAAAGGGGATGGAATAATCACATGAGGTTAACAGACAATCAGCAACATTGCTAGTGTGTGTTAGGAATGGAAGAAGCTGGCATAAGCAAAGGAGGATTAGTGTTAGGTTCTATTTGTTTCAAAAAAGGAACAATTCTTGCACAGAGCTGGACAGCTGGAAATTGAGTTAAGCAGAAACAGCGCCAAGTGGACAATGGCTTGTTACCAGTGAATATTCGCATTCAGGAAGGAAGTGCGCAAAATTAAAACAAGAATTAACTTGAAGTGAGGCAACTATGTTTAGTGACTGAAACTTCTCCAAGAGGCAATAGCCATGGCTAAATAATACAATTAATTAACAATAAAGAACAAGGGATATTTTAAAAGCATAAGTAACAAACAGACACCTTGCCAAAGTGAAACTTCCACAAATCAGAAGACTAAAAGAAGTTGTCCACAACTGATTTGTTCTAGAGTAGGAGCTACTCACAGAAAGAGGGAATTTCAAACACTTTTCCCATCTTCTAAAGGCAGTACAGATACACAAAAAGGGAAAAGACATCATGAAACCGAGTTGATTGCCCTAAATTATGCCAGTGTTTTTAAAGAGAGAAAAAAGTAAATGGAAAAAAATAAATAATGTTTGAACAGGTCCACATTAAGCAGACGTGAGAACCCTATTAAATCCTTTAAAGAAGTGACTAAGACTGAGCTGAAACAGTGAGACATCATGGGTTATGGATAAACAGTTACAATAGAAAAAGCAGAGGTGTAGAAAGTCACAGATACATAAAATTCTTACAAGATTTTTCTACACATCATTAAATTTTGAGTCCAAAGCAGTAGTACACCTCTGGTCATTCATGTCTTTGAGACTGTGCTACCTACCTAAATGAATGATTAACACTATTCTTGACAACAGTTCTGCTTGTTTAGTCTGCTGCTCTGGATAATTCCAGCAGATTGTCTGAATGACACCAGTGCCTCACTACACACTACTTTTTTTGTAGTGTATTATTTAACAAGAAAAGGGTGGAGCAGATGATTATTTTAAGGCTCCTTTCAACCTGGGCTGTTCTGTCATTCTCTGATTAGTGTAACGTAAGGACTGAAAAATGATTAAACAAGGAAACATTTTAATCATATTTTAAAGGCAATTAGAGCCTTTAATGAAAAGGTGTTTCTCATCAGCTGGATCACAAACCCCCACAACTGTTATGGGCTTTAGTCCTCACAGTATCTCAGAACAGACTGAAAGCCCTAACTTGCAAAATGGCAACATCATGCTCCAATACATCATTAGAGGCAAGAGAAGTATGTGGTTCAACCAGCCTGTGTAGTTGTATGCATTGATTCTTTCTGTTCTGCTCTTCCCCTCCTGACCCTTTCTCCCTGGCCAGAACAAAAGCTATTTGACCTATGCACAAAAATATTTTATTAGGCTACACCAGATTCTAGCTAGAACACAAACAAACTTCACCTTTAGTTAAAAATGATACGAATACAGATCACAGAACACATCCCTGGAAGTGTTAAAAAATGACTGGACATAGTACTTAGTGCTACAATTCACCTGACATGGTGATGATTGGTTGAAGTTGGACTCAATGACCTCAGAGATCTTTTCCAACCTACATGATTATGTGATTCAGTACTTCCAAAGTACAACACATCCAAAAGGAAACTTGCTTACTGTTTTTTTATCTCTGGGCGGTCAGGGGAAAACAGGAGACAACAGGATTAAAAAAAAAAATATTTAGGAGTCCAAATTAATGAAATATGAATGCCTTTATCAGTCAATACATACAGTGGTTAATCACTTTAGACTCTTCCTAATGCCACTGTAAAAACCCTCCCTCTTTCCAGTTCCTTACAAATTTCAAAGCATCTCCTCAACCAATTTTATGTTTCCCATAGTTAAAGACAATTTTTGTTCTTTTGTTTCCCAACTACATTTCATTACAGATTGAACACTGGGCAAAAAAGCAGCATTCTCTCAAATGGTACAGCTGAAGGATTGTTTGTGTATTTGTATGGCAAACTTATGTGTGCTAAACCTAGGAAAACTATTCTTAAAAGAAACCATGATAGGTGAGTACAAAAAGAAAGCAGAACAGAAATTATTCCAGAACTTTTAAAAGCGTTCTCTGCCTAAATGTTGTTTTCATTTGAAGCAAATTCAACAAATTTCAGCTTCCTAAAATCTTGTCAGATAATATTTTAGACAACTGTAGATATTCCCAGACACTTAAACAGCCAAGTTTTCTTTAGCAATCTGTCATTAATGCAAGTGAATAAATATCATGACTGGAGTTTGAAAGCTGTTGTTTATTTCCGCTTACAATTCTTTGCCTTGCTCAGAAAAAGCATTCTTTGTGTAAATGCTTTAAATACGTGTTGCAAACACTTCTCTTGCTTGAAGTAAGAGAATGTTCTTCTAACAGTTCTGTTTTCTTCCAAGTCATTGATCCAGTCACAGAAAACTGCTCTTGCCATTACTACTGTGTTCCACAGAGTGACATGAGGCACAGATTTAAGAAAACTAACACAGCAGGGACTGATATCATATTATCCACGAAAAGCATTTACTAGTTATTTCATCCAGCAAGACGTTTATGCTGCAGCTTCCCTTCCAGCTGAGCCTGTCCTCTGAAGATAGGTCTAAGTAGACAATTTGAAAGGAGAACTAAATGCATAAAGTAATTTTCCAATAACTGTTTAGAATTAGGGGCTAAAAATGCCTGACAAGTATGTTCCACAATGTTATAAAGTTGTGTCAGACCCAGCCCCTAAAAATTTCACCCAAATGAAGTTTTCTTTAAAACAGTAACGTTAGAGAATTTGTACGGTTTTAACTTTGTCATTCCCTGAGGCTACTGAGAGTTACTGTGTGCTGCTGAGCTCTAATGAGCAGAAAAGCAGCTGACAGGGTGTGCCAGACTTTCTCTATGAAGTTGTTCCAGCTAAACAGTTACTAGAGATTGTTTTAACTTGGACAAACGGGTAGGCTCCTCCCTGACACAAGGCCAACAAAACTTCGCATAGTTTATATTCTCTCAGCCTCCCCACCCTTCACATGTTGTTTTTTCCTTCTTGTTAGGATATGCATAATCAGAGTACAGAACCAAGTTACTAAAAATCTAAATGTAAGTAGGCTGGAGGAAAAACAATGCCTGCTGTAAACGCAGAGCACTTGTTTACAATAGCACATGCATACATGAGAACATGAGCTTGTTTTTATTGCAACAGTCTGAAATATTCAGATATTATACCAGTGAGGGAAGATTGGACAGACTTAGTTAATTAATTAATTCCCTCCCTACTGTGTTTTACAGGTGTCTTGCTACTTAATTGGTATCTGAGCACCTGTGGCAGCAGTTTGCACAAACTGGGGGATAGAGGCAAAATACACCAGAAAATCAAGCATCAGTTCTGATCTGTTCTTTTTCTATTTAACTTGCTCTAAAAGGATTATTTACAGATTAAAGTCTCAAACAGAAAATATTTAGATATCAGAACTGCATTATTCATCTTTGTCTTTGTCAAGGAAACAATAAAACCTACCTAATGATAGAGAAGCTTGATGTAGTATTCTAATCAGCTTAGCAGCTCCTTTGTAAAGTCTTCTTATGGGCTGCTCTGCACTGAAAGTTATTTGATAGTACAGTATTTAAAGGCCAGATGTATGGTGAAAACTTACAGGATTTGACTCATGCAGCTTGGAATACTATAAAAGGATAAGATTTTAATCTGATGTTTATCTACTGAAAGAGTCTGTAATACAGTAAGCACTGGTCAAGGAGAAAGAGAACGTCTGGTTTTGTTCACAAGATGATATTACTTCTAAGAGCAGAACTATACAGCAATCAACAGAAATGCCTTCTGAAATGCAATGTCAAGGGAACATTCCAGATGTTTTTCTGCCTGGTATGGTGCAAGTTCAACAATACATAATGCAGTGAGTCAGAGTATTATACATATTACACTCCAGCACCACGAAAAATAAGAAAACTGTTCAGAATGAGTCCTATTGCAAAGCAAAACACAGCGGTTTTAACTGTTATGGTACCACAATAATAGTTTCTGCCAAAGCTAGCAATTAGGGGATACTCACACAGGTCTCATGTGCATGGTTGCTGTACTCCAACTTGAAGGGAGAGCTACCATGGAAATTGGTTAAGTAGAGCCTTACTTATAGCTCTGCATTTTTATCACATACAAGATAGCAACAAACCCTGCCAAAAGCCTCACTTGGAAAAAGAATGAACAAACTGTTTCCAAAGACATCGCGACATTCAAACATTTTAACCTGGCATTAAACTTGATGCAAGCATCTGCCATGTTCTGGGCAAAACATGGCACTGAAATACATCATCACCACTGAAGTAAGCTGCTGCCATCTCTTGAGGAATACAAACCTACCCAGCACAAATAATTACAATAAATGGATGAAGCTCTACAGAGCCCCCATTCTCTTCTGAACATGGAGGGGAGTGAGGGGGTCTGCAACGTAACTTGATATCGTCACTGGAAATAACTTCACTAGTAACAAATGTGAGCACCACACTAAAACATAATCAGTGGTAAAGAAAATAGAGTAACCTGCCACATACACAATCCCAAGAAGGCATTATCTCAATCAGAAGTAGAAGAGATAAGCACTGCAATGATAAAATATTTTTTTTTCTAAATTAGTGAAGCAAAGAAGGAAAGTGGAATGAAACCTATTCCACTATCTAGACATTGAAAAGTTTCAAGGCAAAAATCATTCCAGAGGAGGAAAGCTGTTTTTCCAAGATTGCATCATGGCCATAAGAAACAAGGATTCAAATATCTTCTATGACCTCCAATTATCAACTAAGTTTTATACAAATGGTGTGCTGTACACATCCAGAAAATTGTTTCCCAGCTTTTTGAATTGAAAAACTAAAAAAAAAAAAACCTGGAAAAAATGCTAAAGCAGACAGGAAATAGCATATGAAGGCTGACAACACCTCTGTATATTTACTTACTGGTAGTAAAAACATACTTACTGTATGAAGACTAAATAAAAATTAAAGAATTTAGTATGGTTACACTTTACCCAGGTATAGACCAACACACTTATACCCAAGCATATCAAAAGATACCTAGCAGTAAAATAGAGAAAAAAAGAGTTGTAGCTTCTTCATCAGAAAATATAATATTGATTATTTTCCCTCTCTGCTGAAGACACTCTGAAAAAAATTAACCTATGTAATATTGTATTAAAAAAAAAAAACCCCTGTCTATATCTCCACAAGTAAAGTGAAGTGATCTCTTAGGGCATCTTGTTATCCTAAAGGCAAAACCAGTCACCTTAAAAGCCATTCCTGGCACACTTCCATAGATTCTTCCCAAACAGCAACCTATACAACTTTTCAGAGCTAGCTGTAGCAATTACTTGCTATTTTTACCAGTAAAAAAAAAAAGGCTCTCCTCATAACATCTTCATCACTGTACTTTATTTTTTACAACTATAATACTAGTTGTAATGGTTTCATATGAATAAAAGTCAACTGAAGTTGTTCCAGTTTCTCATGGCCAGAGATTCTAGTGCACACATTTCCACCAGACCAGCTGCATGAGCAATGGTAAAACATTTCATTGAGCACTTAGAAGGCAGTCAGAGGCATCACTCCATGGAAGTCCAAGAATAAACACAGAGAAGTTGCCATGAGACTGGAATCTAATGACATGCATGTGGAAACCACAGAATGCTACCTCAATTTAACTCCACCCACACTAGCAAACTGTATGACTTTGACTTAGTCAACATGAAAGCAAACTTTGCACAGTATCTGTGTAGGTTTTATCCCTGGGTAACTTGAAGCAAAAGCAGTCAATGACTCTGCACAAGAAAGTTTTAGAGGACCAGTAGCCAACTGAAGAAAGTATCACACATGTCTGTACTTTGACACTAAAAAAGCTAATAAGGAATAGTACATTTATTTTCTGCATTGTAGAGTCCTCTCCATTGAATTCTGGAGTAGTTTCTCCACTGAAAATCAGGAAGTTTTATCAGGTATTTTCGTATAAAATGCTAAAGTGTTAGGCAGAGAATTAGTGACAGCAGCCACACTTTTTATACCAATGGTTAACATTCAAGGAACTCATCCAAACCAGCTTGACATCTAACTTCTCTGAGGGACAGAACATGAGTCTTTAAGCCAACATCTGCAACAAGCAGCCATTGCTGAACATCCCAGCCTGTGCCCAGATGTTCAGACATAGTCCAGTCTGCATCCATGGGGTTGGGCAAAGCACCACAACTGGCCTGCAGCTGTCTGCAAACAGCTGTCCAGGTCGGAGCTTGCACCGGAGACTGGACCACCATTTGGCTGCTGTGTTCTTCTGGGCTGACCAAATCTCTTATGTCAGTCATGACCTATTTTGTATAAATAATCAAATATTCAATAGAGTCTGACGTCTAAATGGGTCAGATTGAAAGTGAATATGCTGAACACGGAAGTAACATTCTCACTCTTTAATACAACATTTAAACAGAGGGGAAATATCACCACCACCCTCTATCCCCAGCCCACAAAATACTCAGTAATACATCAATACAGCCTCTATGGGCAGACAAATAGAGCATTCTCCTGGAAAGTCAGTGGAAAATGACATCTACTTGGTTTCTCATGTCCTGAAAAGGAAACATGAGAATCCTCTGCACTATAAGCTCCTGAAAATGGGATGTTTTCTTCAATAAGAAAATTCTGAAAAAAACTGGGAGATTGTCACTTCAGTAAAACTCAAATGGAAAATAAGAACACATTAGGAGAAAACGGAACTCTTTTGATAACAAGCTCCTTCTCACTACTTCCCAATTTTCAGTTCAGCCACCATGCCGAAAACTCAATTGCACTGATCCTGTCCTTGAACTCCCCATGAAATTATGGCTGGTTTCTGGCAGCCACATCAACTGACCTTAAAAGGAGCAAGAGATATAGGTCAATCCTGGGTTACATTCTATTCCACGAGCAGCTAGTATGGGAAGAACAACAAATTTGTAATTGGAAAAACGATTTCATGACACCATGGCCTTACAGCCAAGATATCAAAGTATAAAAGCTCATGTTACAAGTGTAACTGAGTGTTGTGGTTAGGTGTCAGCTGTAAGCATACAAATGAGGATATCCACAGAACTATTTAAGCTCATAAACCAAGTCTCTGTCTCTCTGTATACTTAGAAGAAAAAAACCCCAAAAGCCAAGAGCCTATTGTGGTAAGTGCAAAAATCTTCTTATATTATTGACTGCCTATCTTTTGAACAAGTCTGTCATATGGTCAATAAGGTTAACTTTTAAAGAGGGGAAAAAGCCCAACATGCTCTCCCCCTGCATGTGCATCTTATTTTTGTGTATTATTTCTTATGATTTCTTTGCATTTAATTTTGGCCTTTCTAGAACCATTCTTGATGGATTGTACTTCTGCATCAAAGATGTTCAAATAAAGCCCTGAACTGACAATGTTAATTTAATTTGGAGATGGCAAAGAAAGAACACTATTAAAAGTCATAACCACAGGGATAAAACGTTTCCCTCTTGGTTTTAAAGAACTTTGTCTTTACACTCTAGTCCCAAGGTTTTCAGCAGAAGGACTAGAAACATTGGTGCAACTAAGCTGAGTGTTACTACTCAAAAGAATTCAGGTGCAAAAGGAGCCATATGGTTCATTCAGTTCACCACCACCGCAATAGATATTTAATCCTGAAAGGTCAACACAACAGCCATACATACAAACTGGAACATTTCCAATGACATTAAAAGTCTTTTTAAATAATAGAAGTTATTTAAAAAATGTAATGATAGTGTCAAAGAAATAACACACAGAGAACTCTGCACAAGCAAGTAGGCCAATGACCTATATTTCTGAAGTGACCTTTTAAGTATTTTATACTTATTTCAGAATTCTAAATAAGCCTAAGAACTATTTTAAACAATTATGTTTCAATTATATAAGACAATGGTGACAAAATTAAAACTTAGATCTGATCCAATAACTATCACTAGGTCTGCTAGTGTGGAGGAGGTGATAAATATCCACTTTCAGCTTTGAATTTCTTGTCTTTTCGCTGTGTTAAATCCTCTTATACATTACAAAAAAAATCCCAGTTTTCATTTTCTCTGTTCTGCCTACAGCCACCCCACCTCTGTGTTTCCCATCTGTCTACTCATTTCTTGTTGTTCTTCAACTGAATAACTCCTTAAAGATCTGTCTTGGCTCTGTTTGCCAGTTTAACTTGGCTAGCTCCAACACTAGGCTAGAAAGCTGCAGGTAACCCAGCTGCTTGGTTTCCACCAGGCTGTGAAGCAGTCTCGCTACAGCTCTCTTAATCTGTCTCCAGTTTCAGATTACAGGCTTTAGGTATACCTCTTTGGAGCATTAATGTTCATCTCTAACCAACTCATTATTCAATATCGTAAAGTAAAAATCTCCAGTACATACTTCAAATACCAGTATTAAGGAAGAATCTCCCTTACTCTCCCATCTTGTGCTGCTCAGTATTTTATTCTTTTAATGGTTCACTATCCCATCTCTGAGACCGAAGGACATTCTCCCTGCTCAGCATCTCTATCCATGCTTTCAGAAATTCAAATAAACAACAACTATGATAGAACGTATTTTCAACACCAAACTTCAATTCAACACTGAAAGGAAAAGATTTAAGTCTGGTTATAACAATTTGTGTACTTTCTCAGTTACAAACTGAGCAGTAAATAGAAGTAGCTGTCACAGTGGCTGATGTTTCGCTTTCTGTACCATATCTTGGACGAAACTACAACTAGACAAGATATTTTATATTCCCAAATATTTATATCCCTTAAGGATATAAGGAGTCAGTTTCTGTTCTTTCAACTGACAAATTCTGTTCTAAAGCGTAAATTATCAAATTCCTTTCAGTAAAGGCCGAACTGAATTAGTCCAAGAAAACTATGAACACAGAGATATTCCAGTCACTCTGTTTACCTAATACATAGCAAACCTGGCAAAAACGGGACAAGAGTCAAAGGCTGATAAAGGCATTTCCATGGAAGAGGTTGCAACACTCAGCATTAAAGCATGTGTTGGCTGAAATGTAAACACAAATCCAGAGCCAGCCACCATTGTGTCTGCTTCACTGTACATAATTATGTCAAAAAAGGAAGGTAATCAAGTATATTCTGTTATCCCAAGACACAGTCTGTCTTGGACAGTTTGGGGCACAGCTAAATTGCCATGCCCACATTAACTTAGCCTTACTAAACGGAAACTTCTGCCGTAACAACTTCTTGCTGCAACTAAAATCATTATTGCTTCACAGCCATCAGGAATAGGCAAAAATTACAGTTTATCCTCATCACAATTTCTTTTAAACACAGTGGCAGAAACAGTTGCTCCCCAATGCTTGGTTTTGTGCCTTTGATGATTCCCAACTAAATAACTAATTGCATTTGACCCTACGGAATTGCATAATCTTTCTGATCGGACTGTTTGGAATGTGACATCAAACACAGCCGGGCAGTCCTCTCCCTACTCACTTTGTTGCCTACTGAAATTACCAAATATACTTTGCTTTCATAACATAAAATAAACGTATATGAAAAAACCTGGTCTCAGATCTGTGCAAAACCCCACGAATAGTGAGCCACATGTGAGGGTTCTTGCAATACCAACATGCAGTGTCTGCCACAAACTAATTTTATTTAGATCCTGAATGCCTCTCCTTATCATAAGTGACAAACTCTGCTCAAGTCAGGACACCCACTATTTCTTCCTTACTCATAATATGCTATCCTGTGGCAGAAAAACAATAAATGCATTCAAGACCATTCACTGTATTAAAATCCATGTTGACTGATACCTATGAATACGGGGTGGGGGAGCTGAAGGAGGGCTAAGTTTTCCAGAATGGCAATTTAAAAAAAACAAACAAACCCCACATACAGAAAATTGTAAGCATAGATCCCATCTCTAACCTTTAATCATGAACATGGGTATCAAACACCTGTGTATTCCAAAACTTACTGCACAGACTTAGAACATGATTGCTCTTTACAAGGAGAAGACTTAGAAAAAAAATTGGACCGACATTTGAAAAGTATGACTGCCAAAGGAAGAAGAGTTTAGCTTTGTTTAAAAGCATTAGTGATTTGAACATTTCTTTAAGAGATGGGAGGCCTAGATTAGTTTCCTCTACACCTTGAGAAGACTGAAACCTACAATTCTTACATCCAAACAGAGTATCCCAATCACAAGTCTAGGGAACAGCCTAGGTGAGTCAATTTTTAAATCCTTCCTTGAAGCTCTGTATGTGGGCAGAATGGCTGAGGTCACTTGGTTTGTTCAGCCTGAGAGGAGACCTCACTGTAGTCTACAGCTTCCTCAAGAGGGGAAGCAGAGGGTCATGCACTGATCTCTTCACTCTCATGACCACTGATAGGACCTGAAAGAACAGCTTGAAACTGTGGTAGGGAAGGCTTAGGCTGAGTATCAGGAAAAGGTTCTTTATTCAAAGGGTGGTTAAACCCTTCAACAGGCACCCAAGGGAACTGGTCACAGCACCAAGCCTGGCAGAGCTCACAAAGTGTTTGGAAATGCTTTCAGACACATGGTGCCATTTTTGGGGTTACCAAAGCACAGGGCCAGGAGTTGGCCTCAATAATCCTTGTGGGTCACTTCCAACTCGGGATATTCTATGATCCTATAATGACAAGCAGAATACTCAGCTGTAAGTGAAAGGGCTTCTGTTTTGTCTCACTGACCTCAGTATCCGTGTGCATACCCTCTGCAGGTTGTACTTTAACATAAGCTTTTGTACATATGTATGCAAATAACATCCAGTAACATTCAGTAAATGTACATTTTCAGGGCGGATGTGTGATATCTTAGAACAGTAGTAGAGTCACTGAGTTTTACCTCTTATGCTTTGAAACTTTTAACATTATTTTTAAAAAAACCCCACAATTTGAAAGAGTCCATATAACACACTCTCTCATTTAGTCCAAAAATAATTGCACTTTTCTGAGATTCATAGAACGCTTCTTCTGGCCACTATTTGTACTTCCAGCATGATGTACACACTCAAAGGGAGCAACTGATACACCTAAAAACCTAAGTGACTAAATCACCCTAAAATACCAAAGGTATTCACACACACTCAGCTGGCAGACATTGAAACATGGCATTGTATATCATTTTAATGTCCTGAAAAGTTCATCCTTCTAAGAAATATCTTAATCTGACTAAGGAAAGACTGTTACCAACTATTCTGTTTGTTCATACTCTACAGCTGTGCTGTGAGAGAACACCTAGGGGTTTTTTAAACAATGAAACCACCTGTTCAATTTATTATACTATATAAATATAAATAGCCTAGAGCACATGGTTCCTCAAGACAAAAGGTATAAGTGCTATAATTCTCTGATTATATTATGAAGATTGGAATCACCCAGCTCCTTATGCTACAGACAACAGCTAATCAAGTTAATCAAAGATAAGCCTAAACAAATAACTGGATGTCAAAAGGCATTAATCTTACCTGACAGGCAGATGTATGTTAAATATTCACCCTGACCCCCAGTAGCTAGAAAAGGAATCTTTTTTTTTGTTCTTCTTTTCACTTGAACAGCTCCCAGCATCCTTTCATCATGTGGGGCAAAAATCTCTTTGCTGATTGCAGATTTGGCATTCATTGTAGATCACAGGTACGGCAGACTGCTGCTCCCTAAAAATAAATCATAAATACAAAACAATATTAGGAACTCCTAAGTTATATCAAAGTCATTAAAAACTCTGACCTTTAAAGAAAGCTTTTAATGCCTCAAAGAATTTAGAAAATAATTTTATATTCTTAGAGGCGGAATGTTCCAAGTATTTAAGTGTCTTCAGTGAAGTTGTTCTGCACACTTCTTAAATTTGCTTATACTAGCTTAGCTTATTTTGGGCAGAAGCCATTCTCGCTAGCACTTCAGTATGTTGCAAAATCTTCTCAGAGAAACACCCAGTTTAACTTCATGATGCAGCATAAAAGCTTCATTAATTCCCCCTCTGGTAAGTGAGGGAAACTCAGATCTATGCCCCACATACACAGGGAAAGCACTGCAAAGGCATAGGGAAGGAGCAGTGTGGTTGTGCTGGCACACAAGAAGTCACGTTCACAGAAGAGAGAGAAAGCTTCAGACGCGGTGAAACTGTTCCTTCAGGAGCACTGCTCTTGGTGACAGCACTTGATTGCACAGCTCTTGCACCTCTTGCAGCTTTAGCACCTCATCCCCTCAACTCCTCTGGAATTACTGACTGGGCAACTGCACAGGAAACGGTGTCAGAGACACCATCGGGGTCAATGCAGACAAAACCACACCTCTACTTTTGTGCTAAGTAACTTTGACCCAGGTCAGTTCCTCAACGCGTTTCGTAACGAAACAGCACAGTTGACTTAGGAGAGACATTTGTCTCAGGAGAGACATACGCATTTGGAGAGGAAAAAATTATTGTAGAGAACAGGGAGGGAGGAGAGAAGCTGCTTAATCATGCATGTCCCACAAAACAAACCTCACCACAGCCTACAGAAGAGGCTAACTAAAGGAGGGAGAACTCAGAGGGGACATTAACAGGTTCTTTGTGTAACCCGTAACTCCAGTTAGTTCTGAAGTCTTATAATATGTACACGGGCCCCCATCATGGAAACTGCTGAACAACACCTTTAATTGTTCAAATATAATGACATTCCAATACACATACATTAATTTACACATTTCTGTGTTACTAAGACTTTCAAGCTGACAGAAGTTTTTGACATCCTTAGCTTTCTTAATATGAAGATTACGCTCAGGCCTGAACTACCTGATAATTCTGCCTGTGGGATCATTTGATATTTGCCACAATTTAAAATAAATGTAAATAAATTACAGACAAATTACATTATGAAACCAAGAGAGTCATGGATCCATTATTTTTTGTGTGCATACTACCAGCAAAGTAATTGACTTAACACTTTCAGTCTCAACGTTTTGTTGTCACTATTTATGATATTCCCTTATCTTAAAAAAAAATGGGAAAATTATAAAAAGAAGTGTATGTGAGACAGTACAACTTAATCCAAACCAAATTCACCACCTACTAATTTTGGGATGCAAACAGAATCCTGTGCCAAAATTATCTGGAATAGTATACCTCAGTTAACCAACACAGAGGGATTTGAATTCTAACACGTTTTAGCATCAGGTCATTTTATGTGAACCTTTACAAAAGTCAACTGCATTTAAAAATTGGCCCCATCAAAGAAAAATCCAGACCAATTTCAAAAGGAACAAAAAATGCATAGCTCCTGACAAGGTGTGATCTCATAACTCCTGACATCTTAGTTACCTATGCTTTAACAATGAATATATCAACATGAAAACAGAATCAAAAGAGTAAACTTACATGGTAGTTACTTAGAAAAAAGTTGTGAAAGAAAATGTGTTGTTTTCACATTCATCACATACTTCTCTCTTCTTCTGTCTTATAGAAATATTTGCAGAGTACATCATACCAGCATGTAAACTGTTGGGACATTGCAATTAGCTTTTGGGTTTAATTTTTTTTTTTTTTTTTTTAAATTCAAGGTCACTGTTAATGACTATGGGTTTAAACACACAGATTCCTCCTGACTGAGATAAAGACTGAATCTTTGCAAAACCCAGACTGTCATATGCCTAAAGAATTCTTGATGAATAGCTTTTTGGGAAAACACACAGAAGTGTTGTTAGGTAAAAATACACTCAAGTGACATTCAACTGAAAAAGTGCTCTCCAGATTGCAATGATCTGATGCTGTTAATACTACAACTGAGTTTTTGAATAGATGTTTTCAGACATTTTCTTAGTGTTCATGGACTGCAAAATAAAATATGACTTCAGAGATTAGGGATGTAAAGGCCTCCTGGATTAATAGAAGATGCAAGCTTTTCTTACCTACAGGATCATAAAATAATAGTGGTTTATCACTTTGAAACTTAAATACAGTACTTCAAGGTTCACTTTAAGAGCATTAAAAGCAATAGGTCTCACTGCATTAGGTAAGGCTCTGCTGAACAGACAAGCTAAAGAAAAACTATCCAAACCCTGTTTCAGGATTTCCCTCATCATTGTACTTTACTTGTGCATTGCATCTTACAGCATGAAACTAGAATGACACCCACACATGCAGAAACTAAAATAAATGCAAAACTTAAAAGATTTCATTCATATACCTCTGTCTCTCTCTATACACTCATTTCTATCTCTTAATGCAAGTGCTTTTATACACAATCAACAGACAAATAAGACTTTATTTAGAGTCCAGCTCAACGTGGCATCTGAGACAAAACTCCTGTTTCAGTACAGACACAGAAGACATGACATAGAACCATCAAATATTGCAGTTTGTTGCTGAATGCTGCTATTGGCTTTGTCATTAAGCTAGTTTTATATACATCTACCAGAAGCTGTAGGCAGACAGACACAGTAGATACCAAATGCTGTGCCTGGAACCTCCAACTAAAGTGTGCACTCCTGGCTGCAGAGATTGTGATCCTTCTGTTCCCAGTACTTGGTTGAAAACAGCTTCAGATGCCATACTCAAGCAATAATCTAACACAGTATGTACTTGACACAACTGCCAAATCTGTTGTGAAAACTGACACTAACACAAACCACAGAAGCCTGTTTATTTAAAGCAGAAAATAACTAACTGTGCCTGTGTACAAACAGACTTCTGAGATTGAGATGCCAGTATAGTTTAGATGAAGTTGTTTTTCATAGGTCAAAAAATAAGCAGCTGAATTCAAATAAACAACCTTCTCCCTATGTACTAGTAGATGAATGCAAAAGACCTTTGCTTAAAGTAAAGCCTTCCAATGCTCCTTGTGGAGATAATACAATCTTTGCCAGTTTTACTTAAAAAAAAAAAAAAAGACTTCCTCAAGGAACATGCATAAGTCTCATTTTCTCCCATTCTCCAACAAAACCCCTCTCCTCATAAAAACAACCCCCAAACCACTGCCTGTACATGCACAACTTCATGTTGTATATGCATAATTCTTTGCAAAATAATGTTTTCTCTTGGTGCACATTCCAGGACAAATTCAAACCATCAGCCGTTTCCACTCATGGCCCATATGAACTCATGCATTGGAACATGAACTTTTTCCTCCCATTTGTACTCAAATACAAAATAAAATGCCTTAAAGAAACTTTACTGGAAGATCTCTGAGACAGTGCATTACTGCTTGTAACATTAACGTCTCTGAGGTAAGAGGGATTTAAAGGTTTCAGTAAACTTAGGAGTCCAGAAAGACACACCACATTTCCTACCTCACATTCTTTGTTCCATATATTTACTTCCACTCAAATTATTATAATGATGCTTTTGGCTGAACAAAGATCCCATCTTCCTTCTGCAATTTTTCACTCCTATCATAGCGTTATGGAACAGGATGTCAGCATTTACACTGTGTCCCCAGCACACAACAGAAACACAGAGAGGGAAGATTCCTGTGTGGATTTGAAAAAGTGCCTGCAATGCGCTGCTCATTTGCATCTTCTCACATCTTTCTCTACTACACTTCTTCTCAATTATATTTCTATCACTAAAAACTCCCTCTATGAACAGCTGACTATTCCTCTAGAAGTACATGAGGGGACAGCAATTAAAGGCAATTTCTTAAAAAGAAGATTAAATACAACCAGGATAATTAAGCTGAATCCTTAATGGATCCCACATGTTCAATACAAAAAAAACTGGACTGTTTTCTGGTCAGCCAGAATCTCAGACTGTTTTCAGGCACATAGCCAGCAGATGGCTGATTTATCTTTACAACAGCATGTTTCATAGGACTCTATGCAAATAAGTGGAAAAGAGGAGATTTACAGTATCTTTGTTGAGGGTATAGGTATGCAGAAAGAACTGGGAAAACTAATCCTCAGCATGTAGTAGAATTCAAATAGGAGTAAATTAGAAAGGAGAAATGAAATGCGAAGCAAGAGATGGAAGAGGATGTAACAGTTTCCAAAAAAAAGGAAAAAATGTTCAGTATGCCAAACCTTGCTGTTTTCAAGGATCTTTAGTTTAATCACAAACAGGGATGGGCTCACAGGAGAGGCTAACCACTGAAATGCTGCAGTGTGAAATCATCTGAGCAACCCACTATTCTTGGAATAGTAACTCTAGCAAGCACTCAAATTTGCTTTTAATAAAGCCACTATCCTGAAAGATGACATCTATTTTAGGAAATAATTTCAAGACACTGTTGCCAAAAGAACAGCTTTTGCTATTGTGATAGTTGCCTGGTATTTACTTGCTGGAAGTGTTTAAACTACTTTGAATATTACAAGTCATCAAAATCTTGTATTTGCTGTCATCTCAAACAAATATCTAGTACAACTCTGGAAAAAGCAAAATATCATTTTAAACCCATGGCAACTAATTTATAAATCTTTAAAGAACAAACATCAGAACATACAAATTCCAAAAGTTGGTTTGCAATACATTTATAAAGTGTAATTTTATCCTAAAGGAATAACACCAAGTTTAATTAGCTCTGCAAACAAGGATCAAATCAGTAGATCAACCTTATTCTAAAGCAGTCGAGGTAAAATCTTTAAAATGCTTGAACATAAAAAAAAATAAAAATCAGATCATCTTTTGTCATCCTTCTATTTTCAAATCTAACTTTGCTTGACAGATATTTATTTAAGTTAGGACAATAGCAGCAGCCACTGCAGCAGCCAGAAAGATTCTATTACTTCCTACTAACAAGGGTTTACAACTTCTACAAGTATTTACTGGAAACTCAATCATTCTCCAGAGTTATTTGCAGGCTGTCACATTTCCAATTTATTTTTCCAAATAACCTCTCAGCTATGACTGGTTCATTTGAATAATGTATTAATTTACAAAATATGAAAATTATGAAATTGTAACTGTATTTGTAGCAGTTCAAACTAGAAACAAGAAATGTGTTTTCACTTACATATGTAATTACAAAATAAACTGCCCAATCAAGCTCAACTGAACATAAGCAGACTTCAGAGAGCAGCAGCTCCTGAATGCAAAAGTTGAATATTTCATGCTATGAAGAGACAGAAAAAAAGTCTTTTAAGTGAAGCTTTATATTATAGCCCACCTAATCCAAAACCAACATGTGGCAAAATTTACTTTAAATTAGAAATATGAGCCTTCTAAACTTTGTTTTTAATCAAGCCATTGTTTGGTTATGGGAATTTAGCAGCATTGTTTACTTAAACCTTGAAGTAGCCTTGTTTGAATCACTGAATCTCTCAAAAACTCCTAGAATAAGCAAAAGAAACAGGAAAGACTATACTGGCTACCATACTGTGTGGCCTGAGAACATGTGATGTTTTTGGTCAAGGGAAAACAAATAGGAGAGGAGAAGTGCACAGTAATAGGATCCTAGAGTCAGGCAGAAGCAGTAAATACCTCTGTGCTTGACACATTTCTTCACCTGAGGCAGGCAGCCTGCGGCCCTGAGCAATTAAAACCTTTCATTACAAGGGAAGGTGATTTGAATTTTGTGCAAGTCGTATGGACCTACAGATCTAAAAAGATAAGAGCTCTGAATGGAGTATGTATTTATAAAGAGGCAATAAAAAAAAGGGATGCAAAAAAAGGAAGGTACCTTTGAGTGTATTTTGTCTGTAACACAATCCTTTAAAAAAAAAAATTAAAGTTCACCTAAAGGTTTTGTGCACCTTCCTCCATCACCCTGCGAAAAACCCCAACATCTACTTACAAAGATTATCACGGACATCACAGAAATCCCATAGATGGGTAAATGAGAACCAGTCCCACTTTCATGTGGAAGACAGAGCAGCTGCTTTCACTTCCACATTCTGCTCCGCTGAGTGAAATACACACATAGAGCATCATGGTAAGGAACACCTGTATTTCCTCAAGCCAGGTGCAGCAAAAGCAGATGATGTAGTATTATTTGGTTGAGTCTGTGCCCCTAAACTGTCTCCAAATGGTACAGAAAATTAAGTAGGAGGTGGCACAAGAAGGCACCAGAGACATATTGAGGGATGGGTTACTATATATTCCAGGTCATAAAACTTTTTCTTGTTCTGAAAAGAAAACAGCAATTCCAGATCTAGAAGCTAATGTCCTAGTAAACAGTATCATGGATCCCAGCCCACAAAAAGGATGTAATACTGAGGTGAACCTAGAATACTGCAATCTGGGAAAATCCAACTCAAATATGAGACATAACATTTCTGTACTGCAATTCTGTGTGTCAATGGCTGCAGACTCTTAGTAGATTACTTTAAACAGGTGTGGAAGAAAACAATTATATTCAGGAACTGCAGCAAATTAAAACTAATTTCTGCTTATGTTTTCATATCATTCTGGATCAAGACTACATTCATAAGAAATTAATAAAGTAATAATGCAAGAATCAGTGGACACTAGCTCTTTCAGCATTTTCTTAACTGCCAAAAGCAGCAGTGTTCCCTAAATATGCCTTCCCCTGGAACCAGTATGAAAAGTTGGAGGCATTTTTGGGAGTTGCCCCAGGGAGGAAAAGGCATCTCTGTAGAGGTGGTACAGCCCTCTCCAGGTCTTCCTGAGTGAAGAGCAACAGCTGGAGACCCACTCAGGTTCTCCTTGTGAGAGTCCCACAATCTGAAAGTCATTATTATTTTGAGAATGTAAGAATTCGAAAATTGACAACACCACATTAAGCAGCATCACCCAGTCAACAAAACTGTTTACCAAAAGCCAGTCAAGAACTTCTCAGGAAGACTCCTTTTGAAACAGGAACATTTTGAATCTCACAAAGATTTACCAAGAAGTTTATGAACTGCCAGATGTTAACTAAGCCACAGAGAGACCAGATTTGCATTTGTAGAAGTTTGCCCTCAGAACACTGGGACATTCATAGCCATAAGAACTACTACTTTTGCATAACAACATAGCAAATCAGCCTAAAGAGGATAGCTTAATTCTTATGACCTTTCAGAAGTGTTTAGATCTTAAGACCAGTTATTATACCCAACCCAACCTTATTATACCCAACCTTAGACTTTCACTTGCAGGAGGGACTGTTACAGTTTCTTCTGCCATTCTTCAGAGATTTCTTCCTCCAAACAACACCTCAACTCTCTAGATTTTTTCTCATTAGTCTATATCTTTTCTTAAATGCAATCCTCAAGTCTGGACTCACAGCTTTATTTATGGCACCAGAGTCGACTGAAAGAACTACTTGGCTGGTCTCTGGAACAGGCTCCCCAAGTAAGTGGTCAGACACCAAGCCTGTCAGAGTTCAAGGAGCATCTGGACAATGCTCTTAATCATATGGTTTAGTTTTAGGTAGTCCTGTGAAGAGCAAGGAGTTGAACTTAGTGACTCCTATGGGCCCCTTTCAACTCAAGATATTCTGTAGACTCCTATAAAGGAGAGAATAGTCCTTATACAGCTACTGCCATACATAGTCAGCAAAAGATAAGAGCTTAAATTCAACATCTACCATGTTTTTCAATCTTTTTGTGGGGAAGAAAAAGAAACCACATTTGACATCTGAATAACTAATTATTCCAACTTAACAGGGGATTTTTGTACTAACTGCTTTAAGGCTATTTCCAACTTAACAGGGGATTTTTGTACTAACTGCTTTAAGGCTATTTCTCCTACTGTACAATAGTTTTACATTCCAATTCTGTCTTCTAACACTAGCAGTTCTCTAGATTGACACCCACCAAAAGTCAGGAGGTACATTCTCTGTGCCATCACTTTGGACAGTTAAAATTGTTTGAGACCTAACACAGGCTCCTTTCACTCCTGCAGTTAGAACTAGAAAGATACCAACTCCTTAGAATACGCTTCTAAATAATTTCTGTGTTCCTACACCTTATGATACTTTCATGTGAACTCAATTTCCTTAGTTAACCCATGACAAATATCACGAGACAGCATCAGAGGCACCACTAAAGCAGTTCCAACTTATTCATATGGCCTAATACTTTATCACAAGCCCAAATCAACTGGTTTGAAGTTGCATTTGAGCTACTGCTGCTTGTTCATTGTTTGTCTGTATTTTGGCAAAGAAAAATCACAAAAAAAATGTAATTAAAGGATACCGGTGAGAAGGAGCAGCCATGTTCCTCACAGAAAGGGCAACTAGTTTGAAGGACTGTAGTTTAGAACACGCACAGTTTCTTTTAGTAGTTTGTGCTGTTTCACATTTAACTTATGACCACCTTGAGCATTTGTACTGGCAGAAATTAGCGATTTCTTTTTGTGCTTCTCTTCCTTATGACAGCATAAATACTTCTGTGGTAGTGCAGTGAACTAGACGAGAATTAATCCAGTTTTAAGCTATCTTAAAAAAATAGTGATTAGTTTTGGGTTTACTCGGATCAGGCTCCCTGATATAGTGCACTCCACAGCTGTGTGTCAGCACATGGGAATGAAGCGCAGGTGATTAGAGCTCCCATGGGCCCCCAGCAGTGATAGTTTAAAAGGATCATGAAATTTCCCTTTAAAGACATGGCATGAAGCCAATCTAGACAAAATTTTTCAAAATCAAAACTTGCCACAAAGAACCAAAGTTACTAAAAAGTGCTAAAACGAGAGTTCATATGGGACTTCTCCTTGATAAGAATAAATGGGACTCAAGATAGTATAAAATTTCTTCGTATACTGACTCCACTATCTGTTGGCTTAAACAGAGGGATAGCAAAAAGGCAGGTTAAAAGTCAGGGTCTGTTACATTGCTATCAGAACTGTTGTCTATAGGAATACACAAAACATATGATGCAATGCTATTACTGCAGTGTAGCTCACATAATTACAACACACTAACTCACATCACCGACTCTGTCAAGACATCTCACAGGAATGAGATTCTCACTTCTTAAGTACTGATAATTGAAGAAACATATTAAATGGGTTCATAATTTAGTGTACAGGTTGCCAGAGAGACAGGTTATTCCTACAGTACCAGTTGAAGGTGTTTTAAAGGAAGAAAAAATAAAAACCCACAAAACTGTTGGAGCTAACAGCTGGCACATAGTACCCTTGCCACTTGCCTTCTCCAACTAGTATACTTCAGTATGCTCTGAAATCAGGTTTTACAAATCCTCCCAGTTCCATCTCCATTTCTCCTCACATAATTGATATTTGTACAAATTGCAAATTTCTGCACATTACAGTCATCCATTAAATTAAATATTCCAAAAGAGAAGGAGGGAACAAAGTCAGGTCTCTCAGGCTAAATATTTTCAATTTTCTGAACTGCAATCTGTAACACCCACTTCAGAAAAAAAAAAAAAGCCAACCCAACTTCCTTTATATTACTTAAATGCTGGAGAAAAGTACAAAAGGACAGTAATACATTGGGAGAAGACAATAAAATATAACATCAAGGTATTAAAGCATTTTATTTCATCCATCTAAGGTGAATCAACATTCCCTGGTAAGTATAAATTGGCTTTTTTTTTTAATCACTCCAAATGCCTAAGAAGAATAACTTACTAGCAAAATGCATAATGCTTTTAAGAATGAAATATATGCAGTTCTGGGAATATTAAAATCTCTGTAAGAGCAGACACACCTCTATGAACTACTACATGAATTTCTGGAGGGAAAACAAGCACTATGTAAAAGTAGTAAACCATCTGTTGGCAGTGTCCTGATGCTTTGCAGCAGTTAAACAAGTACAGTTTTCTTTTTGGCAAATAACACAAGCTGAACACATTTCTGACACGCTGCATACTTCTTTCCAGGAATCCTCCAGCAGTTACAAGCATCACTCACTTCAAAATGGGCGAGTTCAACAAAGCTTGCAAAACTGCAGAGTGTTCTGCAAGCTTAAGAAATTACAAACAAAAATAAAATGGTCTGATTTGTTCAAGGGATGTTATCATCAGAAATTATTAAAAATGTCATCCACAGCTTCTAGCCCCCACTATGATTACTTAGCTCTGCTCTCCCAACAGAATCCAGTAAAAAAAACCCCAACTGCAAACAGACCTTGTATATTTGAAATTTACCGGGTTTTGTGGGGGGTTTTTGGGTGCGTTTTGTTTTTTGGGGGTTTTTGGTTTTGGTTGGTTGGTTGGTTGGGTTTTTTTAATGACTGACTTGTTCAGTCTCACAGAAAGCTGAGAAAACCTAGAAAGGAAACTACTGGCTTTTCTCCTCTCCTCTCAAGTAAGTCCTCCTTACTTTCATAGCAATTTGCAAACAGTGATCAGCGGCAGAATTATTCTATTTTAATAGCTAGAAAGTTTCCATCAAATATAGAGGTGGTAAGGAGAAATTTAGTCAAGTGCTAGCTGGTTGGGAACAAGACAGTCTTCTTTCAAAATAAAAATACAAAAATAAATAAAATACCACTTTCCCCCTGCACTCCTTTCAGGGAGCAAGTAGTAACTTCTTGAGGATGGGAAAGATTTTATCAGGTTTATGAATCCAGATAAACCATTAAGTTTTGGATTAATATCTCTTACAGATCAGTGTGGTAATAATCAATGTATGGGATACCTGTAAAACACATAGTGACATTTTGTAGTTCTACCTTAAATTCTGAGAACAGTGTGACAAGCACAGTGAAGGATGAATGATTTATGGTAACCTAGATAGCCCAAGCAAACAAAAACCATCCTTTTCTAGTTCTATTGTGTTTTCACATTTTGCCAAAAAAAAGAGAGAGTGGAATACCTTTATTTGAAGTGAAAGCATTAGCAGAATCGTGTATGTTTTGCATGCCTGAAACTAGGACAATACAATATGAGGGCATGAGAAGGTGGATCAAGGAGTAATACCTACATTTGTGTTAGAAACACCCTGTCCAGGGAGATGGGACACCACAGGACAATACAACACAAAACCCCTGTATCATTCACGTCATATATTTAGGAGTGATTCCACGCTTATTACACACAGAAATTAGATTTATAGTCATTAGGCATCTACCCATTTCACATGTCAAACTAAGAGGGCTATTTAAAAATACCCAAACCAAACAACAAACAATAAACATGACAAAACATACAATGTACATCTTCCTTGAAACAAATCCCAGAAGAAACCAGCTCAGTCAATGTGTCAGATACCCTTCCAACCTTAATGTCAACCACAACTTTACAATGAATAATTTACACTGTCTCTAAACAGTAGGCATAGCTATGGACCCTGAAATAACATCATCTCCCAATATATCTTCACAGGCTTATGAAAAGATAATTTTAGCACCAAATGCACACTTGATTGATAAATACACATTTTTAAATTAAGTGGCATTTTCAAATTTCCCCTATCAAATTGTTAAGTACAGTAACTGACAACATCCACAGCAACAAATCCTCTGCAACAATTCTGTGCCAAAATCAACTTCATACATCCCACATCATATTTTACATGGCGACACCCCTAGATAAAATGGCATCCAACCAAAAGAACAAGCACATATCCCATACAGAGTTATGATTTTTATTCTACAAATACTTTCTGTACCAACAACAGGAAGAAATATATTGCATCCTTAACTTAGACGTCTGAATACAAGGAAAGGGAAAACAACTGACAGCCACACAGCCCTGGTTGTGGTGTGCAGCCTAGAAAACAAAGTCATGTAGATACAGATGTGTTTATCTCAAATGTATCATTCTTTTTCTAGCATAAACAGCCTTATGAAAATCCTCCACTTGTGCAAAACCTAACCACTACTACATAACAGTAGCAACTCGTGCAATTGCCCAAGGAAAATTCCTACCTCCACTTACAGGTAGGAATAATCTTTCACAGAGAAATAAATCTAGTCCCATCCTCAACCAAAAGAAGCTTTTCAGTAGCATCTTTATGCCAGTTAAACTGTGGGATGTTACCAAATGAAGGGGTCAACATCCTTCATCTCCCAGTATTTGCTGATTCGTTAGAACACTCATCCTATACTAAAATTTGCAGCTGCACATCAACACAGTGAGACTGTGGGAGGAATACGCACTACTTTTGGCAGTAATCTACAATTCCCTGTGTTAGTTCATTCTTGAAACTTCACCCTCATCTCTGCACATTCCTTTAGAAACAAGCCCTAAAGTAATTGTTCATGCTTCAAAAGTCTTAGGATAAGCTTTCTTCCTCAATTTCTATGCATCTGTCTCTAAGACATATTAATGTATATAAAAGAAACTTTGAAAATTAAAAGTCCCATAGAAAATCACACCCTAAAGAGAAAATAAGACTATGCGAAGCCCTATTGACTAATACATGGAGGACGGGACCCCACCACCTAATGAGATTGTCAGATAGAGAATCTCAAAGTGGGAACATATGCAAGAGATGTGCAGACAGGGTCACTGACTGCCATTGCAACAAAGTATTTCAGAAACGTGGGATCCAGCAGCTGAGGTACAAACATTAGATTATTTTAAGGGACTGAGACCAGATCAGTTTCCATACAAAACAAATTTAGAGAATTTCATGAAGTGTCAGGAAGTAAAGCTCAAGCGTAAAGTGATTGTCCTAACATGACTACATACATTTCTGCCAACAAAATCACTGATTGTTCTCACCTGAAGAACTACAACACCAAATCTAGAGAATACAGATAAAATAGCCTTGCTAGGCAGTATTACAAAACCTACTACAACTCCTACAAAAGTTAGAAGGAATTAACTGAAGGACTGAGTCACTTCAATTTCTTATTGTAAATAAATCATAACTCAGCTAGATAAATAAACTAGCATTTCATAAATAAAACCTCAGAAAAGGCAAGTGAAGAAGAGAACACCTTCATTTTCAATGACTATTTTCCATCTCCTAGTGCCATAATACTACTTTTTAAGTAATTTACATTTAAAATCTGATTTTCTTTGAAACATTTTTGGACTACTTTTAGTCAGTCAACTCCAAGTTTTTCCCTCAATGATGGTATTTATCCATATATAAATTTAGGCCAAAACTGAACTGGCAACAACATACCATTCCTCACCACTTCTGACATTCTTAATTCCCTCTCATCACATTCAGATTGTTAACTTCTCCTAATATAGAAAGTTTTGTCCAAGTCCCTTCAATCCTTTTAGTAGGGAATAAAAGGAAACTGCTCTCCTGGAAGAGAGGTCCTCGTATCATAAAGGCATACGAGTAGGTGGGCGCATGCAAGTGTAGAGGGAAGGGTAAGTTTTACTAACTTCGCAATACATTTTTTTCTTTCAGGAAAGCACAGCAAAAACCCTCTAAGTCTTCTGGTGATCTCATTGCGCTGAGACCAGCACAGTTCCCAAACCCATGACTCATTCCAATCCCAGCAAAAAAACTGCTGGAGAGACAGATGTTTTGTTTATGAATTAATTCCTTCAGTACTTCCTGCTCATAATAAAAAATAATCAGGCTTTACTTTGTATGCAAAAGATAAAGCATGACAGTCATATTCTTGCATTACTCTTTTCTAAATACTTTTTGTAAAAACTGAAATGGCAGTAGATGTTGGTGACACTTGAATAACTTATTTAGGAAAAAGAACTCTGTCTTGCCAGTAAAGATTTCATTTCCTGGTTACGAACAGTAAAAATGTGTAACTTCTAAATATTCAGGTTTCTGGCTGTAAAGTTTGCACACAGCTCATTGATTTCTAACATTCTTCCTATCCAGTTGCTTCTGTAACACTACTCTAAGGTGTATCTAATTTGCATCCAGTGAAGAAAATCTGGCACTTCAAACATTAATGGAAGCTAAGTACCCATACCTTAGTGAAATCCATGGAACTGGAAGCCAACTCCAAATTCAAACTCCCCACTTCAAATTATTTTATTTATGCTCAAATATGTTACATTTCTTGCATTTAGGGGGATCTCTGGTCTTTATTCAATAACCTACATTCTATTCAATACTGCAGAAGAGTGACCCTTCTCACAGCTTTCATACCAAATGCAAGAAGAGGCATGCATCCATGCAGCTGAAATTTTAACAGTCTGGAAAAATCCTACTGACCAACAAATGTATGCCTTTACTCATCTGAGTAAAGATGTAGCCCAAACTGAGACTAATAACTCTGAGAAACAGATGTAATTTGAGCTTGAGTTCCTTAGCTAACTGTGTGCTTATTTTGATACAAAAAATACTTTTTTATATGAAAAATAATAATTAAAAAGCTATAATCACCACCTCCCAACAATCCTTGATTTTCTAGGTTTGCTTCAAAGCAATCAACATACAGCTGTATAATTCAGGCCTATTAAGGGCATTGTCAGCTATCTGACAAAGATACAAAAGTATAGAATGGAACAGCTAGAGTGCACTTACATCAAACCAAGTTCAATACATCAACACAGCCATCAGCAGGTAACTGCTGGGTTCAGAGGAGTGATTCTGTCCCAGTCCCACTGCATTCTGCCCAATTGGTTTGAGATCAATCTAGTTTCAGAGCTATGAGAAACAATATTAGAATGACCTTTGTGTGTACCTTCTACCTTAAATAACATAAATCAGCAAGCAAACCTCTCCCAACTGGAACAAGTGGTCGATTATGGTATATCACAGCAAATATTTACAAAACCATTTGCTTTACATAGTGCTCATAGTAAGACTAATATATGGCACTACTAACTTTCTTCCTTTATGTACAGCAAACAGCAAAAACCAGGTCTCATTATGCCACAAAGTAAAAACAATGGGGAAAAATTCTCAGACTTTTTGTTGTAGCTGTAAGCCATATGAACTTTAGCACATGAATTAGATGAACAAAGTTCTTCATATACTAATTCCTATTTAGCATAAAGGAGAAAGAAAAGACATAGATGGAGAATGGAATAATGGAAGTAATCTGCTTTTCTCAGACAAGTTTCAAACGTAGGCTACAATTCAGCAAGAAGACATCTGCAAACAAGTGATGACAAGCTGTTATTTCCATAACGCTCAATCTGACCAAAAAGGAAAATTGTATGTTACAAGTATCAGCAGGGATACACAACTAGAAATATTAAAATTGTACACCATATCATTGTTATGGAAGAGAAGTTTACAAGAAGCATGTTTAAGAAATAGCTAGTAAATTTTTTTTGAAAAATGTTGTATTTTATGGTGTTATAAAAGGTTGCCAACATGTACATGATCTTTCTGTGCTAGAAAATATCCTCAGCCCTGTCTTCTGCACACCTGACAACCACCTCACATAGGCATCTTAAACTCTTCTATTAGGCATTTTAATTTTACAGCTGAAATCTTGTGTAGGTTTTGTCACGACCCTGACAGCCTCACTGGCCCTGTGTAGTCCCCCTGGAGCTCCCCCAGCCTGCCCAGCCCCTGTCACCCCTGGAGCTGTCAGCCCACAGCGCCCCAGCAGGGCCTGTCTCCAGCTCCCCCCAGGTGGCCACAGGCCCCACCAAGCCAGTCCCGGCTGTGGGCCCACATCCCAGCCTGGCCTCAGGCCACCCCTACAGCCCTGCCTGACCACAGGTCCCCTCAGCAGGCCTGATCCAGCCCCCCCACCTGCTGGGGGGCTGATACCCCAGCCTGGGCTTGGCCGCATCCCCAGGGAGGTGTCCCATGCCCCAGGCTGGGGCCACCCAATGGCCCAGACCCCAGGGAGCCCTCACCACTCCCGATGCCACAACCACGGGGAGCCTCCAGCTCACAGGGCACCTGGGCAGGTTTAGCCAACGCGAGAAACAAAGATCAACTTAAAACCACCAGCAGCTGTTTGCACAAGGAACACCAGCAACAGCTTGAGTAAACACACTAAGCAGCAAACAGGATCCAAAGCTTGTGCTTACTCAAGCCTTTTGCTACCTCACAGTTATTCCAAGTCTCATTAGGACAGGGAAAGGGAAAATGAAGGTATCAAGCAAACAAAACTGATTTTTACTCGCTTTCAGAAGGTTTTAAGTAATGGACAGCAGATCATGAAAGAGACTACTGCAGAAGGTACTGGCAAAGGACAGGCAAAGTGGTGAGAGCAGAGAAGCACAAGGAAGGAAACTCAGAACCCCTAATCACTGCTTGCACACAGTAATTCAGCAGCAGTAGCCAGCTGGAGCTATTTCTTCTTCAAATGAAAGGTAATTATGCAAGAGACTGCCCAGCTCAGCAGTGGGAAAGAAGACAATGTGCATCTGAAAAGCTATACCACTGAATCAAAACCTTTGTACTTATTTGTGGTTAGCAAGGGCAGCAAGGACTTCAGAACCGCAGATGGAGATCTTCAGAGGGAGGGCTGCAACACTTCTGCAGAATGACAGCAGCAGCCTGACTTGACAATGACCTAGAAAGGCTGTAGCATCTCCCTTAGTCACCACACCTCCTGTAGGCAAGCCTCAATGCACAGAGCCAAAGTGACTAATGACGTTCTTCGAAACACTCACCAGCATCGCAAGAACATACTTAGTCCTGCTGACAAACTCTGAGCTGAGCTTTAGTAGAACAGAAAAATGATACAAGCAATTCTAGTCTAATAAGAGCACATAAAAATTGCTCCCAAATTTGATAGAAGGCAAAGGAGCTTCCAAGCCTTGCCAGTTCTTCCACTCTAAGTCAAGATAACAAGATAACCACTTCAGCAATAGTATGATAATTAGAGAGCCAAACACATCATATAGGTGTCAATAAAAATTCCTGCTTATTCAAATACAACAGATCATGCATAATAGAAGTGCGTGCTCAGATTACAACTCATCAACATTTATCCACGTCCTGGGGGTATAATCCCATTCTAGTAAGATGATAAATAGAGCAGGCCAAAAAGGAGAATTATCCACAAAATGGGCTTGCTCACAGTTAAGAATGGTTCCTGTTTCATATGGGCCACCAATAGGCAGTCATCTGAATTTCAAGGAGACTCCAGTCTGTAAACTTGAAATTAAAACAGAAAAGAAATCCTTGAACCTCTAAGCATGTCTGAACAGAAAGAAAAAAAGTTCAAATAGTTAGCATTGCTACTGAGTACACATAACAGTGGAATTAACATTTAAAATCAGACTTTTGAGCAACTTGTGCAGTGGTTCAGGAAAAGTTAAAGCAGTTTCACAGATACTAGAATATGTAATTATCAATAAGACACTAGCTACAAGCCTCAATAGTTTAATTCTACCTTTCAAAATGCTGGGCATATAAAAAATAAGACTGCAACTTCTCTGTGAACAATTTCGAGAAATTTTGAGGTAATATTTCAAAATAAACCTTGCTTAATTTCAACGGTTTCATTATTTTCCACAGGTTTTCTTCCCTTTTGGTCAGTGAATATATAAAACAACAAGCATAACTGCCCATTGTAAACAAGGACTCTTATACCCACTTATAGATAAGGCTTTTCAGCCTTCTCTGTTGCATAAGGAGGCAACATTTTGAGATTAAAATCAGAAAATATCAATAAAACGTAAATAAACTGGTACCAATGACAGACAAAATTTCAGTTAAGGTTTACTCATAGTAGAACACCAAAAACAATGGATCAATTTATTTTCGGTGACAGGAGAATGAGGAAGTTTCTGTTCAGAAAGAAGTTCAACTCATACTGAAACTCAGAAAACAGATTTTGAAAGCATTTTAAAAGATCCAGTCCCTACTGGGGGTAGCTCAAACATACATTATTTACAACTGATATTTCTCTGAGCAGTTAACACCAACTCAAGGTAACCTTCTTCTAAAGGTATTTTTTTGCCCCATGACATGAAATCAGGAAATGTCATTGCTACATCTGTCTAAACCAAAAGAAACCCACTTTATGCCTACAAGATATAAATAAATAAATAAATGGAAATAGCAATTGCTTGGCTTGTTTTAATATCCTTTAGTCTAACTTACTACTAATGTCATTTATATGATTTATACCTCACCTGTGTCTGCATAATACTTCAAACTCACAAACACTGTCCAAGTGCATAAATGCATTAAAAAGTAGTAATGAAACTAGTAACCTGACATTTCAAAATCAGAAACTATTGTCCCTGTCTTGACGTATAAAATTAGTTTGAACAGCATTAGAAGAAATACAGATCTAAATCTTCTAAATTCAAATTTAAAACTGAAAAAAGTAAGAGTTTTCTATTTATCACCTGATAATCCTGTCAGGTAGCATTTGACAGATCAAAACACTAAATACCTGTCCATCCAAAGGAGGAACACTTATTTGTACATTTTGGTTGCAGAATATACAGCTCATATTTGACAGGTAGACATGTCCTGTTTGCGCCATGCTTAATTACATTGCTCCACCAAGCATTCCTCTCTTACTTGAGCATTCCATGTTACACACCAGGCTCATGCCTGTGCTTGTGACACATAAGCATGAGGCAACTGCAGGGCTTATGTGCAGGACAAAGGTATGCAACAGACTCATGAGTCACACGTATCCATGCTGGGATAGCTCAGCACTTTTGCAGCAAGCCATACATAGTACAATGGGCTTAGGATAAATGGTGATCCTAACAAGTGTTTTCAGATGGACTCCTTGCCAGCTGCTGAAGAGACCCCACTGACCCATTAAAAGCACTGCAAGGGGATTAATACAATCTACAAGGAATTGGGAAAATTCATATCTCTTTAAAAGTGGATTTGAAAACTGTCACTTATACAGTGGTCATTTTCACTCAACTAAAAATCCACAATGACAACCATCAAGCATTCCCAAAGGAGAAGGAAACCAGAAACATAGAGCATATTCATAAAAAGAGGTTAGGTGAAGCAATAAATGAAACCAGTCAAGTCTTCAGTGACAGCTGAAATCAAATGAAAAACCTAAGATTCCAACTCCTATTGAATTTTCCCTTATGGTTATTAATTTTTTCAAACACAAATTACAAGTCTTTAGGCAAAAAGTTAAATTGCTTGCTTTGTTCGAGCAAGCTCCAGACAGAAACAGACAGTTTTCCTTCTTTTCCAAAATTAGGCTTAGACTGAACAGAATTTCTGGGATGATGAAACATGCTTAGTAAGCACTGCCAAAAGAGAAATACCATGTAACTTCCTTTCAGTTTCTTGTGAATTATTGCATGTGTGAATTAGTTACCTTGAAGAACAGCAAATGATATTAATTACAAGGCACCCTTAAATAGTACAAAAAAGCAAAGTGCCAGTTACCACCTTCTAGCATAATCACACAAAACAGAGAGGTCATCAATGAGCAGAGAGCACAGCTCTTCCTTCAAGCCAAAGCAGCAAAAGATTATCAACTTCACTGACAGTTACATTTTAGGTGGTCTAATAATACAAAATATTCCAAAATACAAAATAAAAAAAACCAATTGAATGGTCAATCCTAACATAATGAGTGGTAATTCTGTGCCAAGTACATAAACAGATGCAAACTGAAAGTATACTGAAATAAAACACTAGATTTGAAGACTCACATTCATAAATTGCATCCTGCTGTCCCACGTAAGATTCCCTCTTCCCATTTTAGTTCTGAGACAGCACTCCACATATTATTACAGAGGGGTTAACATGGGTTTATCTCCAGTATACCCACTCTATTAAACCAACAAGAAAAAAAAAAGGAAAAAAGGAAGAAGTAAACCCATATGCAAAGGCCAAATTTCCAAACCATTCTCACCTGAGTACAGTGACAGCATCCACAGGGGAAGACTCCCTTTTTCTTCCTGCTCTATATCAAAATGGCCTTTCTTCGATTGCCTTCATAAACTTGTTTTGCTAAATTGGAAATATCTATGAACATTGCTGTGTCCACTGATAGGCAAAAGGACCTTCTTCAGTCACTCAATCTTAAACATGGAAAATAATGCAGAAAAGAGGATCCAGAAGAGCATCAATTTCTGTTCTGGAAAATGATGTACAGTATCTGCACTACCAGTGAAGTCTAGGATTTAGAACAGCTCACAGAAACAATATGCATCAGGCAGCCACCACTGGCATTATGCAAGCTTCAGTGTGACATCAATGTTCTTCTTTTAAAACTCAAACCACTAAATAGGATTGATGCCTACTGACTTGCAGATTAAAAGAAATTACTTGCAATGAAGCATTTGGTTACCTTAAGAGATTGCATTTTTAGAGAACCATTTTCTGGCAGTCTCACTGTTGCACACATTAACAGAAGATCTCAGAAATCATCTTCTAAGAGAGGAACTGCCACCTCCATCTCAGAAGGGAAAAAAAAAATCATCCCAACTAACTTTATCGATAAAGTCATAATTCTAGTCTCTGGCAGGAACTGTCTGTTTGTCTCTTACTGTAATGTTTCTTTTCATTATGCAGTTTGCCTCTATGCTAAATCAGTCCCAATATCCTTTAAAATTATTATGATAATCCAGGCACACAATTAAAATACTTTTTCGCCAGAATACTACATTCAGTTCAACACCTCTACTTCAGCTCCATCAAGCTGTAACTCCTGTCCTGTGCTTACTGTTTTGATATACTTTTGAGGAGTGTCTTGAGCAATTCAAATCTGCAAATTTCATACCACAACCTGACTACACAGAAGTGATAATGAACTTAGCTGGTTACAGGAGATGAAATCATTTACCACATTCCCAATTTATGGATCTTCCGTATGTATTTTTGGTGGGGGGAGGAGTGGATAGCACTATGCAGGTGATACAGAAGAAAAGGAGTTAGGAGCAAAGTGTTGGATCTGAATGCCATAACTATGGAATGTTACCAATTCTGATCCACACAAGTCTGCTTTCATTGGCTCTTTGGGCATTTCCCAAAGAAGAGGTAAAAAGAAATGACCTACAACCATTTTATACATAAACTTAGTTTCAGTAAGCACTACTTTTTACCTGATTTTTGAGCCTGTGTCCTCTAGTTCACATATACTGGTAGACTACATTATGGAGTATCTCAGTTTTGTTTGAAGAACAATGTTTTGATGAGAGAGAGATCTAGGACAGTTTTACAGCTTTAATAAAATGCCCTCCTTGTTATTACTCAACAACACACTTTCAGTGAGAATAGTAATTACCCCATCTTTCTTACCTTTATTTAAGGAGGGGAGAAACCTACAACACTGCAATCACACATGACTGAAGTTGGTGGTATGATCCCAAAGTAATTTCAAAATGTGAATGGAGTGGTGTAGGGGAAAGGGAGAACACCACTTACAACTTGCTTCAAGTTACCCAAGTTTCATGAACAAACATGTGGTTCTACATATTTCAGGGCTTTTAAATCAACACTGAACAGTTTACTTGAAATTAATATATTATTCTGGCTATTTCTGTTGTAATTGACGATGAAAGAAGATGAATTTCATCTTCCCTTCAAGCCCATGTAATCTTTTTCCATTTGCAATTTATCAGCACCCCAAAGATATAAAGGGTAGTCTTCAGCCCTATTCTCAGGCTATACTATTGCTGGGACAGAAAACTACAGGACTTTTTCATACAATGTTTTCCAAACCCAGTCAGCATGACCTCTGAAGCTCTCACAAGAAGGTTGCCTCATTCTCTCCTCCCTTGTGCTGCAAAGATGATGCTAACTATGGTTCACACACAGAGAGAAAGAACTAGGTCCTTCAAACATCACCAGGTTTTCTCTGCCTTCTGTTAGGAGAACTCACCCTTCTCAGGACCTTATCTCCCAGTAATCAGGAGGCTAGTACAGCTGTATTCACACTGAGGAGATGCGTTTTCAGTGTACCAGCACATTTGGTGACTTTTAAGTTTACTCTAAGACCTGTGAGGTTTCCTAAAATAATGTACAAATGTTTCCTGAGCATTCAGATGTACACAGTATTCCTTCTAGCTTTTGCAAATATATTAACTGCTTCGAGGTATCTGACACCCAGTAAGCCCGAGGTGCAAACACCTGAGGAGGGCATAAATGGAAACTCAAATTGCTACTCACCTTATCGCCCGCTCTTCTACAATCAAAGAAGATAGCCTTGTTAAATAAACTATGTAAATTAGATCCAAGATCAAATGCAAATGTTTACTGTCCTTTATTTGTCTCTCCTGCTATACAACAGAACTATTTACCGCTCTGATGCCTTTTCACAACTGTAATAAGAACAATTCAGATCTAGTATTTCCTTGTACACAGCTCTGTCTTCACCAGAAACACAATTCCCTCCTCTATTCAGTTCTGAAAGGAAACAAAAATGGCTTTACTCAGGGGGTGTAAGCCCTGTTACAATACAGAGGGAAGGGTAGAGAAGTGTGAGAATCTACACTGAAGTCAGAAGGAAAATATTTTTAAGCAAATTTGAATCAACTAGGATTTTGTTCTAGAATTGTTAAAATCTTATCCAGATTATTGTTATTAATACACTTCTGTGATCAGTACTCTTTCCTGCAATGTGCATGGCATTCTACACCTTGTTAAAGATCAAGGTTTTGTACATTTTTGCTGGTAGCTTAACACTTTTCTTTGAAATCTCCTTTCAATATTAAGCTTTCACAATAATCATGCTGTAACCTGAGTAAGCAACCTGTTGCAACTACAGTCTTTTTAACCACTCATACCTGTGTGAAATTTGGTGAAGGGATGGAACAGAAGATAAAAGAAAGGCAATCCAAGTATGTAACACCAGGACAATGAGAAAGAAACTTAAGAAAGAAGAGAGAAGATAACACGAAAAGGAAGGGAAGCCCTATTAATTTTTATATGAAGACAAGTGTGCAACAGTGACAGGACAGACCTAAAAGAAAGAAGAAATGTCTTCCTCCAAGAGGAAGAAAATCAGTAAGTGTCACACATTCAACGAGAATCCTGTGAGGTACACAAGTCTCTTTAAAGTTAATGATGGTCTGTGCTCATTATGTTCAACGACTGGAGAGATCCCTGAGAGAGATCTTCAGGACAGGTAGGTAAAGCCTCACAGATAATTACTTATATTTAACAGCTCTTTCAGTAGCTCTCCCATTATTCAAGGATTCAGCCATGCATTTTATCATAGATGTTATCACTAATGAAATACATTAAACACAGTATAAACAAAAGACAAAAGCAAAGAAATCCAAACAAACAAAAAATTTCCCATACCCCACAGAGATAAGGCAGACCCGTTCAATTTTGCACACATTCATTTTGCAAACAACATTTTTCATCCTTACCCAGTAAGTATCAGCTATCATGTTACCATCACAACATTTTCTGACGGTTTCATATGGTAAGTTTTAGTCCTTAAACAAAACAAAACAACCCACCCGGAAACTGAAAGGTCTGAATTCAAGCCCTGGTAGATACAAGAAAGACTAAAAGGTTGTTTGGGGTTTTTTAATAGCAAGTTTACATACAATGCAGATGTACAGTATGCATTTGAGGGGTGATGCTGAGTCAAAACATAAACTAACAGCCTGTATTCAGCCTGGCAAGTCCAGTGAGGCCACCAATGAAACACAGTACATCCAGATCGGCAGGGAAGCTTCAAAAAAAGAGACCCACTAAACACTGTCCTTATTAGGGTCTTAGTGCACCCTAAATGGAATCTGCATATGCTTTCTCCTGGTCATTCATCGCTAAGGTAGCTGAACCTCGTATTCCACAAGTTCATATGCTTTCAAGATTCCAATTGAACACTTTTTAAAAAATGGGATATTATCAGGGTTGCAGTAATCAAAAATTTTTATTATTCCTGTCTACATATTAGAGAGTTTTCAAAGATGAAAAGAGAAGTCAATTACATTTCTCAAGTTAATATCCCAAAATACTTGTGGCAGGGCAAAAAAGAGGGAAGGGGAAGCTCAGGGTTTTGGTTTTTTTTCTACAAAAAAGGATTTGCATTACTCCATTTGCTGAAAAAGAAAGAAGCATTTCATTTGCAAAGCATACATGTGTTATGGACTACAGGATCTATTAGTATTTGAGAACCTTCTGTCTCTCCAAGAAAATTTCATACAGAAAGGTTTGCAAGCACAGGCAACTCTGTAAAAATCAGCATCAATAATAGAGCCATGAATGTAAGCATACAGCACATGGTACAAATATTGTTCTTACAACTTCTTAAAAGGCTTTCAGCTAGTTTTTACAAGGATACTAATTTGCCAAAAGCTACATCATTATAAGAGCTGCTTCTAAATCCTCATGACAGAGAAAGATTCTGAAATTAAGAAAGAGAGAGTTAAGTGCATTCTGTGGTTTTAGCTACTATGCCTACTGATGTTTCATTCTTTCTTCAAAGAGCAATCTTTTGTATGGCCATCTGCACAGCAAGTGGAGAAAGCAAGACATCTTTTTCCCAAATAAAGATATCACAAAACTGTGGGTATAGCCCTAATAGCCAGATGCATACTTGGAATTCTTTGCAACTCATTAGTTTTAGTTGCTCGCGCAGCCTGACAATTCTAGCATCATTTATACTTGAGAGACTATTTTATTACTGTAGGAAAGAACAATTTCATAGGAACCCCAAGAGAACTGCAAAATTTCCATCTGGAATCAGGTAAGGATCTACTGCTAATAAACCTTCCAAAAATCTTCCAGTAAAAGCTTTTTGCCTCAAATGTCCATTCAGTCCAAAGCCCAAAACAAAAAAACCAAAACACTGTGGTTATGCAGAGATGAAAACTCACCTCTTAAAAAGCAAAGATCTCAGGTATACATAAATATGTGATTAATTTACAAATTATGTATGCTTAAGATAATCTTTAACCAATAATTTTAAAGAAACACAATAGAAAATTCAAAGTACAATAGAGATATTACCAGTACTCAAAGTGCTCAGACATTTTAGAACAATGAAAAATGCCAACCAGAAGCAGAAGCAGCCCTTCAGTGTCCTATACCTTATAATACAGATAATGCTACAGTGAAATCAATTGCACTATTAAATCAAAGATTAAAAGATAACAGATGCATTTCTCTTGCCTTTGAATGTACATTGCTCAAATTTTAAGCTTAATTAAATTCAGAATACTCTGCACATATTAAAGTATATATACTAGACTTGCCAGCACCATGCTGAGGCAAACAACCATTCAAACCCACCACTTCAAATTGTCTTTTTCTTTTCAGTGACCCTTTAGCATTGGCTTCTTTTGTTCCACTACAGAATAAGAAGCAACCGTTTAGTTACCTATCTAACATAATTCCAGGTCCTTCCTTATTCTATCTACACTTCTTCCAGCTTTTCATTTTAAGATGTTCAGAAACAAGTTATCCAGCTCTGCGAATTTAAAAGCATTTATTCATAACAACTATTATTTACTCAATGTGTGTGGAATATTTCACATCCTGTCACAGAATGTAATAACATATCTGGAAAGATCCAGAACATACCACAGTGGCATTTATAGAACCCTTGCCTTTCATCTCTTATCATCAATAATTTTGTTGTTTCATTTAAAGTATGCAACTCACAAGAAAAATAAAGAAACATTGTGAAAAGGGAGTAGAATGCAAAGTAGAGGGAAATGGAAGCTACAAACTAAGTCACAGAACCACAGAGTTATTGAATGGCTTGGGTTGGAAGGGACCTCAAACATTATCCAGTTCCAGCACACATTGCTGGGTCATGTCCAGCCTCTCACCCAGCAGCACCCACAAGTCCTTCTGGGCAGGGCTGCTCTCCATCTGTTCATCCCCAGCCTGTGCTGGTACCAGGGGTTGTCCCGACCCAGGTTCAGAACCAGCACTTGGTGCTGAAAACTCCTGAGATTCCCATGGGCCTGCTCCTCAAGCTTGTCCAGGTCCCCCTGGATGGCATCCTGTCCTTCAGGTGTGTCAACCACACCACTCAGCTTGGTGTCATCTGCAAACTTGCTGAGGGTGCACTCAATCCCACAGTCTGTATCATTGATGAAGATATTAAATAACACTGGTCCCAAAACAGATCCCTGAGGGACACCACTTGTCACTGATGTCCCTCAGGACTCTGAGCCGTTGACTACTACCCTCTGGACGTGACCATTCAACCAAGTTCTAATCCATCTAACAGTCCACCCCTCAAATCCTTCTCTCTACAATTTAAAGAGAAGGATGTTGGGGACGACCATGTCAAAGGTCCAGATAAATGACATCTGTAGCCTCCCTTGTCCATGACAGAGTCACTCCAACAGAGAAGGCCACTTGGTCAGGCAGGACTTGCCCTGGGTGAAGCTGTGCTGGCTGTCTCAAGTCACCTTCCTGTTCTCCAGTTGCCTTAGCACAGCTTCTAGGAGGATCTGTTCCATGACCTTCCCAGGCACAGAGGTGAGGCTACAAGTCGGTAGCTTTCAGGATCCTCCTTTCTTATCCTTTTCCAAGATGGGCACAATGTTTCCCCTTTTCCAGTCATCTGGGTCACATGTTACTCTCCCCAAAAGTTACCTTGTTTCTAAGATAACCTAGAAAAGTACAATTATTTAAATGAGGAAATAAGAACATGAAGAAAGAACGGTGAGAACTCACCTATCAGTAGAGGAAATCAATCTCTAGTCAAAATTTTTTGACCAAAGATGCCAAAGTTAATGTTTAAGCTGATGCATGACAGCAAAATATACACCTATTTAGTCCCTTAAGAAGTCCCAGGGGACTGCTAAATGAGGTTTGAAAGAGAATGGCCTCATGATTAAAATCACATACAAGGGTTACTAAGATAAGAAATAGTGAGAAATGAGGAAGAAACAGACAAAATTATAAAGGCACAAAACAAAGACTGGGATTAGACAGAGATTAGACACAGCTGAGACCATGTCATGGGAATCCTTGTCCAAGGAAGACAGCTGAACCAGTGCTACTGGTTCATTAATCAGATGAATACCTCCCACAGCTTCCACACCTCAGAAGGCAACGTATTGCACCTCTCTGTGTTTCAATGGTACTGAACTCTCACTTCCCCCCATGTCAGACATGTTTCTAGGGGCACTGCTGCTCTTTCTGGGAGTCCTATAATATCTCTTTTCTAATTTTCAGAAAATCTTATTGAGAATAACTTACTACAATACAGTAGTATTGTAATAGTAATTGTATTACAGTAGTAATACAAATCATATCAGTTTGGATTCCACTTTTCTGATCCCTACTATCCCCTCCTCAGGATAGCTCACTCAGTGAAATAAAAAGGATTTTCCTCTTACTGCAAGCTAAATTATGTATTTACCCCTCTATCAGAAAAGCAAGGTTCCCTTTTAAAGCCATAACAGACATCAATTGTCAATCCCACCTCATACCACCCTTTTGAAAAGGGAGGAACAGGAAAAGTTTATATGAAAAGGCAAAAATAAATATGAGCACACGTGTCAAAGCTGGGAACATCCTGAAGTTCAGATAAGCCTGTGCTGAAAGGACATGAAATAAATCCACACAGTGGGGGGAACATACAGAAAAATAACCTGGGATTTAGTGCTTTATCATCAGCAGGAAGTGAGAAAATGCTCGCATCACTCTGGCCACCAAACCAGCTCCCTGCGAAACACCAAGACACTACACCTTCACAAAGGGTGGCTTTTATTGCTCCACCCGTGAAAATTCATTTCCTTTTGTGCACAGACTACGTGCAGGGTACATGCACAAACTATGTCAGACACAGAGGAAGACACAACAGATGCACAATGAAAGAGACAGAAGAACAGTCCATATATATCATTTCCTGTTTTACTCTAGAAGCCTAAGTAATAGGTTTGTTATGAACTGGAAAGGGAAGATGCTTGTGTTACACATTGTGCAACATTCTCCATGGGATAAATTCACAAATTTTAACATCAAGGGGACTTCAAATGCACACTGAGTTGATTACGAGTTTCCTACTGAATTGCTTAAAAGATAAAAATAAAGTATGATACACTGATAATCTATAAAAATGGAACTAGAAAGATGTATTGTTATCATCACAGTTTTACCACAGATATCACCTTTAACAGCTCATTTAAGATCATTTCCTTCTGCAGCAAATGAGGGTTCACCACACGCAGCTCATGAATGTATGGCAGAGTTCAATGTATGGCTAAGGACTTGTGGGACCACCAGGTCAGTGTTACAGGGTTGCACAACTGCATTCTTCAGCGTGATCAACTACTCACAGAGAGCTGTAAGGAAGCCTCACTTAGCACCCAAAGTGGTACCTGGGTTACTGGCAAAGACAATCCATTCCGGCACTTTTCACTGTAACCAAGTGGAATACAAAAAAAAACAAAAATAAAACTGCACATTTAGCTTTTGAATGAATAACAAGACTACTTTCACACACAAAAACCAGCCAGTATTTTAAAGTTATGATTTGAAGATACCAGCTATTACTGTTTGAAACAAGTAACTAACCATGAGCTATGTCAGCATCTTGATTATACCCTGCTTCACAAGCTTCCATAGGGGACAAATATGAAATGAACAAGTGTCTGATACTACTGGAGAATTCCCAGTTTTCTTTACCCAAACATCCAGAAAACCAAGTCAGCTCCCTAATAAACTAGTGGAGAGGAACAGAAAGCAGAATTGCAAAGATGTTCTTATCACCCCACTAACAGGAATGCAGAAGCACTGTTATTGCACTCCAAGGACAACAGGATCAAGCCTTGCCTCAGCGCAGACTTGTCCACTTTCACAAGTAAGCAGTCATTTCTACAAGAATAAATGAGAAGATTTATACAGAAGTAACCAGGAGTAAACTGGACCCACAGACATCTGGAACCATCATAAGCCCTTACACTCCCACTCCAAAACACTACTGTCTCTGTCACAAGAATAACCACCACCAAAAAAAAAAAAAAGGAAAAAAAAAAGGCAGTTTAATGCAGTGTTGTTTTACATGACATGACTAAATCCAGTATATTTCTTAGCTGACAGAGATTATCTTTGAAGTTGTCTTTTTAGGAGGTAAAAATGTGTAACGTTTACAAAAAAAAAAATTAGAAGTTACTGAAGTCTAATATATTTTAATTGCATACTTCTTGTCCCCTAAAATGAAACATTGTCTAGCAACCAAACAGAAGCTGAAACTAGTCTTTTATGTAATTCTTATGAGGATCTGGAGGTGCCCTATACATGGCTCCTATCTACTAAATTCCTTAATCAAGGTATAGGCACATTGGTTTCTTAATCCTTTAAAGGCTGTCACATTAGCCTTCAGTCAGATAAGAGCTCTGAGTTAAAATATCATATGGGACACAAAGAATTTACTTTTATTTTAAGACATTAAATATCATATTTCAGATTCCATCAAATCATTTAACTAAGTTAGAGGTCCTAACTTCCTCCTGAAAGATTTCACAGATAATCAACTATCTTACCTTCACAAACCTTTCTCAAGACACACAGAGACACCCCCATGCAACTGATTTCCTGGGCTGGGGACAAGAACCATCCACGATTCAGTATGACCTTGGCAAACTGGGGCATGCAGGGACAGTGGCGTGTCAAGATGTGTAAATGGGGCGTAACCCAACAGACACAGCTACCTTCAGCTAACACAGTAGTCACAAAATTGTATTGCCTTACTCCTAACTCACATAAAAGCTATTTCTGTTTGCGCTTTTTAATACTGCTTACTGAAGTAATGTCATTACTATTTTGTGAAACACTACAATGCTGTGATTCATGCCCTCAGGACTTTCAACTCCCTCCACTGACTACACGGGAAATGTGGACACCTCAAGTCAGGAGATAATCAGGTGCCTAAGTAGACAGCATTAACTCACAAGACAGTGCAGAACTGACATGAAAGACTCTAGCTTTAAGCCCAGACTGAATCACAAATGCAATCTGTGTCTAAGTGCAGGTTAATTAACAACTTTGCAAGGTACAATTGATCACCTATGGCAAAACCTTAATCTTATATTTGGGTATATAAAAGATAGATTATATACTATAGCTGTCTTGGCATCTAAGAAACACATTACCTAGTCCTATAGTTACATATTAAAGGAACATCTGAAGCCTTACTAAGTACACAGGAGACAGAAAAGTAAAGCAACTCCACGGGACAAAGCATGCCTACCTGCTCTGTTCAAGTCCCCGTGAAGTCAGCTACAGCCTTTAGTTTCCATAGGAGTTAAATTAAATCAGAATCTTCAAAACACACACTTCCATCATGAATTCCTGTATGTGTATTTCAGGCCCTGGTAAATTGAAAGTGATCCAAGTATCCTAACTTAAAGCAACCTCAGTCAGATATTACAGTCAAACTAGTCTGTCACCCAGAAAAAAATATTTAAAATATGTAAATATTCAGTCTTGGTTACATTTTTCAAATACAGATCATACATTACCAATGATGTGGGAAGCATCCAGCACTTCGTATGCTGTTGAATCATTCTTTGCTCCTCTGACAGTCACTTCTGAACAGCTGCAAATGCACACAGGCTACAGTAAAACCGATGTTTTAAATAACAATTGACACATTAATTTTCTTAAGTTGGGAGTTTTACTGAAATCAGTCAAGAATAATGTTTCCTCAAAGAACATATTGAAAGTGTGTTTATACTGAAACTGTAATTCTGGATTGATCAAGACAAAAATTAATAGCTTGGGCACAATATAAGATGATTCTGAAAAGGTCCTCATTTAAGACTCAAAAAACCATAAGTCAGGAAAATTTCAGTTCCAGTAACCAAGAACTCCATTCCATCTGTGAATGTGCCTCTGGCTTCACTCAGCTGTCTGCTTACAAAACAAAGTCTTCTTTGTTTGATATCCCCTCATACTAGTGAACTTCTTTATTTACAAGCCGCAATTTCCTTTCTACATCTCCCAAAACAAATCATAGAATATCCTGAGTTGGAATGGACCCTCAAAGATCATGAAGTCAAACTCCTGGCCTTGCATGGACAACCCCAAGAATCACATCATGTGCCTGAGAGCACTGTCCAAAAAAAAGCTAAGCTTAACACAGCTTTTCTCCTAAAGGGAATGATATAATAAAACTGTAAAAAGGAACTTCCAGAGGTCCCATCCAAACTCAGCTGTTCTACAATTCTGTGATCTTCTGGGGGTCTTTGTATTTTAAAGTCAGACTGCTTCCTTCAGGCAATCCCTTCAGCACAGATCTAGATTTTAAAATGACAAAACTAAGTCGTGAATTTGGACTTTCAACACCTATCTTTAAATCTGTCCTTAAGAGACTAAGGGCAGCTGAATACAAGTTTTTTTGTTGGCCCTTTCCTATGGAAAGACACCAGACACTTTTTTGTCTCTCTGAATCTTGTAACCTTCATTCAATGAAAAAAGTGGCACAGGCCCAGGTACAGAGCCCACCTGCAATGATGCCTACCAGCAAGGAACTGATGGCCACCAGGAAGCCACAAAGAAGCCCCTTTGCATTGTCAGGCATGAGCAGAGCACATTTCCAAGCATCCATCCTTTCTCCACTTCATGCTACCTGACAGCCTAGGGCCCCAAGACAGAGTCCTACAGAACAAGTGTTTGCTGTTAGAGGGTAGAGTTGATTGTTGACCTACACTGAACAAACTGCCACTTCGAAACACTATTTGCCATGTTTATATTAAAGTCACAGAGGTGCTAACAGAGTAGTCACTAACTTCTGGGCATGTCAGAGCACTTGGACACTTTATTGCACTTTCATGAACCTGCCATAAAAGCTCAAGGAAATAAATGAACTAATAGGAACTCACTCTAACTGCGTAATTCCAATCTGTCAATAACTGATCATATTCTTTCCATATATGATTAACAATGTTGAACTGAGCATTGTGTCCCTTTAAATGACTACAGAAAGTTGATATGCTCAGATAATGGCCCATAAAGGCAAACAACTCAAGAGGAAGTTTGCGAACATCCTAGAATTTCTATTAATTACCAAGAGGGAGTTTTCCAAGTGTATACTGCATATGGCCAGTTGTTTGCTCTTCCCCTCCTCCTAAATACACTAGCAAGTGGAAAGGTAGAAACAAAATTAGATTAGTTTTCCATTTTGCACCTCAACAATCCTCAAAAAAACCTTTATGTAAAGTTAGGGAATTACTGGTTTGGTTCTCTAAGCAAGTATTTCCAAGATATGGAAGAGTGTTTTCTAAAACAGCCTGCTTGCATAGCACAGAATGGCTTGTGAAAAGGAGACCCAAAACCAAAATGTATAAATAACCAACTTGTTGGCCAGCACAATTAGCAAGAAGAAATTGTAAGTATTTTTTGCAGATGAATTGCAGGCAAGCACCAAATTCTACAAAAGTTACATTTCCAGTTTTATCTTATGGTGATGCTTCAAGAAAAAGGAATTGTTTCCACAGCAGCAGAATCTTAATAATTTAACCATGGCTCAGTGTAACTCAAGTAGGAGAATGTTAACTTCCTATATTGAAATCTAATCCAAACCAAGTTTTTATTTATTACTGTTATAGGTTTAATTGTACTGTTTTATGCACAGACAAGAAAAACTCAACCTATCCAGAAACCTGTTTTGCAAAGTCTCTCCATCCTAAGTGTTTCATACAGATATAAGTAATCTTGGGGCTTCCCCTATTATTAACAGATCTGGCTGTAATTACACAATGTGTTTTACACTACTTGAAAACTTCACATATTTAAAAAACATATGGAATCTCTAGGAAGAGATAATGAAGTGAAAGTGTCTGAAGTTTAAAACCACACAAGATAGTAAAGGCAGAAGAAAAAACAAAAATAAGACTCCTGGAGCTGGCACTGTTCTCATGTCTACAGCTAGATTAGAACCAAGTTTAAAGGGCAAGGAAAAACAAGTTCAGCTTTTAGTGCTGGACTTTAATCTGCATCAGTTCATGACAGTAAAACTTTTAATAGCTTGTACTCATAGCCAATGTTACGAATTCTGCACCACTGAGCAGCCCTAAACTCCCAAAATGCTCCTGTTTTAGTAAGGAAATCAAAGTGCTACAGAACAGAAATGTCTGGATTTTTTTTCACTTGGGGCTGCTGACAGTAGATTACCACTGTTATCTACGCATGAAAGCCTGAAGCTGACAACATTAAACATACACATATATAAACCTAGGTCTTCCAAGCATCAGAAATACAAAACAAGTGCTATCTTATAAATAGCACAGCCCAGCCTTCCAGGAACATTACAGTCCAAACTGCTCCCAGACCTGCAGCACTTCAACACAGCAGGAATCCTTTCCCAAAACTATCTGCCAAGAAAAATTATGAAAGGGAAAGTAGGAATATGTAATAAATCAAGCTAACTCACAGTCATGCAATCCCATTTACAAAGGAATCTTTTATACTTATGACAAAGAAATCCCACAGCACAGTCTGTGTCAGAAACCTCAGGTGCAGAGGATGTCTGCCTAAGCTTAAGATGGAAAAAAAGGCAGCTTAACTTTCAACTATGAGCTCCAGAGCATCACAATGAACAACACATGCCAAAAGTCAACTGGGCTTCCAACAAACGTATACTTGAAAAAGAAAATGGACTACTGGAAAAAGGTTTTTCAGGATGGAAGATGATACTGGCAGTTTTGAAAGAGTTTGAATACAATGATTTTCTTAAATGGTCTGATCTCTTTTTGGCCCTCAGTTACCCAGTGAATACATTTCACAACTTTATTTCTGCTATATATAGAGTCAGAAATGCATTTGCTTTTGAGAAATCATCACTCATTTCTGTGATAGCAGATTACCCAGAGAAGGAAAAAAAAAAAAGGTAAGAGGCAATGTCGTTCCTCCCACTCCCCTAAAACCAGAGTTCCTCCCTGCACACCACAGCCTAACTGTTCTGTGACATAATTTATGCAGGAAAACCAATAGTCCCTTCTCTTGTTAATATATTTCTTGTTTTGAATTATTATTACTATTTTCTTCTCCTTTTCTCCAAGCTTAAGAAATGTGTTGGGGATAAATTAAAGATCTGTATAACCAAGGAATGCTACAGAACAAGAACAATGCTACAATGTTTATTAGCATTCATAAGATACTATATAGATCCTAGTTTGCATGTCCCAACTCAAAACAGCAAGAAACAAGCAAACCAAAAGACTAAATTTAAACATGCTTCTATACAGTTAAACCAGCACAAACTGCTGCAGTCATACGCAAAAGTATATTAATGAATTCACTGACATGTCTGGCTATAACATAGATTAATGCTGAGGCTTTTTAATTTATCCATTTTTCAAATCTCCAACATCTAGAGAGCACCAATCAAGGACTAGGCAAATTAAGTGTTCACTTGAAGGCCTTGATTTGTCTCTGCACACGTGTTAGCTACAGCATTCCTGCTTGGTTAAAAACAGAAGACAAGTTTGTCTTACCATCACGTTTTCCAAACAGAGACTTCCAAACCTGCGATTAAAACACTTTTGTACAACCTTGGCAATGTTAGCTTACTAGCTGGACACTGGAAATAGATATTAAGTTACAAGGAAAGAAGAAAGAACAAATGCACTATTATTTAGACAGCATGCCTCTCCCCAAAGGAGACTAACAGCTACTATTTTACAGAGTTGGCATTTTATAGAATTTTATTCATAATAAAACAGAAGACATCTTATCACATATAGTCTTATAAGCTGCATTTTTTTAAAAAAGGTATTTTTAAGTTTTCTAAAATGTATGCTTTAATTTAGTAACCACACTACAAACATGGGAAGTATCTATTGATTAATTCATCTTACTTAAGAAGTGAACTTCTATTATAAGCAGCCGTAAGCAGTGCAAAGAAAGAATACTCAACTAGGAGGAAAAAAAAACCCCTTCATACTGAGGACTTTATAAATGGCTTATTTTTATATTATCTTCACTGTCTAAAAATCCCACATGCACACAGGAGTGAGGTGATCTGAACATAAATCTGGAAGAAAAAAACCCGCCATTGACCCTTCTATAGCCCACAATACCATCATCACACGTCCCTGACTCTTCATGTTCCTATCCAGACCAAGTCTAGAGAGACACTCAGAAACTTGAAGATAAATGAAACACAGATGAGAAATTAACATGTGAAAGTTAACAGAAATCTCAGTCACCACAGCAAACACTCTTACTCGGGGGGTAAGATACCCCTTACTTTCCACTGCACAATTCTTCACAGCCTTTTTTTTCCACCTGGAAATTCCTTCACCTGAGGAAGCTATCAAAAAATGGTGATTGGGCTAACTTCCAAAATGGTTCTTTCACTCTACACTCAAAATGTTACAGTACTTTTTATTTTCATTGTTTTACTTTAATGCATTTTTAAAGGTGCCATCCAACTTTTAAGGCGTATTCCTGAAGAAAATCAAGAGTATTAGAAGGGAAATTAGTGTGGCATGGCTACACTGTAACTGCATTCCCTCAAGCAGAAAGGCCTTAAACGTTTCACTGAAAGAGACTTTTTCAAGTATTTATAAAGCAGACTAACATCAACCCCATGGGGGAACATCCTTCCTAGGGGCAAGAAGCAGTAAATTCATATTCACAGAGCATGGGGGAAAAAAAAATAATGCCCAACTCCCCATTATGATTACTTGCCCTCAAACTAGCACAAGTATTTCTCCTGTGTTCATTATGTTTGGAGTTCTTAGGGCCTCATTAAAATAATTTACTACAATTACAGAAAAAATCAGGAGTGAAGTGTGCTTGGAAACTACAGATGTGAAAAAGAAACCTCTCAGTTGCATCACCAGCAAGATACAACTTCCCTGCCCTCTGCTTACTCCTCCTTTATAAGAGATGGCAGGTCACAGACTCCCCTACAGTTAGTCACTGCAGCATTGATTAGATGTCATAATCGAAAGAGAATCAAGATACCTTATTGTCATCTTCCAGTATTTCAGGATGGAAAAGGTCCTGTCTGCCTCAGTAACATTAAGCAGAGCTGCCAGATGATCCCCATCACATGAGCAACAACTCTTAAAACTCTTAAGAGAGGTGTCATGGGTCTGTGGAGCCTGTTCAAGCAATGAAAAGCAGTAACACTAGCTCTGACTCACAAAAGGAAAACAGCCAAGTTGAAGACATCCTAAAAGACAGTTTATATTTAGAGAAAGATAGAGGGATTTGCAAAGTGATGTAATTCCTTAAACATACGCTCCTCTGTTTGACAGAGGGCAAAATATGATTAAAAAAGAATAACACATTTCTCTAAATAATGGTAAATATTTCCTTGAACTTCAGATTTCATCAGCACAAGACAAGTGGATAATGACGACCGCTATTGTAGATCTCACTTTTCCATTAGCAAAGCTGGCTCAAACAGAAGGCGGGGAAGGTGGTGGTGGCTGTTTCAGTGGACTGTCAAGGTTACTCCTGAAACATCGTGTTGGACCAGTAGATCCGCTTAACGTTTACTGGCCGGTTCTGTACTGCTCTTCATCACCCGCAGAACCTCCCGAGGATGATCGACAGGGACCGACCACCGCCGGGCTGCACCAGCGACCCCCGGCAGCGCAGACTTCGGGGCCGGTGTCAGAGTAAAGCCTCCTGTGCCGGGGGGTGGCCGCAGGGCCGGGGCCGGGACCCCCCACTCGCACAGCCCCCGACGGCGAGGGCTGAAGGGCTGCGCTGCCAGACGCACCGCCCGCCTCGCCCCAGCCGCGCCGCAGACGGCGCTCGGCGGAGCTCCGCGGCTCCGACAGCGGCCGCCCCCGCCCGCGGAACAGCCGCCTACCCCCGGAGTGCAGACCCGGCTGCCTCGGCCCGGCACCCCCAGGGCGCTCCCGGCGCCGTGCCGGGGCGGAGGACGGAGGACGCCACGGCGGAGGTAATCGCTAACTCGCTGCCCCGCTC
>VXAD01010765.1:71740-147633 GCA_013399195.1 Dicrurus megarhynchus | reverse complement strand
GCCGGAGCCGCTGGGGCGGGCGGAGGCGCCCGGCTCCCGGATTGAGTTTAGACGGGCAAAGATCCAAAATTAACGTATAAAGCGCCCTTTTAGCTCTCTGACGAGTTTTGCAGCGCTAAACGTGCTGGGAACAGAAACACGTTCACACCTTGTCTCAGGAAGCCCGCGGGGCGGGAGTCGGGTTTGGCACTTCCCAGCGGCCCGCGGGTAACGCAGAGCCAAAGCACGGGGATCCGGGATCGGTCAGGTGTGCGATGGCTGCTCGGGCCCCCAGCGAGGTTCCTGAAAGGCATTGTCTTCTGCTAAAGCTTCAGGCTTCACAAAAATAAGAGAGGGCTGTTACTCCACACTCGGAGGATAAGGCTGGAAACAAATTATGCTACTGTACTTTCTACATTGGGTGTCAGGAAGACGTCCAGATCCTGGGCCACATTGCTGTGTGCTCACTTAGCAATGCTGGGAATGTAGTGCTTGGAAACAATAAGCCGGTTAGTTAGAAAATAAACATAGCATAACAAAATATTTTTGTACTTTATTTTACAATGTTTAATTTATAACACTGAGTTTTTGTATGATTGTCAATGTGAATTGTAGTTGGTACAAATTCCGTTAGTTAATAGAAATGTAAGTTGATTGTTTGCTCGGGGGTGTATATTTTGATCCTGTCATTTAATTTAATGGTAGTTGATGTTACATAGTGGCATTGTTCACTACAGCCTCAGTTTTTCAGACCATTATACTCAGTTGTATTGCTGTTCCTTTAGATCTCTCTTAGAAATGCAGTGAAATCAATGACTCGCATTAATTTCAATAAATTTTGCATGGATATCATGGAAATAAGCCAATCTACTTTTGTTGTAGGCAACAGCCACCTACAAATGCTTTCCCATCTTATATATAAAAAGTTCAACCCCCAGTGGCCTTCAGCTGTCCTTATATATTAAAACCAATTTTTCAAAACATAGATCCCTTTTTTTCTGTGAGTATGATTACCATTAGAATTCAGTGTCTCCAGCATCTGTGGACTTCAGGCCAGATACACAGCCATGAACAGAAAACAAAGAGAACAGGCCACAGTTAGGAAAGGCAAAGTTGGAAACAAGGTTATTTTCACCTTTTTCTGATGAATCTGAGCATTGAGATTTTCAAAGAGTTCATCATGACCTTTTTTAGAAAGATAAACTTGGGAACATCCAGATATGTGATCCATTTTTATCTACTATCTAAATACTAAGTCATTTAAAATGTTATTTTCTAATTTTTCTGCAGCCATACAGACTAGTAACACTGAAGTTACGATGGTTATTTAATTGCCTGGTTACAGAAACCAAGAAGAGAAAAGCTGAATATGCATTCACGAACACTAATAATGACACTTTTCAGCCCTTCTTTCACCCCTTTTTCCTTCTCTTTTTAGTGTATTTTGGCAAGCTTTGGGGTTTGGGAATTTTTTTGTTTGGTTGGGGTTTTTTTGGCTTTGTTTCTGTTTTTTTCCTGTTGTTTTGTTTTTTGAGGTTTCTTTTCCTCTTGTAGGTTCTTGCAGGCAATGGGTTTCAGATAAGAGTACAAATCAAAGTCCAGCTTTTATTTTTACAGCTACTCAGACTTTTCAAATGTGTCTCCTTTTTGCTTCCATTGTCTTTTGAACTGATAGTATTTAATTTGGGTTACTGGATTATTGCTGTTAGAAATGCTAAATTGTATTGATGGTCTTGAGTTTATATTTAAGCATATAGCCTGTCATTTCCAGTGACATGTACTGTTCTTGTAAAACATCTTCTTCAATGTCCTTGGGCTTGTCAGGCTGAGTGGCATGCTTGTGCTCAGCCATTGTTCTCCTCCTACGGCTGGATAAATTTATTAGTTAGACAGATTTAGCACACAAAAACTGTCCAGCAGATTTCAGCCTTCATGCCAAACAGGTCTAGGAAAGCAAGTGGGTTTACACATGGAAGTAGCCGTAAACAACACAAGAAAAAAAGTGCCAGTCAGCCATGTGAAATTATTTGAGTGCCTAAGGGGTCCAGTTAGATGAATAAATTTGAAAGGTTAATGCCCACTGCAGTATGCCAGACTTCTTCACAGAGCTTACCATCTTCGTAGTAGAACAGGATGTGTTTCTGTCTCTCATACCCCAATTCATCGTCTATTATCTCAGTACAAACAGACCTTACCTCTAATGTGAACATTCCTTGCTGCAATCTCTGGCCAGGAGGCAGAGCTTAAACCGAGGAAGTGATAGTGTTTTAAATAATTTTAAGTAATTGTACCAAAGGACATCTTTGAGAGCCATAGTGTTTGCAGGAGTGAGATCTGAGAAACAAACTCTGAGCTTGCCTGTATGTCCTGTAATCCTGTGGGATCAGGAGAGAGGTCCAGATTCAGAAAGGTTCACTTTTCATCAATTCCACCGGAATAGAGATGAAATACAGATATTGGTGGTTATCTGGGTGTAAGATTCATCTGAGTATTCAAAAGCAAAACTTAGCCTTTGCTCCAGGAACACATGAGGCCTTTGAAATGGTTTGTGTGCAAGATACTTAAAATTACGTTTAGATAATAAACTGCTTCTGAGAAATACGACCTCAGAACTAAGACAAAAGAAATGTTTTGTGGGCCTGGAAAGCAGAAGTCTGACTATTATAGTTATGCAGTTGAAGCACCAGAATGTCAGTGATAAGCAGCTTGATAAGGAACTAAAAAGCAGGATATCTACAGTTTCTCACAGCACTAACAGTACAGAACACCTGAAGTCTTATATAGGAAATAATTTTTAAACATATTATTTAAAGATATGTAGCATAAACTAAATGTGCAAGGTTGCTAATGACAAGTTCTGGCATTCATGCTTAGTGCATAGCTAAAGTCATTAAGCAATTTAAGTGCTTTACAGTTGCAAGACAGAGAAAATGAATTTTAAGAAAGTGTGTGATACAATTTACTGATGAGCGGAGCTGTGTCCTGGACTTTGGGATTTCTCAGGCTCCAGTGCTATGGGAGCCAGAACTGTGTTCTGAGTTGCCTGCATACGCTGCCCCCCTAGCTAATTGTTCTAGCCCTCAGATCATAAAACCCCTCATGGCAAATCCACCGAGTCTGTGACTAGAAGTAAAGAGAGTCAGGGGCTGGGTGAGTGGCAGGGGCAGTCTCTAGAGCAGCCAGTGTTCCTGGTGCCTAGTGGGAAAGCAGCCAGTCTTGAAGAGTCAAGAGGTGGGATCTGTGGAGAGCTGATGGCAGGAGGGGTAAAACCTTGAGCAGCGTAGGTAAAAGAAGAAACTACTCATCTGGGATGAATGCATGTATACTGCAGAACTACAGCACATCCCCAATGTGTCATCTGAAGGACCACAGCTGTTTTTGCTTCAGAATGAAATAAGTTGTATTGTTTTTTCTAATGCTGAAAGAATGCATTCATATGTACAAAAGTAAGTGGACAGATTTGCTTCTGTATTATTGTAAAAGGTACAAATAAAATTTTAACATAAAAGGATACTTCCCATGATCCTTGCCGAGTCATATTTTCTTGTAGAAGTCCTCATTGTTAGCAAGTGTTGCTTAACAAAAAGAAATTTAGGACAACCTGATCCATAGAATTAATATGATTTACTACAGTTTGCAGAAAAAGCATTATGTATTGATGCACTGCAAAATTGATGTTTATACTAGTAGATACAGACTTTTTGGTGATAATAAGGTCATTTGACAAATTGCTTTTAGCCCTTTCTTATCCATGGAGGGAGCATTCAGGAATTCTGCACTTCTTTCAGCAGCAGAATGTATTGGCAGGTAGCAAAGTAGGCATTCCTGCTCTCTTATCTTCAAGACTGTTCCATAATAAAAACATCTCTGCCCTCAAATACCTTCCTGAAGGTATTCCTTCTATGCAGCTGAAAGAACAGCCAAAAGGATTGAGCATAGGAAGCAAGACAGGCTGAGCAAAAAACCACATCAGGATATGGGATATTCCACAGCAGGATCTATGGAACATGTAAAGGAATGCAGGTTCATCTTGGGCCTCTCATGGCACCATAAAACAAGAGCAGGAAGTTTCAGTACTCCAATATGTCAATAAAAGAGCTGTATGTGGAGGATTCCGTTCTACATTCAAAAGATGAAACAAACAAAATGAGGCAAGAAAAAAAATAATATTTCACCATTTTTCTGTTCAGTCTTTCTTCACTGATATCTTCTGATGTTTATTCAGTTCCTGTTTACACTAAAAGCAATATCTCTAAGCCTGCCAATTGAAAATTGAGATGTTTAATTAAGTATGATCACTGTCCAAAATAAATAGCCCTTAATTCAAATCTAATTAAGATAACACCAAGATATACAGAGGCATAGATAGATATGTGTGTATCTATATGTGGAAAATCCAAATCCCTGATTACTGGGATACATTAAAATTGTCCTAGTTCCTGCAATGAAGGTACTGGATCTTGTTGTCAGAACATGCACGGACCAATTTAAAAATATGTGAAAATGAGATGAATAATTGCCTTCATTGACCAATGATATCTCAGAAAACTTGCAGGCACAGCAAGTCAGAGAAGGGTGAGGTGGCACAAGTAAGCCTCAGATATCTTGGAAATGTTTGTGGTATTTTCCTAACTTTTTTTTAGAAGATGCACTTTTCTGAAAAGACACATAGTGTGTTAAGCAGCAGTGGGAGCTTTTAACTAGCTTTAAATTTAAATTCTCACTGCTTTAGGGTTTGATTAGTCCATGCTTATAGGACTGCAAGGACCCTGTCATTTTATTAGATCTGGTTGGCTTAGTCACTAATTACAGGTTTCTTTTGACCAGTAGATAAAATCTGAGCATAATGTTTATGATTATCGGGGAATGACATCACATGCTGCCTGGCCTAGCACAGTATATGACCTGACCACAGAAATTCTAGTGTGATTTGTAATGTGGTGTGGGGAATGCAACATAAAATTATATACCATTTGCACAGCATGCCTTACTGTTTATCATCACTTAATGGTTGGTATCATAGCCATGTGAACAGTGGTGTTAAATATGGGTCTGAGTATGACATCCAAGGACTTTAGAAAGGTTAGAAATACACTTTCATGACAGTTAATTTAAAAATTTTTACATTTTAGTATTTGCTGTGGAGCCAAGAGTACTTAGAAAGTTTACAGCAATTATTTGAAAAAATGCCTTTCATGGTAAAGGGGAGAAAAAGCAAACAGCACTGCATAATTTACAGTGATGCCTGTACAAAGCACTTGTGTAATGTTTCTTCGGCTCCATAATATTCTTTCCTAAATCATGTCCCAGGCTAGATAATACAAATGAAAGAAACAAGTTTATTTTTCTATTCAACTTGCAGCTGTGAATAAAAAAAAGGGGAAAATCTGATTGCTTTGGGAAAGTTTTGTTCTTCCTGAAAACCATTAAGTTTATTTTTTATTATTTCAGTGATTATGGACCCTAATTTTGTTTAATGTGTAAACCATTATGTATTAACCAAGGGAGAGGTTGCTTGGGGGAGCAGTGGAGTAGCTGTCACTAGAATGGGCAAATGTCTCTTTTAAGTGATCCCTGCTTTGAGTTTGGGCAAAATTACTTCTAAAGGTCTCGACCTAATAAAATTTTCCATGACTGAGTTAGATTCAAGTGTCCACCTGAAGAACTGGGAGTAGGATCGGTCTGAGGCCAGCGCAGACATTCAAAAAATTGAGAAGGTTTTATCCTGCGGGAGCACTGGGGGGGACATGAGGAGATGAATCTGGACTGCAATAAATTCTGCAAAGCTATCCTCTGTCATCATGGTGGTCAGATGTCCGGTGAGACTGAGAAAGTTTCTTATATTTCTTGTAACCTCCCACATAAAATTCTTCAAGGAACTTTTCAAACTGTGTATTGCTGAATCTTCAAAGTAGGAATAAGGAGTAAGAAAAATTGCAAGGACTCACTTAATTGTAAAAAAAAAGTGAAACCTCTGCTTAAAACAACTCATCATAAGCAGAGCACAATGTTAAGGCATGCTTTTGAATTACACACTGAACTATAAAATTTTTCATGCACCAGCATTGCTGCTTACATTTTTTTTAATAATAATCATCAAATTAAAGCATAAAAAAATCAGCAAATCCACATCTGCAGAGAAGTTGATTCAGCATCGGTCACTGGAAGAACATAAATCTTTCAGAAGCTTCGAGATCTTGCCAGGCCTTATTCTCTGGGACTCAGATTTGTTGTTCTAATGAGTTTGTTAACTGCAACCAGTCTGAAAAAGATACAAGAAGGCAGATACAAAAACTTGTTCCAGAAATAATTATGCATCACCGCTCCTTGACTTGTGTTGACAATTTTTTTCTAATACAGATTTATAACATTAAAATAGATTTCCTGTGGGGTTTTATCTTTGTTTTTCTGCAACTGACCATCTGCCTGCCTTTTGTGAGGACATATCAATTTGAAAATAGTTTCAAAATTCTCTGTATCATAGACTTAATATGTGAAGTAGTGTTAAATTCAGGGCTAGATTCTGCTCGTGGTAAAATCAGCCACAGGCTCTGTTAAGGCATTTAACAATAGAAGACGTTCAGTGTTTGCCAGTGCCAGAGGTTATACTGAAATTTCATTAGACATAATTTGTACGGACAGGTTGCTTGGATAGGGATTTATGACAGTAGGAAAATGTCAGGGTTTTTTAGAATAGTGAGGATTATTATGTAGAAATCCACTTACAATCTGAAAGCTGTAAGATAACATTGCCCAATTATTGACAGTAAATTATATCTTGTCTTCAGAGGCAGAAGGAGTCAAATAAGAGGTCTTAAGAAAGAAATTAGTAAGTTATTTAATAAACTTTTTTGATGTTTAAATTATTTCTATATCCTATATATGCAAATGTTTCTGTGGGGATACTTCTGAAATAATCACAGGTCTCAAAGCTTTAATACCAGTGCCCTGAGACTTTCTGCAACAGAGGTGAAACAGCCATTTCCAGTAAGGCCTAAGCAGTGCAAAGCGTGTACGGACTCTCTGTGTCCCACCAACACTGGAAGGAGCAACAGGGTTCACAATCCTTGCTTCAGAGTGAGGAGCCTTGGAGTTGTCAGCTTCAGCCCTGCAAGCATCTCCAAATTTAAGAAGGTTTCACTGCATAGAAAAAAGGAAAGTAGCAAGCATGCATTCTTAATAACTTTTGAGTTTCATTTTATGTTGAAGATAATCAATTTTCAGCCTGTACATAGCGTAGTACTCAACTTCTTTAACCGTTTAAAAAATCAGTTAGGTGAAATGGTTTTGTGTACTCTGACAGTGAATTAACTGCCCAGTGGATAGTTTTGCACTCATAATTAGCTGATTAATGGCACCATTTCCTCAGGGAACAAATAAAACCATGTGTGTCAAAATAGGCAGCTGTGTGCATGTGTGCAGACACACACATATACATGCACATAAAGGTAAAGCAATAGATGTTCAGTTTGTTTATTTCCTTCAAAGATGGAGTCTAATCAATACTGTGGTTTTGACCCTAAATCACTTACCAAATAATACAATTGATAACACCATCAGGTTTCTTTAAATACTAAAAATGCTGATTCAATAGCTGTAGTCAATATACAGAGACATAATCAATTTGGGGAGGGAGAAGTTATCGTGTAGACAATACTGCATTTGAAAGATTTGAGCACATGTAATGGATTGGTACTTTAAAATTTATAGTCTTGAGGATTTAAAAAAGAATACTTTTCCTTAGTATTAGAAAATTAATTTCATTGCACACCTATATATGGCCAGTAATGTTAACTTCCCAAGAAGGATTACAAACTCTCCAAGTACTTGAAATTTGCTCTTCTGGATACTCAGATAATTTTAAAATGTGGTTTGTTCTGAAAAGCTTTCATTCTCTGTATAATAGTAACAATAGTCACACTAACTTCCTTTCATGTCATTATTGATGTTCATTGTAAACATTTCTTAGCATAAGTTAGGAAGGACCTCTTTGCACTTTAAACTTTGTCTTGATTAGGCTTTATGTTTAACATTTCTAATAATGACCTATTTTTTTTTTTAATGGATTCTAAATTGTTTCTCTTCCCTGACTTTTACTTTCTGCAAACTAAGAGAAGAAGAAAAAATAGTAAAACATTCTCTGTCTATAAAAGAAAGAGATAACTTAACATGGAAACTGACTAACCTCTTAAATAATTTCAGTTGTCAAAGCACATTGACTAATGTTATCAGAAATGTTTCCTGTGAAGTATTTACACTAATGATATACAAAATATTAGAATTGTCTTTTGTTTGATAATCTGTTAACAAATTCTGTTGCTAATTAACAGGAATAATGATGAATACAGTTAATGGATAAAATCTAGAATTTGTTTCCTACAAAACAATCCCTCCCACCTCCCCAAACACCAAGATCTAGTAGCATATCTCTAACTTGTAGTTAACAATTAATTTTGTTATCTTTTCTGATTTTGAGTCATGCTATAGTACAGGATAATTGAGAAAAGAAAATCTGTGTAGAAAATAAGAGCACTTGCGAAAAACTTACTGTACATAGAATTAATTTCTTTTCCATTGCTAGGCCATTTTGTTGTCATCTGGCATAGTGTCATCATGTGTTTTGTTTCACTACCATGCTATTTTTAACCAGCATATCTCTTGCAAACAGGATAAAGTCTCTCTTTTTTTGGCGCTTTAGTGTCTAAATAAGTGGCTCTAAAATCAGCTTTCATTGCCACCATGCTAAGTGAAAAAAGTGAAAAAAGTGTTGGATATTTGTTGTATTTGTTTGCTTTTGTATCTAAAGGTAAACCTTTTTTTTTCAAGGTGAAAGAAAAAGAAATTAAATATCCATATTGTGCAACTTCTGCCTTGTGAGGCTTGATTCCTTTTAAAGGGAAGTGAAGAAAGTAGTCAGGACAAAAATTCCTAAAATGAAAAGGACAGTTGAGGAAGAGAAAACCATGAAGTGAAACACTCTTGTTAACATCCAAACACTGTTTTTAAAGTTAGTGTTCTGGGAATGAGAATGTTACTGCAATGTTACGAGCTAACTTGTGTTTCTCCATTGCATATCAATGTTGATAATCAGGATGTGCTGGCCCTACTTTGAAATGTGCACTTTGGCTTTGCTCTGTTCTCATAGCTGCCTAATTTCAGTGGAGTTACTTCTTGTTTCATCTTGCAATCTCAAACTTTTTTTTATCAATTTTCCTTTCATAAAAGCAAATACTTTGTGTATTTGTAAAAAAATCTTTCTACAACTGGAAAATTTTTTTTCAGTTGTTGTTTTTCATATTTATGTATGGGATTTTAAAACCCCCAACTCTCTTCTACTGCTTACCGTCAGTAAACCAAACACAAAAGACATTTTTTCTTTTCAGCTGCAATCTTTTATTCGGATGTGTTTAATATTCTTCTGTGCAACAGTGCAGATACAAGTACTTAAAATGGTAAAGTCTTCTTCCCAAGATAACAGAGTACACTGCAGTAATACCTAGAATGATAAACAAGTAACTACACTGTGTCCTATAAGAGGTTAAGGCAGTTTAAACTAAATAAATTGAAAACTTCATGGATTTTTCTATAGTTTTCAGAACACATTTGGCTTCAAAATACTGATCTGTGATTTTGTTCTAAGGTGTTAACACTGAGAACTCTGAGTCAGGGAGCTTTAGGAGTGTTTAACATAACAAAAAAAGCCTTAAATTAAACTAGGGAAAAACTTTTAGGAGAGAAAGAATTCTGTTAGTACCTAGGGCCATACATCCATGTTCATTTAAAAGGGATCCCTATGCCCTCAGATCACTAACTACTGCAGATTTGAATAGGAGTAGGTATGAGTGCAGAAAAGCTCATACTATGGCATTTACATCTGCACTCTCTGTAGGCATGTGGAAGCCATCCCAGATTGCCTGGTGTTTTTCCTTTGCTTATCTGCGTGGCACATTCAGGAGGCTTTTGGCAGCTGGCTCCTAGGCTCTCCTGTTTCTTAGCTCAGCCCTGCAAAAAATAGCCCCTGATAAAGAAACACATCACTATCAGGACACCATTACCTTTCTGCCCAGTAATTTTCAGTGTACTCTCTAGAAACCTTTCTGGTCTGCAACCTGAGAGCAGCTGGGCTTTGGGAATGGAGCTGTGCAGCCACGGAACAGCTCCCATCTCTCCAAAAACTGCAGAGTGGTAGGCAGGGAACAGAGCTGGCAGTGCAGCTGATGCATCTGACTGCCAGATGTCTCTCTCATAAACATCCAGACACCAACACCAAGTAGTGTCTGGAGCCTGGGGACAATACTGACTGAGCACTGTAGTGTGGCCATCAGTGAAGGGACAGCTTCCAGATGAAAGAGTCGATGCCCAAGTGCATAAATCTGTGCTGAGTTCCCCCTTTAGCTGATGAGGTAGACAGCTGACATTTCTGACAATCAACAAGCCTACTGTTGCCTGTCATCTGACAAAATAATTGGCATTCACCAGTTCAAAAGCTCTTGTCCATCATCTTTGTGAGTGACGGATATAGAAGGGATCATCCCTGTGCTTTCTCACCCCAGTTGTATCTGGGTTACGTACATGATGCTGCTTGTCATGTCTGTTCTTTTTAATTCTCACTTCTTCACCAATCCGCACACAGAAGAGGAATCACTCAAAATCTAACAATTTACTCAGACTGTAACTGGTCTAACCCACATGTTCTGGTGTTTTTCATAGATCTCCCAAGCTCTCATGAAGGAATTATTTTGAAGAGCTAGTCATCCTGACAGTCCAAAGCAAAGCAACATTAAAATCAGTCAATATTTATTTGGCTTTCTATTTTCAAGATGTTAGTTAAGGTGAGACAGTAAATTTTTCTATGACTCTATAATAAAATAAAAGTTTTATTTAATATTTATTCAGATTTCATGATGAGTAAAGGCATTTTCAATGCATAAGGACTGGTTAAAAAAATCCAAGATGTCCTACAGCTCTGAGATTGTAATTATATTTTTCAAAAAATGCAACTGATCAACTAATTGTTGAAAATTCAAAGCAAACTGAACAAAGAGTCTGCATTGAATTGACCTATTAGCTGTTAAGTATTAGAATGAGTATGTTCCCTTAAGTTAAAATTATTGAAGTCCTTTGCATGAATGGTACAGATAATGATGTCAGTGCTTTTGGATAATCACTAGAAGAAGTAAGAAAAAAACCAAAACCACCTTATTGAGTTTTGTGTAATTTTTATTTACAGAACTTTGCAAACAGGATATAGCAACAAAGGCCCATAGATGTATTTCCTTAAAAATATAATGTGACTTTGTAGTGTGCACAAAATATTTAAAATAGACAGAATGAAGAGTGGGAAGATTTCAAGGTAGGTAGTTATTTTTAGATGAAAACCCCGCAGAAGAAACACGTAGTATTGAAAAACACTGAAAACAACTCCCAAAAATATATTTTTAGCAATATCATTTCAAGGGGAAACAATTTAAAATGCAAACCAAGAAGTCATGCTTTTGACAGCTGGGAATTGAGATTTTGTGTTACAACAACTTGTCTAGGAATTAAAATTGTATATATACAAAAATATTATTATGTAATGTGATTTTTAATTTCAAAAATCTATCAAAATCATATTTTAAATTATGCTCCTGCTTCTTAAGATGCCACATTGCCAGCATTTGCTTCTCATATGAGGGGTAATTAATTCCATTAGAACTTAATTTTGCTGACTGGGCCGAAAAAAACCACTTCCTGACATTTCATCATAATGAAAACTCTTTCTCAAATATTTAAAATATGGTTTGTTAATGTGCATACAAGAATATTAAGCTTGTGTTTTGCTTTTTTTCGGAAACGTAGAAATCTTCAAATAAGATGCAATTGCCTTAAAAACACAGTGTCTCTAATAAAGAATGTACAGTCTCATGATCAAATGGAAGATGAGACAGGAACTTAGACTAAGTTTTTGGTGGGAAACAAGTCTAACAACAGAATCTTTTACACAATACTGAAATCACAAAACAGATTATGAAGAGCACTTTGAATCAGAAGTGTATTTTTAAAACATCTTCATAGGCTATTGTGTCTGACACAAAAGTAATTTCAGTATGTGGTCATACTTTGAAAATGTTTCTTGTGTTGCCTTAGATGATGATAGGGGACTATGGGGGTTTATTTTTATTTCCAGAAGGAAGTTTAGATGCTTGTCTTTCAAGTAGCTGAACTCCACATCAGGGATTCAGGTTTCTGAAGGAGAGAGCATATCTATGCTAGATATTCCATTAGGTAAGTAGGAAAGGCTGAGAAACGTGAGCATAGGGAAAGAGGAAAAGAAGCGCCTTCATTTTCTATTCTTGGTCTAAGAAAACCTGCCAATTTGTTGTATTTGTCCTAGTGAGAATGGGCAGTGAGCTCTTCACAAGCTCCTTGCTATCATGGAAACTAGCATGGACATCTGACATCAGTGTCCAAGTATCTGCACTTGAAACAGAGGTGCTTTGAGTGCTTCAGTTTCTTAGGCCAACTGAGCCATCACATGTATGACTTACTACTTGGGAATGTTTCAGTTGTTATGCATTTTTTCATACTTCCGTCCATGTGAAATCCCTCTCCATATCCTTTCAGAATGTCCCCACTCACTGTGCTGCTTTTGGAGAAAAATATGGGTAAATTATTTCCTTGGGGAATTGCTGCCAAATTCGGAGTTGTGTCTTGGCCGGTCTGAAAGTGGGAAAGAAAGACGAGAGATTTTGAGAAAAACATGAAAAGGCTTGTGGGATTGACAAAGGGACAGAGAAACAACAGCAAGTTCTCTAGAACATGTTCTGGCACCAGCCTAGGCAACATTTTCATCAAACATTAAGAGTCCTTGGATGCATTTTTTATCTGCAGTCTGCAAAGAGCAGATTGCTACTGTGTACAGTTCCAGTTTTGGTGAAAGTTGGAGAGAAAGTATGGTGGGGATCAAGGCATCTGTGGGGACTGCCTAAAAACTTTTTACATGCCAAATATTCCCATATAGGCATATGATGGAGGCATTCATATCCTGATGAAAAAGAAAAAAGCCCGTGCATGCCAATCTGTTGCTAGATACCAGAAACACAGGTTTTGCTTCAGAAAGGAGAGGACTGTTTTTCATTCAGCTCCTGTGTGGCTTTTTTTGGTGCTTGTAACAACATCTGGGACTGAAATAGAAAGAGGGGGGAGGGTCATGAGGAGGTCATGAGCCTTTGGGGATACTTCTGCAGAAATTTGTTGTCAGATGGATGCTACTAACACTGGGGAGATGGACTAATAAGCACACTTGAGCCTCTGATAGTTTGGTAGAGTAAGATGTAACTATGGAAGAAAAAATTACCACTGATTTCACTGAAACAAATTTCCTCTTAATGCTCCAGACTATGAACTCATGGACATGCTTTTGCAGAAATAATCTAAGCAATCTCTTCACCACTCTCCCAAACGGAGTGTTTATAGAATGGCACGGGTGGAGAGTCTGTTCACAGCAATTATCTGTGCTTCAGCAACGAGAACCACAATTCCTCACATTCACTCTAAGTGCTATAATTATCTCTCAATACTTGGTGACTAATTCGAAGCCAAGCACTGTTAGAGGCTGCCCAAGTAATATTTTAAGTATATTTTTAGAATGCATGGTTTTTTGGTAGGAAACAAAATTAATGAAACTCCGGTAGTTCTTACTACCTAACTCTAATACACACTCTGGATACAAATGCGGAAGAATTTGATTCCGTCTTAAGCCAATGAAAAAAGCTTTATTCTGGCAATATAAGCTGCAATTTCTATTATCAATGCATTTCAGTCATACACTAATCTGAGGAATTCAGAAGCATGTTGCTAATAAATCTCTGCCTAGAGCCTCTGTGAGAATAGATAATATGGCTGTTTCCTAAAGAGCTTAGATTAAGGCATAAAGATAGAAAATGGGAAGAGAAATTAGAATTCTTTGACTCAACCAGTAAATAATACTTTTTTTTTTTTTGCATACTTTGCAGTCAGTAGAGGTGTGAGATACTAGCCTAAAAGGTAGTTTTTCCTTCTAAAGCCAACTAAAGCAAAAGTAACATCTTGTAACAAAAAACCTGAAGAATTTATGGTGTACAAGTCAGCATAGCAGGTCACAAATATCCTTCCACAGTTTCTAAAAGCATCAGTGTAATACTTTCCTGCGGCAGAGACAAGACCTTTATTTTCCCAGCATATATATTTTTTTTTTTCCCAGAAGATATCTAGGAGTCTGATATCCCTTGGTGAACACAAAAGAGCCAGAGTTCTTTCTGAATGCAGGCTGCAGGCATGCAGCCTTTAGCAGTTTACACTCCACTGAGAGCAAAATCATGAATCTCATATTCCTTGAGAGCACTTGCTCTTCTCTGACCCAGAGGCAGACCTTCTGTGGTCAGAAGAAATTTATATCCAGATTTTGAAGCCGTGACAAGAACCCTTTTCAGGCTATAGAAATAGCTTTTTACGTATCAGTTTTTTCTGGGTGCTTTGACATCATTTGATGGATTCACAGCTTCTGGGGCTGTTCTTTACAGTCATCTTGATTCAGTCTCTACTCTTAAGAGTAAAGCACTTTAAGTAAAAAATAAACACAATTTTTTTCATGTATTAAAAGACAATAGGGGAAGATAACTTTTGGAAGATGGTTCCACGTATAGCTGTTAAACATAAAATTTTTCTTTTAAACATCCTGTTTTACTGATCTTCCAGAATCTACAAGAGAAAAGATCATATAAATACCATGGTCCTTGCACTCTTCTGCATGCACTCTCAGCCGCTGCAAGGATTAGACAAACATTTGCACTGACGCTATGGAATATTCCTTTTATTTCAATTTTCAGCTCTTGTGTGAAAAGTCAAGTGAAACACAAGATAAGAACACTCAAAGTAAGAAAATGCAAAACAAATAAATTATTTCAAGAATAATGGTATAAAAAACCTGGAAAAATAATTAAAAATTTGAAAAGGAAACTAGATTTATTTTTTAAATTTAATTTTAATCATGTAATACAGAAGTGTGAGGGTAACAGAAAGTTTTCTTTCTTAATATCTTGAAGTAATTCTATAAAAGCATATATTCTTGTGCAGAATTAATTTGCTTAATTCTTATAATCATATTCTGAATCATATTTCATTTTCTTTCAATGAAATTATTATCCATGTCTGGATCATAATTGACATGAAAGACTTTCTGTGAGATACTTGTAGCTAAAGTACTAAAGTACTCTAAAGTACTGGAGTGCTCAACACAGTGACATATAGCTACTTATTTTACCTAGCATTTATTTACCTCCCTGGGCTCTGGAGGGGCTTACAAGCCAGCTAAAGGCTCTATCATGACACACTGTAATCTGGAAGTATGTATATTTGGGCATATACTTGTGTGTATTATTTTTTTCTTTATTTATAATAGTTTATATTTCATCTCTACCTGCTGCTGCCAGTAGTTTTGCATAGCTGCTTAGCTTGGATTTGCAGAGACGAATCAGATATATCTGCATACTTATTCCCACTGATAAAGAAAATTTGGGTTTCAGTCTTATATATTTCATTATCACATGTTAATTGGTTTTTCCCATGCTCTTTCCTTACCTTTTACTTTTCAAATATATTGGGGAAATTTAGAAATTTAGTGGCTTGTAGTATAAACCGTAGCCTTCGATCTTTCAAGCTGACTTATTTTCCTTTGCCTGCAATATCTGTGAATGTGCAAAATGGCAAGCATGATTCCATCTAAACTAGCTTCTGTATTTATTTAAGCCTGGTTTTATTTCAAATAAGCAGCACAGTCAGATATGAAGCAAGAGAGCAAATAAGTATTGACCTGAAGCTAGAGAGCTAGCTGGTTAGACACCTGTGTGGCATAGTTTAATACCCATATCTGGAAAATTGCAGCCTCATGCTTGCAAGGTCACAAAGGAACCCAGCATATTTAGTTGTGTAAAATCTTAAGAATTTATGTGAACCAAAGGAAAAAGTATGTTGTTTGACGTGGCCCTTGTAAAGTTATCTGATGCCCTAAAACACATTAGATGACTGAATTTAAAAACAAGCAAGTAAGCTTGTTTTTCTGTGAGATCCATATTTCTATAGCAGAGAAATATTTTATACGTGGAAGTTACAAGAAAAATAAGTTCAGATGAAACACCTAATAGAACAAGTCTTTATGTAAAGTAATCTGTTCATGGACAAGGATCTCAGCTGGTATTCATCTGAGATATTTCCAATTGCAGATTGTCTGTGTGTCAGTTACAAGCATTTTTGAATGATTAACTCCTCAGATGCTGTTATACTCAGGAAGGGTATAATTTACAACCCCATTTTGTCCAATATTCATTTTCTCAAGGATTTCTAGACAGATTTTTGTGATTTCACAAGTATGAAAATTTTTCTTTCCAACTCATTTCTCTTCTTCACCTGTCAGATTTACAAACTCCATCTGGAATCTGAAAAAAGCAATCTGTTCATTCCTTCCACTCCCCTTTCTAATGAGGACTCTGCAGGCAGAGCTAAGCTGACAGTGTGGATGATGTAGAAGGAAAGCTGCAGACCAGCTCAGCTCATTCTTCCGTAAGTGCATTGACACCATAACACAGAAGTGAAAAAAGTCTTTGTCATTACTGTAAGTATACATGACTCCACAGCATCCAAGAGTGTCGATTCAGAGTAATAGGACATTACAATGTTGGTTTTCCTGACCATAAGCTCTGCAGATTGTTTTATTAGTGCATCTCATTTTATCACATACTCAAGATGCCTACAAGTAATGAACCATGGATGAATGTGTTTCTTTATCTGCATCAAGAAGAAAATGTTTCTGTACAGCTTCAACAACAATGCAAGAAATGCCACTGTAGGAGACTAGAATGCCTTTCTTCCTGGAAAAGGATACCGTTTTTCATTGCCCACAGAGTGTTGTCAGACCTGATTGCCCATACAGCTTTGTTAGACTCAATGTGATTACTGAGTTCTACTGTGAGTAGAAATACACATTCAGTATCTAACTGTGGGGAAAAAAAAAAATATTTGGTTTATGAAATCACAAAACAAACAGGAAAGAAAAGACAGCTGTCATCCTAAATGACAAGCTCATACAGCTAGCCTCTTTTGGGAAAGTGCCAGTTACCTCCCACATATGTGAGTGCAGTTCTAACATTAAAAAAACAGACATTAAAATCATGTAAATATAACCAACTTTCTGAGATACAACAAGTATTAACAGTTTCACATTCATTCATTTGAAAGCATATTGGAAAAATAAATTCAATCTGCACTGACATCTGTTATTTTACAGTTTTTCAGTTAATGCATTACAGCTAGAAAGTGGATTATTTTTCTTTTCTGAAAAGTGTAAATATTCTTTTCTTTATTAGAGAAAACAAAATAATTTACATGGGTGAGTTAAGAGCTAATCAGGGCCTACTCTCTTTACTGTGTTTGGCATATACTTGTGGGCAGAATGAACATAATAGACCATATAACAAATGTCTGATGATGGGAAAAACAATTCAAAAAAGATATTCATAATGAAATTCTGTAGTCTGTAATTCCATAGTGTGAACAGGTGTTATTTACATACTGTAAGCACAGAGAGGCAGGTAAGAGACACGATTGGAATTGTAATAGAATATTACTTGACTCATATCAGTGAGTAATAAGAAAAGTGTTAACATACATTTTATTTTTCCATTTGCTTGACATATGCGCTAATGGACGGGGAAAGAATTCATATAACTTCATTAAATGACAGCTGTTCCCTGTTCCAATATGCCACACAAGCATTAAACTCAACAGGGAGAACAGTGCCACCTTCTGAACCACCATGGGGTGAATCACACATATTGGGTGGTTTTGTGAAAAAAAAAAAAAAAAAGGAATGTAATTTTTTTTCATGATCTGCCAATATTTATTTATAAAATGGAAACTTTTGCCACCTCAAGTCAGTAAAGATAAATATTCCTAATAAAATTACTTCATATAGGAAACAAGTTTTTTCCCTAGGAAAATGGATACATTAAAAAAAAAAAAACACCAAAAAATCTCTAGGTAAAACAGGGGAAAAAAAATCTCAACGTATTTTGTTTTTCCAACACTAGAAGATTTTTGTATTATGTATTTTTGTTTATTTTCCTCTTTCTTCTGGGGAAAATGTACACGTGTATTTAGTGATTTACTTTTTTTAACACCCTCCACACCCTCAAAATGTTGTCTGTAAATTTTCATTTTTAAGCCTATTTGCTCAGTCTACTTTGTATACAGAAGAGCCCTCAAACAGAAATTTTGGAAAATTTGACTACTGTCTAAAACTGCTGCTTTGTGATAATACATGATGTATGCATCACAGGTATGTGAACGAGAAAGACTCTGAAACCAATTGCATTTTATCCTCTAGTGTCAACTCCCTGTATCAGTAGGTATAAACAGCTTTCAGTTATATGTAATTCAATCTCTTCTATGAACAAGGATTAATGTAGTATTAGCTAACTTCTAATAGCCATTAAGTTCTAATTTAGTAATTAATCAATTGTAAATTTCTGGTGCTTGGTAATAGTTCTCTGCAGATTTCTTCCATAGTATTTGGCATATTACGCAGACAAAAATAGTTCATAAAAAGGATATTTTAAGAAATTATTTGCCATTAGTTTCAGTACAATAGATTAAAAGAATGATTCAAGTTCTAAAGATATTTCCTTTGGTTTTATTTAATGTCTAGAAAGTCAGCCCCCTTGGAGGGATTAAACTTGATTTGTTCAGACAAAAAATTATTCTAATATTCCATATAATTTAAGGGCTTAGTTCACCAGTTGAACAGCTTTGTCATACTACAAATGACCTTTTTCAGCTCCTGTCTTATTATGATAGGTATTAAGAGAGGATAAAAACCAAAGGAAACAACTATTTGCAAACTCTCATGTTAGATATTTATTATAAATGAATATTTTTATTTAATCACTTGGATCCCATTATCCAAGGAAATAGTTTTACTTCAGAAATATTCAAGTAAAATCTGACTTGTTACAGAAATTAATAACGTTAATTCATAAATATTTATACTTTAATTCCAAGAGACATTATAAATTTAAATGTAGTCAGCACAATTTTAAAAATAGTTTTATAACTAATCTACCTTCATCATATACACAAAAATGCCCTTCTTCAAGTGTAATATAAAGTTAATTCAAAAATCTTTATTTTGAAATTTTTTCTTGTAACTCATGTTTTTACTAGTTAAAAAAGTCAAGCCTTATTTTCTCAAGTTACAGCTCATCCATCGCTTCAAGATCAGCCCAAAGTCACCTGTGTTTAGCAAAATCCTTTGACAAATATCTAGAATTCTGTAAATATGCACAATTCTTCCATTCTGACCCCACCTTTTCTTTTTTATAAACACAGAAAAATCAGTCAGTTAAAGGAACATTGTAATATCACTTACTGTTGTCTGACTGCCAGGGGAACAAATTTTCATTATTCTCACCAAAAATAAATGCAAGACTTGATATAAAATTTCAAAGCCATTATTTTTTTTGTGAGAGCAGGCTGGTCTAGCAAAGGGTCATACATCCAATTTGCTCTCCTCCCTATACATTCAACCACCTTTTTATCTGATCACTACAGGCAGGATGGGCACAGCTGTCAAGGCTGCTGCTCACAAGGCTGGCTCCTGCAGGGTGGCAGTGTAGCTGAAGAATGGGGTCTGCTGGGAGCAACAGAAAGAACTGGGTTTATCCAGCCTGCAGAAGAGAAAGCCTCTGGGGAGACCCTACTGCTGCCTACAAATCCCTGATGGAAGGATAGAGAGAAGAAGCAGTCAGACTCTGCATGGAGGTACACAGCTGTGGGATGAGAGGCAACAGGCGCAGACTGGAACATGAAAAGCTCCATTTAGATATAAAGAAACCTTTTTACCAAGAGGGTCAGGTTGGTCCCAGATGGTGTGGACTCCCCAGCCTTCAAGGTGTTCAGGACTGCACTTATCCTGGAGAAACCTGGTAAAATTAGACCTGCTGCAAGAAGGGGGTTGGCATAGATGCTGATAGAGGTGCCTTTCAACCAAGGCTGATTTGGTGTGAGGAATGGACAAATGACAGTAGTCAGAAGAATGAGGTGGACAGTTCCTTCCCTCACTAGAAAGCAAACATCTTAGTTAGTTGTTCTGGTATCAGAGTGCCAGTACCCATTCCAGCAGCTCCAGTCCCTCATAAAAAATATAAGCATTTATCAACCCTGGAAGAACTAAAATATACATGAACCAGACACAGTTTCATGAAGCTATCATTATTTCTTTCTATTAAAATGTGATTAATGGAAAATTATTAGGGCTATAATTTTCCACAGTATGAAATGAAATTCCTGTTATAGATTGGAAATTTAATTTGCAAACCCTACATACTTTTTTGTTGCCTGCTTTTTTTTTTTTAATTGCAAGCACCAAATTTTCTGTTTAATACCTTGAAAACTACTCCTGCTCTGCTTTAGCACGCCTATGCCCCAGCACTTTTATTCTCTATATATTTAAGCTTCAAACCAGATAATCTATGTTGCAGCTGATACAGCTGTCTCTAAGACCAGTGGATAGTTAATCTCCAGAACTCCTGGGGGGGCCCAGCTGCAGCTGTCCTTGTGTCCATGTTACAGCAAAGGACACAAAACCACTCCTCACCAACTCACTTGCAGACCTACATACTGTGCATACTCAGTTGTATGCATTATAGACTTGAAATATGACAGTATTAAATCATGGTGCTTTACTGCCAAAAGGAGCAGATACAATTCTCTCTCCCAGCTTCATACATCATCAGAGAACAAGCTGTACAGGCAGAAGTTCACCACTCTTCTTAAAGCACTACGCTGCATCTTCACCTCTAGGTATATGCATGGACATTATTTTGTATGAGGAGGCCTTGCGCTTCAGAGAAAAGGTAATTTTATTTTTAGCCTAAGCCTGAAAGATATTGAAAGGAGGCTCCAACAGTATGGGAACGTGTATTTTGAAGTATTTTGAAAATGGCTTTATGTCTCTTAAAACACAGCCTCTATAAAAAGCAGAATAGTATGGCCTGTGTGACTTCTTAAGAATGGGAAACTGAAACCAAGTTTTTATTTTAAATCCTCTTCTAAATTCTCCTAAAAATTCTCAGCCATTCTACCAGTAGTAAAAAATAGACTTAAAGAAGTACTTCAGCTCCAGGAAGCCCCACAGCAAACAGCATTCCTCATATAACAGAATGAACTATAATGAGTCTAGACTAACCCATATCTCAGTATAAATGGCCTAAGATAACACCTCGCTTACTCCTCTCTCTGCATGTCCAGGTGTAGATCCTAAGATGGGACTATCACTGAATAGATGAAAATCATGGAATCCAGGCTAAAATATAAGAAGGAAACCTGAAACATAGCAGAAAAGGAATCTAAGTGTAAGAGAAAAATAAGATTATTTTAGATTATCCATTCTGATATTTACTGAGTATTTGTCTGATTTACTTGCTAATATAATCCCGAAACAAATAAATGCTGCTAATAAAATCTCAGCCTGTCATTTTAGAAAATATTTGAACCAGCACAGGAAGGTTACATCCCAATCTGATTCTGGCACTTCTCATGTGAGAATTTCTCAGCAGCCATTTCAGTAATTACAGATCACCAGCTCCATCAGAGAAGTCCTTCTCACTCCTTACCTGTATGCTCCCTGCTCTCAAGCCTCAGTTGTGTCCAAAAATTGTTCATGTGCCAAAGCAGTGAATTGGATGCAGGATCTGATCTGATAGAAAATTTTTCCTTTGCCTCTCCTCCTTCCTTCCATTTTTATCTGTGCAGCTCTCTCTCCGTACACTGTGTAAGCACACCCAATCATTTGTGCTGGTATAAGGATGGGAGGAATGAGAATAGGAGCATGTTTTTAGTGGTGGTAAGGAATGCTTTTTCCAGTATCTGTGCCAGTTTATGTTTGCTGAAAGTGCTTATTGAAGAACCTAGCCGACGCTTTAGTAAATTTCATCTAAAACTTAACTAGTGCTTTGACTCTATTTTTATATACGCTTTCAGCAATATTTTGGTCAAAGGACTTACGAATTATAAAAGTCACCAAACTGTTTAAACGTAATTGATATATTGGCACTACATATATAGCATATGTTTTAATATACAATAAAATTCAGAGAAAATATATGATGCAAAATTTGCCATATTTTGCAATAATGACCAATTCTTTGGAATTCTAGGGGTTTTATTGTCTTCTTTGGAAAAAAATCTTTCTTTTCTGTCTAACATTACCTGCTGAACCTCCTCAAAGAATAACTGTTCCAGAGGTAAATCCCTTACTCCTCTTTTCAAGCCTTCACCCTTCTCAATTTCTGCTCTGTTAGCATCATTATTTCACTCAGAATCTTGAATAGTTATTCAAGTTTCAGAAGTGCTTTTTTTCTACATAACGCATCTTAAATCAGATTAAATCATAATTTCTCCCCCAAACAAAACAAAACAAAACAAAACAAAAAACAAACAAACAAAAAAAACCACCCAAAAAATAATTTTAAAAAGACAAAACAGCTGTACTGTGGAAACTTGCATGTAGCACTGCTGGTCCCCAAAGCTTTCTAAAGCTGCTAAATTGTCTTACAAATCAGTTTGGGTTCCAGATGGGGTTCTATCTTTGTTTATTTTTTTTTTTATTTACCTTTTATGGACTTGTACTCTGAAGTTTTTCCCTGACTTAATGAGGATGAGATCCTTACTTTTTATGCCATGAAAGCTGAGGCTCCAAGGTAACACAGATGCTCACTGCTAGAGAGTTAAAAAATCCAAAACCCTCAAGGTAATGTAGATGTCAAGGCAAATCACAAAAGTGCAATTTTGCTATCATACAGCTGTTATTATATCCAGGAAAAAAAACCTATAAAATTGCTGGTAACCAGCACAATGGATACAGAATTTCAGACACCATCTGTCTGTAATGCAACAGTTCTGCTTTCATGGTAGCTCTGTTTACAGTGCTGCAAATGGTGTCCATTTACTGCAGTTACAGTTATGCACTTGAATTTCAAAGTTCACTTTAATTTAAGAAACTCTTTAAAGTTTGATCAAATCTGGGAAAGCATCACCCTGGAATGGGGAAAAAAAATAGATGTGTTCCTTAGATGAGTGTACTGATTATCTTATATTATAAGATATCACAGAGAAAAATGAGGTTCCAGAAGTGTTTGGACAATGCTTTCAGGCACATGCTGCAATTCTTGAGGTTCTTCTGTGCAGGGCCAGGAGTTGGGCTGGATGTTCTCTGTAGGTCCCTTTCGAATAAGCTTATTCTGTGAATTTGTGATTCTATCAAGGTCATGTGATAGAGACTAAATTACCAGAAGTTGCATAATAAACACAAGATGAATTATTATCATTATGGAAGAAGGATTCTTTCTTTGAACTGAGTTGCTTGAAATTTTCAAGAGCTCATATGCAGAGTGAAGGTGTGAAGTTGAACATAGGCAAGTGGGGAGAAACAGTGATGTTTTAATATTTGTCTTTGTTTCATACTATTTGAATCTATTTTAATGGGCAATAAATTAAATTAATTTTCCCTAAGTCAGTCACTGGTAAGTGATGTCCCTGTCTTTATCTTGTCACAGTCTTTCTTATTCTATGTTCTCCTCATCCTGCTGAGTAGGAGGAGGGAGCAAGCAGCCAAGTGGGAGTTTGGCTTTTAGCCAAAGTTAACTAACCGTATTAAAACCAGTTGAACATAGTTTTCAACTTTTCTAACAGTTCTGCTTGTGGAGACCATCTGACTCATTGCAGCTCCTTACAAAACCTTTGAACAAATGTATCAGAGCATTAGAAATAAATCTCCAGGTTGTTGCACAACTACATTAACGTTTTCCCTAGAGTATTTATTGACATCCTAAGTATGTTGATTAATAAACTCCAGTTAGGACTAAAAATAAAGATTCAAAGATTGGCATCCTGAAATTTGCATCACTGTACACTTGCACAAAGGATTTCTTCTGTAGACATGAACAATGGAAAGCTAGATTTACGCATATGTATATTATGGTGATAATTCACTCATGGTGTTATTGCACATGCTTTTGATGCATTTCTCCTCCATGCACAAAAAAACGTTTTAGTTTAGAGAACTATGTTCAGAGCTGTGCAGAAACTGCTTGAAGAGGAAGCTGAGTCAAAGAAAATTATATTCTCTTTTGGTTTCTGAGCATAGACAATTCTTGAGAAGGAATTTTTCTGTAGGCATGGAATACTAAAGCAGATCTGAGATACAGGAACATGATTGTTGATTTGCTGCTGCTCACATAGTTTGGAACTGTGGTTGCTGCATCCAAACAAATTCACAGGAGATTGTCTTTGGAATGAATTATTAAAATCTAGGTACTTAGTTTTTAAAAAGCATTTATTAGCTGCAGATATCTATGACCAGTAAGGGAAGAGTTGACTTTCTTTTCAGAACGAGAAGTGAAGAAGAAAAATTGTATTTACATTTCTAGATAAAATTCATTTGTCTAGAAATTAAAGCAGGCAGATTTCTCTTTCTTTTGTACTTGGCATAGGAAAGCATGTTGCAAAAGATAGGACTGGTCATACCTGTTGTATGACACTGGCCAAGTCACTTCATGTCACTTCTGTGCTCCACTACACAGTGGGATAAAAAATGTTTTGACATTTATTTCCGAAAAGACATATATGAATTAATTGCTGTTAAAAACTTCTTTTGTGTGAAAATTGAATTAAAGATAGACTACAAATCTGCAAGCAGATAATAATGAAATTAAAGATCTACCTTGTTCATTAACAGAATTCCTGTTTATTTGCATAATTTAGACAAGACAAGGAACCTACCTACAAAAAGCAACCAAGGAAACCTGTTGGAACCCATGACATGCCTCTGTCTAGTTTAGGGGACCTGACACCCCGAAATAGGGGTGCCCCGGAGGGCACTGCCTTTGATCTTTGTCCTTGGAGAACTTTACCAACTCTGAGAGATGAATTGCAAGCCATAAGAGTTTAATATAAGCATTAATAGTTGCTTTGCACCGGGTGAAATATAGTATATAGAATGTTAGATAATATGTACATGGGGGTAAAATATGTACAGGAGGGTTAAGATGGAGTCTAAAGGGTGTGGTCACCTTCTCCTCCTTCTTCTCCACTGTCCACCGTATTCTTGGTGGCGGGGGCACAGATTCATTGGTAGAATAGAGATAAGACAGGAAATTGCATGTCTAGAACAGGTTAGAATTAATTGGTATAAAATTATAAATGAAGACACGTACTGTCCTCTGGTTGGATTTGTAACGGGGTATATAAATCACGGGATGCCCATCCAGGGGGCAGAACCAGGGTACTTCGGCTGCTAGGTGGACCTGTGGCTTTCAGGACACCGCAGCTATAGATAACATCAGAATAAACAACCTCTGCACAGCAGCTTGCGGCCTCTGACTGAGTTTCTGGGCAAAAGTGCTGAACCTGTCTTACATATGTGCAAAGACCAGGTATGGTCTAGCACAGAAACCTTTTCTTCAGCAATGTTGGATGTATGCTGCATGATCAATTCTCCTTCTCCAAGCCTCACAGTTAGCAACGAGACATTGAGTTGTCTGAAGTAATTGTCTAGCAATGAACCAATGAACACCTTGTGAGTAAAAGATGAAAGTATAACCATAGTGCTTAGAAATTTGCAACAGCAGCTCCAGGCACGGGGACATGTTATGCGTGAGTTACAGTGGGGTCCTGCAGTGAGACTGTGGGCTCTAGGGACAGTCACATTCCATCCATCACCCTTACAGCTACTGCTGCACACTGAACATGAATGTGGGCGGAATTAGTACATATGGACAGGATATGAGGCCTAGAAGCTGTTGATCACATTTTACGCGCATGACTACACCTGAAGTCTAATCACAAGCTCTCGTGCACGTGAAGAGATTGCTGCATGAGAATCTGGTATCACAGATGGCCAGTGGCAGCTTCAGGTAATAGAACTCATTAGGATGATAAAGGTTTCATCAAAGCTCAACAGACTTCTTTGGTTTCTCTTAAAATATTTATTCCACTGCTTGTATTATTGTGATTCAACTGATACTTTTGGTTCATAGACCTTATGAAAATGAGAGAATGAATACAGAATTCTATATGAATTGTGTTAGTATACAAGCATCTTTCTTTGTGGCCCAACTGCAGCACTTTAATTTTAATATCTAAAATATTGCTGCATTCTTGTCTGTAAAAGCAGATGTAGTGGCTACTGCCAAATTGGGTGTTCCCTGAAGTGAGCTGTAACTGTGGGTCTGGTAACCTGCTAGGAAACAGCTTGAGGAAGTAAGAGTAATTTAAAAAGTAATTTAAATTTTTTTTCCACAAGGTAGGTCTCTAAAAGAAACAATTTAATCTGCACCAGTTACTCCTGCTTGTTGACTCATAAGAAAATTATGCTTTATTTCCTGCAAGTTTGGTTCAGTTATGTACTGAAAGTAGTCTAGTGTGAGAAACACCACTCCTTTGGTGATGACTTTTGAAGAAAATATTATTGTGGAAAATCTATTATGTTAAATAGAAACATTTCCAGTCTGGGCCACTTTTCTTGATAGCAGAGACATGTTATTATCCAATAAAATTATTTTTAATATTCAGCAATGTACTAAAAGCAATGCATAGGAAAGTCATTATGTTCCATGCTTTTAAGTGCTCATTGAAGTAAGAGATTAATGTTCTCAACCTCTAAAATTAACTTCTGCAATCAAGTCAAGCAAATCCATTTGTGGTCATTAGTTTCACTTATAGTCATTGAAATTTGGGGAATGCTTGGATGTGTTTAATATATGAGATGTGTATTGGTATTATTTTTCAGACTAATTAGGAAGCCTGTGCTCCGGGACAATGTCCAAAAATGGCTTTTAGATAAATCTCTACTTAAGGAAATGTACTTAAGGAATGGAAAGAAAATCTGTGGTCCAAATTGCTACTTACAAATACTGCTCCTGAGCATGGGACTTCTGCTAACAATGCAGCTTCTCAATGTAAGATCTTCAGAAAGAGATCAAGTCTGCATTTTTCTGACAAAGAATAGTGCAAAGTTATGTTTTGTGTCTCCAACTGATTTCCTCTCTCATTTTTCCAAAATGTAATATTCAAAGATGCCTTGCAAATCGCTAAAAACTCCACTGCAAGGAAATCTGCATCTGTAACCACATTTGCAATTCCTCAAATTATATAATTTTCTCACATTATTCTCTAGCTTTCCTTACCCACAGAAGTCCTTCCTTCTGATATAAATAAAAATAACGTGCTTACTGTGGAAGCATTAAGTTTATTTGATCAGATAAGGATCTGGTCCATGAACATGTGCGACTGCAGGCTTGAGAAGCACCGGCCACCTTGAGGACAGTAGATTTCTGTTGTGGGACCTGTCACTTTGGCAGGTTTTCATGCACTGACTGCAAAATAGGACTGTGACTTCTCTGTGGTTTTTCGAAGGAGAAATAATAAAAAGCCAGTGCTCAGAAGGTGTCTAAAGTGACATTTAAAGGCTTAGCTGTTTAAACACTCAGGCTGCCATCGTGCTTGTTCTTGTCTACAGATCCTGAGGATAAATTTTCCAGTTTTTTAGTGTTTCACTACAAAAGACTTCAGAGTGAAAGAGAATATTGCCTCACCTCAGAGCTGAAAAAGGCTCACAGAAAGGTAAAAACTTTATGCCTATAATATCCATCTGTCACCCAGAACATTTTCTCTACTTCTTACACCAAAATATAACTCCAGACACCTGCAAAATCACCAGTCCCTCACATTTTCCTCACTGTTTCTCCCACCCCCTAGGTTTACTTGTACTTACTTCTTACTTGACTGGATGTTTGGGGAAAGTGGCATTGAATTTTTGTGTAAAACTTAAACTAACAAAGTGATTTTGTTAATTATTTGAAATTACATCTACCAATTATCAAAAAGTCTAAGGAGGTCAAAGTTTTGACTATGGAATTTTAGTGGAATATAATGGCACATCGAGGAAGATAAATTTGATATTAAAGCACTTGCAGTATGCAAGATTGACTTTAAGTAGAAATGTTTCACAGATCTGTTAAATAACAAAATTGTGTGAAGCTACAGGTCCTTCTACTGCAAATTTATTTGAAACACAAATTGTTCTCTTACCCTTAGAACTGCTAATAATTTGCAGAATACACTTGCCCAAGTATAGAAACACCGAATGTGGAATTTGCACCATACGGACATTCTGGAAGCAAAGAATCGCCAGATTTTGAGTCAACTTACATTGGCTTATATTTCAGTGACTGAGACTTTTGAAAATGGAAAACAGGCAAGTTTTCTCCTAAAGTGTGTTCGTGTTAAGACAGTACAGATACTGTGTAAGTGTTTGAACAAGCACAATATGCCTACTAACTTGAAAAAAAAATCAGGTGTTGATAAATATTACTCTCTTCTGCTCTTTTTATCTTCCCTTAGTGTTTTACTCACAGGAGATGAAAGTGAAAGATTCAGAAAGACTCAGGAAGTGTAAGATTCCTGTCTGATAGTAACATTAACTCTAGAGAAGAAACAGGCACTGAGTCCATATGTCTGAAAATTGAAAGTGAAACTGATATTTAAGAACACTTGCAGGATGAAAGCTTTCATAATGTTTGATTCTCTGCATGTTTCTGTGTGCTTGACAATGTGTTGCCATTTTATTATTTTTTTTTTTAAATCACAAGGCTTTTACGTATCAGATGTAGTAAGTTTGCAGCTTACAGGCACACTGCAGTGCCGGCCCAAGCCCTCATAAAATTCAGTAGGATTTGCGTGGTGGTTTAGGAACGGTAACGTCCAATTTCACGCTCCCACTAAAACACACCCACCGCTCACTGCCCCCCTTCCCCCACCCCTTCCTCAGGCTGGAGAGGAGAACTGGAGGCACAAAAGGCAAAGATCACAGGTTGAGATAAGGACAATTGCTGAAAACAGCAATGAGATAAGAAAACAAAGAGTTACAGCAACAGTACTAATGAGAGTGGGTGCAAGGAAGGAACTATTCACACAAAAATCTCCCAACAATAAACAACGCCGACAGCTCCCTCCTCCATATTTTCCTGACTGGAAGGAATCCCTTCTCCCTGGGAGAGACTCCGTTTCCCCACCCCTGGCAATGATGTGAGGTGGTATATAATAATCTCCAGGTCCTGGCCATGCCCTCTCCCAGATACTGCAAAAGTTAACCTGCCCTGTTCGGAACCAGGACAATTTGTTTCTGAATTATTTAAGGACATATATTCTCTTTGTCACATTTAAAAATAGTAACAAAACAGAATCACTTAAGTTGAAGAAGACCTGTAAGACCATTGAGTTCGACCATAAGCCTGGCACCACCGTGTTCACCACTAAACCATGTTCCTAAGTGCCACATTGGTGGTCTACAGAACCATTAATTTACACCTCAGGTCTTAAAAATGTTTTCACATACTTTTGTATTTAGAAGGGGGGAGCCATATTTTACCCTATAACACTAGCACAACAGTATTAGCTGGTATGAAGGATCATGTCTGCCTTTGAATTGCAATAAATCTCACTTTGGTGATTGCAGGATGGTAAGGTATATTCTGTTAATTGGAACAGAAAACATATGGCATGTTTCTGACATTTTCTGAGACACTCTTGTGCATAAAATGTGCCATAAGTGATATTCTGAATTATTATCTGGAATTCTGAGAAGTTTTTACATTTCTTTATTTCAGTCCATTTTATTACAAAATATTTCAAACTACAATCATCCATGCAAATTCACAACCAAGAAAGTTTTGTCAAACCCTAAAAGTATATTAAAACTTTGTTGTCTTACCTTAAAAAACCCTAGGAACAAAAAGGTTGAAATCCCCACTATCTTGCTGAGGTATTTTTCATACTTAATGGTAATAGATCATCCGTTGCCTAAAGGAACATGGATGATAACTTTGACTCTGGTCAAGTCTTTTAGATGAGATTTAGATGTGTAAACTAAGGGGCTGTTGGGATGCTGGTGAAATCACCTGGAGCTGGGAGGCTGCGGCTGACAATCTGATTTTACAAGGAGAAAGCCTGATACCCTTGTACGGTAAAATCACGCTGGCTGAGGTAGAGGGAAGGTACAGCCTTCCCGAACCGCCTACCACATATCCATCCCCCTTGAACCTGTCATTTTACCCCAGAGTTCAGAAACTCTCACTTCTCTGTTTCAGGAGTCGGGCTGTCTGGGCTCTGTAACAAACCCGCTGCTTGAAGTTAGCAGAGACATTAAGACCCATTTCAAAGACGTTAACACCCATACCTTCGCCCGTGGAATTGTTTGTAAAGACATTAGCACACATTCCCTATCACCCCCGTGCAAAAGAAAGCCCTTATCAAAAAGGCAGTTCCATGATACAGACTACAATCTCACCCATATACTGAACTCGGAGATCCAGGTGCCTAACACATCCAAAGCGTTTTAGGGAAGCCCTTCCCCTAAGTGTTCATGTGAAGATCGCCCATCAATTCCAAAGCACGTGTTTCCTGGGAATTCCAAACCATGTTACTTAATTATCCAAGTTCGTCCTGAGCCAAATTCAGATTCTTATCTTAAGCACTGCTGAAACCAGGTATCAGAAAGTAGGCAGACATTTCTGTAATTTGACTGAAAGATTTAGCTGTAGAAAGACAAGAGTCATACGGATCTTGCCCTGCTACAGAAGTTTGCACAAACTTTCTCTAGTTTGAAGTACAAACATCTCTAGTACTCACACTGTCTCATTGCTCCTGCCACCTCCTTTGACAAAGGATATCTAGGACTCACTTGATTGTTTAACATGGGAGACTTTTTGACTCAAACAACATTAAATCAGGTTAAATCAGGTTATGATTCCTATTATCTATCTTTAATAACCTAGAAAATACTTTCAAGGCTAAGATACCTATCAGAACTGTTTATAATCAATGAGGAGAATCAGGTGATCCCAAATAATAGTTTATTTCATGTGTCCTCATCACTTTCAGTCTGAAATAAATGTTAGAATGCTCCCCCTCCAACAATTAAAATGAAACACATAAAAACTTCCACAGAAAATGGTCCATATTATTGACTTGTGATACTAGATGAGATACTGAGTAAACAAATAAATTCATTTGAGCCTAATTTCACAGAATCACGGAATGGCTGAGGTTGGAAGGGATGTCTGGGTGTCATTTGGTCCTAATCCCGCCTTGCTCAAACAGTATCACCTGGAGCAGATTGCCCAGGACTATGTCCAAACAGCTTTTGCATTTTTCCAAGGATGGAAAGAATGGATCTATTCAAGGATGGATTTCAAGAGGTATGTTACATGTTCTAGTTTCATTTTAAATGGCAGTTGTAAAAGATACTGGATTTATTTGCTCTTTGGAGAGTGAGGTTTGGACATGCTCATCAACCATATTAGCATGTATCTCTTCTCAGATGAACACATATAATTTGAATTGCTCTTAGGAACAAAGACATTGCCCTTAATAGAAAAAACCCTGTAAAATAATGATGGTGACTGGTTGCATTCATTGAATTAAATTAAATTTAAAAAAATATAAGAAGAAAAAGAGATAAAGGAGTTCATGGTACTTCAATTGGTTTTTTTCCTTCTTCTTTTATACTTTTTTCTTCTAGATACTTTTGGTAAGTTTTTTGCTGAAAAAATATTTTACTTATACTGTTAGGACTCTTTGTCAAGAAAAGAATGTCTTCCAAAAAACCCAGTGCCTTAGTCTAGTCTGATAAAAATGAACCATAAGAACTGCCTGGGCTGAAAAAACATTAATGCTATATTTCTGAGAAAGCTTTCCAACAACATCTTTAAACAGTTGCTCAGTTGGAGATAAAAAGCATTGCACTTATAAACTAGTTAGCATTGAAGATGCCTGTGATTATCATAGGTTGTTTATATTTCTGTGCTTCTTTTTCCCATGTGATTTCACTCAACATTTTGATATCATCAGATAAATTAATATAATTCACCTAACAAAGTACAATATTATGATAATTTTTAAGATTATATTTTTGACAAATTCATCTTTTCTTAGCCTTCTTAGCAGCTTTTGTCCTTCTTAATAGGTTGAAAAACAGATCCTTTCACTTCAGTGAAAATAACTGTACTTACTATTTAATATTTAGATAGCAGTTTGAATATTAGGCCTTAATAGCTGGGCAATCACTTTCCTGATTCAAATTCTTCCTGATAAACAACTTGGCAAGAAAATTACCTACCATTCTGGGGTGGAAAAATCTTACTAATGGTACAGAACAGTAGCTTGAACACGGGTTTGTATTTTGCACAGAAAAAGATAAGTTAGATGTGGGATAAAGATCTTGTCCATGACTGCTTCTCTTTGATTATTAGAATGAGAGTTGAGAAACTACTTCATTGTCTATTATTTATTTAGCTGTTAGAGAAATTAATTCTTTCAGAAGCAATTAAATACTTGCAAATATAAGGAGGCAGTGTCAGTACAGAGTCATTAGTGATTAAATCTCATAATTAAGCCCAGCATTACTTTCCCAGCAAGTACCTAGTTAAGATACAGCTTGATGTTTAAAGCCTCCCAAAGCATAAGGAAACAAAGTAGTAGAAAATAATAAAATAGCATTAGAATTGGCATACTTCTGTGGTAGCCCACAGCACAGATTACAATTAATTTTCACTGAACTGCTTCACAGAATTAATTATTAGCACATCAGCAGCAAAACTACTACTTAGTCTGAGAATAGTTTCTTAATGCCAATGGCTATTTTGTGCTGCTGGAAAAAAAAATACGCAGCATAAGACAAAAATATGAAGATGTGGAGAAATAGAAGTGCATGTAAAAAAGGCTTTCTCAAATGTCCTTCCCTTGACCTTGTCTTTTTCATGCACCCTTCTGTCAACACATCAATTTTCAGTCCCAGCACTGTCAACTATTTCACGGGAATTTTCTTACAAAATTGAGGAAATACAATAATTTAAAACTTGTTACTACAGTACCACTTAATCTTGGTGAAGGATTAGTCCTCTTGGGATTCTGGTTTTTGCTCTGTCTGTTTCTGGTGCTGTTAGTTCCAGTACTGGCTCACTGCTGACTTGGGTTCACATGGAGGGCTCTGGTGCCTGGCTGCACTGTGAGCCCAGAGTAGCTGTCAAGCCTGGAAGTGTACGCTTTGGACCTCAGTGATTGTGTTTGCTCACTTTAACAGATCCTTCTCCCAGTGAAGATACAAGTTCAGTCACTTAATTGTTGATAATCATCCTGTGTCCTCCCTCAGCTTCCTCCCATCATCTGACTAGATCAGGAGACCTCTCTCACCCCTCTTATCTTAATGCATTGGGACTCCACATCAAAGTTTCCAGTAGACAGCTTTCTGATCACATTTGGAGGGGAAAGTAAGAGCAAATTAAGAGCTGGCAAGAATAAATAGATTCCAGCATCTTCAGACCAGTTTGAAGGGATTGTTTTAATTCAGTGCTGAATTATGAACAGCACAGAAATATGCTTACTTCAAAGTCCTTATGGTGAGGCAAACTTGAGAAGCTGGTTATCACTTAAGGTTCAGGCAAGGCTAAGGCTGAGGAGGAAAAGTCATAGCCAGCAGCAGCAGTTGTTCTTGCTCTTCTGTTGTGTGTTTTGTTTTGTTTCAGCAAGAGCATCTAATGCAAAGTTATGAGAATTAAAGATGTGTGGGTGTGGCTGTGAACTCTTTTTTGCATTTTAATCTTACAATTTTTTCTATAGATGTTCTAAAAGCCTCACATAGGTCAACATCACATATCACATGGAGACAAACATATGAAAAATTAAGGGTTAAAGGTCTTTAAAAAGAGAAGTGTATTCAATACTCTGTGGATAGTACATAGCATTATTTTTATTTCCTCCATGAACTTCAGCTAAAACAGAAAATTAAAGAGTCATTATGTCCCATTAGTTATTGGTTTGTGAAGAATTAATTATGCAGTTGAGATGGACTGTTATTTTGAATTCATCCTTGTATCCTGTGGTACTCTAAAAAGCAAGTTATAGGGATCTTTTGACACTTGATACTAAACAAGGTTACAATCTTACAATAAGCTCTACACAGTTCTAGAATCCTACTCTTTCAAACTGTGGGCCAACACTTGTGGTGTTGATTATAGAGAACATATACTTTAAATGCATGAACTTTGATTTCTTCCTATCTGACAGGAGTAAAAAATGACTAAAAAATAACTCCTGAGAAAATGTGTTTTGTGAATATTCTGGTCTGCTCACAGAATGAGTGACATATGCTTAGAAAAGAAAGTTCTTGGCTACATTTACTTTTTTTTTCTGCTCAAATATCTGCAATTAAGTTTAAAAGCATCTGTAAGCTTTTGCTTTTGTCAATTATATTTACTCCAAGGTTCAGAAGATTAAAATGTGGAGTATCACTCAGAACAGGTATCAGTATTATCAGCTGGTAAAAGAACAGAACATGGAACTGGTTAATACAAGACAGCTAAGTTAATGAAAACAGATTTATCATCAATACTTTTTATTCTGATACACGAACAGCACAGGCCACAAGAGGAGAATGTACCCTGATATTACAGAGTTTAATCATGTGGACTGTACCTCTACTGAGATATTATATAGGACATATAGAAAAACTGACAGGAAAACTGACATTTTTGTCCTTAAAGACAAAAGATATTTTTTCCCTTAAAGGAAAAGACCCCAGCTGCTTAGCTTCAGAGAGGTCAAGCTGGTTACTGAACAGGAGATTTAAACATGTGGGACCAAGTCTTCCTCAGGGGGTGCAAAACACCCTCTTCTAGAAAATGCATCAAAATTCTCCACAGGAGAGAAAAGACAATATGAAAAATATTAAGTCTTCTGTAAAGACCAGAATATTATTTCTGATAGTTTTGAAGAGGAAATTGAGACAGGAATGTCAATAATTATATACACCTCAAGAAAGACTATAATTTTTCTGAAATTGCCAGCCTTGCATAAAAGCTTTGCAGAGTTTTGTTAACCAGGAAAATAAATTTTGACTCTTTCCAAACAGTATTAACTATTTATTTTAGATTCACAAAGGAAGAGAGATGAATGTGCTTTTAACTAAAAAAGTAAAAGTCTAAAAACAAACCTGATTTTCAAATTTACAGGTTTGCAGGTTCCAGAGGACAAGGGACCAAACTATAAGTCAGAAGCGTGCTTTGCAGAGCCATTTCTGTAACTCTGGGGTTAGGCTGAGCTCATGCCTCCCTGTAGGCAGGGAGCAGATCTGGCCAGCTTGCTTGGTGTGGTACCTCTGTATGTGGGGCTGGAGGTGCCATCTTTGCCCCTTGGGACCAGGGCTGCCCTGTAGCTTGGAACCACAGGGATGAAGCCTCTGGCAGGGTTGAAGCCCCTTTGGTCATGGCTTCCCATGCCCAGAGTGCCCATTATCTACAGATTTACATAGCTGATGGTTTCTGAACTGTGCTCGTAGACCAGTACATATGTTTTTTCCCTGACCTTCTCAACACTCATCTTTGTGTTTGCAAGTTTTTTTGCAGATTACTCTTTGACAACCATTTCTGAGTGAGGTAAAGCTGCCAGATTTCATACATGACAATTTGCCGCTTAAGTAAGATTGAATATTCTAGAATTCACCCTTGTCACAGGAATGGAAATGTTATAATTTTGATCAACCATGACAAGACAGTAAGACACATAAGGGGTGTGGAAAAATGAATATTTTATTAGGCTGGAGGATATCTAGGCTGAAAGAAAGAAAATACTCCTGAGAAAGGAGATACAGACCAATAAAATGATCTAGATGCCATATTGTCCCCAAATTAAAATACACCATCAGTGGAAATATTATATTAGGCTAGAGGATATAATTTTGAAAAATAGGCATACTTTGAGGAAGAGAAGCCCTTTATAGGGAGAAGTTTTGCAGAGACCTGTAGGAGATTTATGAATTCAGAAGTGTGTGCTGTCTTCCATGTTTTTTAGTTGGTTTAATAATATATGTTCTTCTCTTTACAAACTCAGACTCTTTAAATGATACAGGCTTCTGTACTCCTGGTGACAGCAGTATTATTACCACAGCTCATCATTTTTGGCCCCATCTTTTTTTGCTGGAGGGGAGCTCAAATGAAAATTTTGTAGTGGATACATATATTCATATTTGTGTGTATTATGCAAGAGGTTTAAAACAAGAATGAGTTATTCATCATCAAGACAACATTAAAAAATAAGAATATTTAGCTCCTATCAGAAAACAAAACAAAAAAATGCAGCTATTTTTTGTGAAGGACCTTGTGACAGTCTCCTGCAGACCTTGTTTCATGCTCAGCCTGAGCATGAAAACACCACATGTCCTTTTCTACAACTTTAAGAAGACCCAGAAAATTCTCCACTGAGGGCTACTTCACAGGTGCATGGGTGCACAACAACCCTGTAAGGAATTCAAGAGTTGGTTTAAAGAAAAGCATCACAGTCTTTACATAGTATTTATTATATCCACTGCAGGTCACTGAACTCAAAATGGCAAAGAAAGTTTAAAGGAGTTCCAATGTAGATGGACACCATTCTCCAGAGCAGAAATTGTGCCTTCCATGATGCAGGTGCCTGTGATCACACACTAAAATCACACAAATGCTGTAAGGAGATATTCTTTACTACACGGGTAGTGAGATACAGACACAACTTGCCCAGAGAAGCTGTGGGTCTCCAATCCCTGCAGGTGTTAAAGAACAGGATGGATCAGGCTTTGAGCAACCCATTCTAGTGGAAGGTGTCCCTGCTCGCAGCAGTGGGGCTGGAAGGAGATGATGTTTAAGGTTCCTTCCAACCCAGCCCAGTCTGTGATCCCATGATTCTGTGATGTCCTGTGGCAGAAGAACTGGGGCACTCCTGGACTTCTGTCTGCCTGGTTCCCCTGAGATAAGATTGGTTGGGATCTCTCACACCTTTTGTCCAAAAGATTTGAGATATTGAGATATCATGACGATTTTTTTGGCACTTCCTGGAAAAAGAATTCTGTGGTGCTGCAGAAAGTTTAAACAGAGGTATGGGAAAGAAAAGCAGAATAATTTTCACCAGTAATAGCAAGTACTGTACTGTTATCATGCATTTTATAAATTGGGAAAATACATTAGTTCTCAAATTAAACATTACTGTTAGAGTAACTGCTGTCCCTTTCAAATATGTAAAATGAAGATCCTATAAAGGCCCTCAAAGAAGTCTCTGGAAATGACAGTTATGACCCAGTTAACTCATATTTCAGCTCAAATGCCTTCTGCTTTAAAAGCTTATAGGTATATGCATAGAGGTGTTGTAGTATTATCAGTATACAAGGAATAGCAAGATATTGACTTGATTCAGTATCACAAAAATTCCCAGTGAATGATCAAAATGGGCAGTCTTTTGCACTCCATGTTAAGGAAAGGGAAATTGATAGGTCTGTGCAATCACAGGACAGTGAAATTTAATATTCCCTCCCTTGCTTTTGTATTGGCAGTGGAACTTCACTAGGACTGACTGTGATCCAAAAATCAGAAGGGTAATTTCAAGAGAAGCAGGAAGAACTCAAGGCAGAAATTCCAAAACCTGCCCATTAAATTAAAAAGTAAGTGTGGATATGGAGAAGTGATTAAATAAGAATTTTTAAGGAAACCTAGTAGTATATTTTTAGGCTGCTGGTTCAGTTCTATTGACTTTGTTTTCTTTGTAAATCAAATAAGGAATAACCTCACTGTATAAAAAATCGGTTCCAGAAAAGAGTCACGAAAGCAACACACAAGAAATGTTCCCTCACAGCAGGGATTGCATTTGCTGCTGCTGTAGTTTCACTCCTTGGACTGAAGGGTTAGCTGGCTTTGTTATTTTTCTGCTGCTGTTGCTGTTTCTCAAATTAGGCTGACAGCTCCATTTCCACAGTCTACATCTTTTCATGTTGTGAAGCTCAGTAAAATGGTACAAAAAGTGTACTGTCCATGCAGTGGGACAAAAATTATGTATAATCATTTGATCCTAAAAACATTAATGAAATGGAACATCAACTTTATTTTCATACCCCAGAAAAGTCACTGAAGGCAAGTAACAGAGTTACTACAGCTACAGAGTTTAAAAACATCTATGAAAAAATAATTTTTGCAATTTGGCAGGCTTTAATAACAAAGCAAGGCTTCTGGCAAGAACCCAAAAATATTACCTTGAGACACTTTAATGAACTACTGTCTGCCTTCCCTTTTGAAAACATTTTCTGTGACTTGGACATCCCTAACAGTAGGCAAAGGTACATTATTGTGTGCAGTTTCTACAATCTGGTGTCAGAAAGAATCGGCCTTAGAGCTGTGCTACCATTAGCTTTCAACAGCCATTCTTGTTTTCAAAGAGGGACTTTCTTTCATTGCTATTTCCTTAGTAGGTGTACAGCACTCAGAGTACCATGTGAATTGGTAGTCTGTAAATAGTTTAAAGACATTTTTCAAAACTAGACAACTATTAGGCAGTTTAATGTAATGCCCGTCATGCTGACACGGTGACTGTCATTCTCGGCCTTGCTGCTCTGATTCCCCTCTTATACTCAAGAGTGAACACATGATCAGAAAGGAACCATCACTGATTATGTAGTTATGCAGTGTCTGGCACACTGTATGATTGTGACAGATGGTGACACCAAGCGATTTCTCCTCCACATTGATTTTGAGGTGATGAATTCTCAAATGTTCGTCTTTCATAAACCCGTAGAACTTCTGTCTTAAGATCTTCATCATATTCTAGATAGTATCTATCCTAGGTTCTAGATTAACTCTTGCTGACTACCTTACAACTTCTTGATGGCCATCACAACCCTGCTTCAAACATGAAATTATTCTTACTTGACTGTTTTCTAGATATCTGATGGATAAGCAGGGGAAACTGCTATGATCTTTTAAAACACTTGTTCCATTCTCTCCTGTCACCTAGCTCATTCAAATTCACTTCAGTCTTATTTGGATGCAACCTTTGCTGCACAGAAACTGGCATTCACTTACAGATATTTTGACTCATTAGTGTAATCTGAAAATATCCCTAATGAAGTCCAATAGCTGGAACCATACTGACATTGGCCCTCTACTTCCCTCTTCTGTTTAATTATGGGAATCTCAGTGGATTTGTTTTTCCATTTTCCCAGTGACTTCTTTTTTTTCTATGTACAAGTCGTTTGCAGAATGCTGTGTAAACAGATTATTTACCATCAGAGTGACATTGCATGAAACATGGTCCATAACACATTTTAGCAGATCTTTGCATTAGTGTTCCTTTTCAGTGGGATATGAATTTCAAGATGAGAGAATTAAATATGAGCTAAAATGATGTGTTCCTCTTAAAAGATAACTTATGAAGCTCTGCACTGCTGAAAAGTAAATATAAAATGTATGGTCTCAAATTTCCATCTTGGATATTCAAATACTGCATAATATTATTCTCAGTTCTATCCAGTATGAATTTAGGCTTGCATATGAACTGAAACTTGTATCTTATGTCCACGGTAATTATGGAAGGAAAAATGGTTGGGCTTGACTTCAGAATAAGACATTGGCTTCTGAGATTTCCAGAGCTGCAGTTGCTTCCTCGATTTAGGGTATCAATAAGCCCTATGTCTTTTTCTGCTTTTTTTTTTTGCCCAGAACTGTTCTTCTCCCTGTAGTCCCACTGTAGACTGAACAGGCACGCAGATCAAATTCTCTTCTGCCCTGTCCAAGAAACAGAAGCAGAAGTATCCTATGGAAAAAAAAAATTCCACTTATTTAGTTATAGTAAAATAAAATCTTAAGATGCAACTGTCATTTTGTCAGTCATTAGGTATTGTCAGTGCAACCTTTCCCTTTCAACTTAAAAGTGATTAGTCTGAATAATTTGATAGAAACAGCAAAAATGATCACTTTACTGTTCCCAAATAATTTGTGAGTGTGGTGAACTAGGCAAAAGATCTTGTTCCTTTGAAATCCCAAGGTGATTCCTCAGAGTACAAGAACTTACAGATAACGTCCACAGCTGACATAACTGAAATTTTTAGGGCCGCTTGCTGCCTGAGTGCTTTTGGTCACAAGGACAGTCTTTGAGATTTTGAAGGATCTATTCTACCATTACACAAGGGTAAATATACTTAAAAGGAATAGGACTGTCCCTATTGTCAATTCTTAAACGAATAATAAATGTCACGTTCATATTCACAAACCTGTTCCTCAGATGTAACATTAAGGAGCTGTCCTTGAAGTATACTTTCAGACAAGTCTGGCTGAGTTTCTATTCATACATAAGTAACTATTAATAATGCACATGCTGCTGTGTATTATCCTCAATTCATTATCAGCACTGAAGCTTTTAGACTACTCTGTGACTGTAAAGGATACAATAAGCCATTGGCTTTCACTCAGGAGCTTCTCATATAGAATGTTTTCTTTTTAATTTAGGTCATGTCAACTAACTTTTAAATTTCAACACACATGGCTATAGTTGGGAGTGGTGATTAAAGTATTATTGAACATGATGCCAGACAATTCATCATCTTCTATTAGTTCTGATTTATCCAGGCATGTAAGCATGAAGATAGCTTACCTGCATTCGGACTAGTGTTTGAATTTAATGGCGAAACAACCAAACTTCCTTTATATGTTCCACAACTATGGGAGACTGAAATGTTATGATTAATGACTTAAACATTGTTATGAAGGACTTATTGGCCATTATGGCAAAACTGTATAAGGAAGCTGTATCTACAAGATTCAACCCCTAACTTATAGGAATTATGTAACATCTTTCAAAACTGTGTATGTGGACTCGATATAACCGTATGCTGACTGGTCTATAGAATTGCAGTGGGGAAACCAGGCACTGAGTTTGCATTTTGGTGAAATGAGTGCTAATAAAATGAGTTAGATGTGAAAGAACTGCAGCAGTGGCTTCAAGAAAAATGCCACCTACACTGCAGCAAAGGAAGAGTGTTGCTGTATAAATTCCAGAACTTTCATTTACCCCCTCGTGGTCCCACGTGAAGACTATATACTTAGGCCTTATGTGGCTGAAGTGGTATTCTCATCTCATGAATATGATATTAAAGAGAGAAAACATGAAAAATCATCTTTTGCTTGAAACAATGGCTAAACACTTAAGACTATAATGCAAACCACTCTGTCCCAACCCTACTCTATCTAATCTAGTTTCTGCTGATTCTATCCAATCTTACTTCTCTGTAAGTAACAGTTGAAGCACAGATCAAACACTTAAATAAATGAAGAAACACCCTGGCATGCTATGCAGCAATGTTAGGATTTTTAAAAGGAAATATTTTTGAAAGTGCAGTATTCTTCAAAATTTTTCTGCATCCAACCCACATAACCAAAGCAGGGGTATGGTTTTCCTTTGTGGTTCATACAGCAAGTCCCTTCAATATTACCACTAGGCTGAGGCAAATATCTCCCCTTCATGACACTTTTACTTTATGACTCCATAAGATCATTGTTTTTCAAAAGGCATTCTGCCTAAATCTTGGCTGCAAATGAGAATTTAGGTAAAATTTAAGCGCAATACTCTTAGTGTTCCCTACTACAGTGAATTTCACTGTTAGTCAAGAAGAAAAGCTACCTATATTATTGCTGGAATTTAAAAAAACTATTTAAAGTATAAACTGGATTTCTTTTATCTCAAGTTCTTTATTCCTAACTTGTAGATGTGCGAAGAACTGTGAACCATCATCTATATTTTTACGACTTTATATTCTATATTTTCAGTTTTGTCGTGTCAGCATTTTCAGTATTCTCAGTGCTAGTCAAACAGTATAATTAATTATTGTTCCTTTCTATCTACTTCAAGAGGCTACAAATATGACATGAAATCATGGATTCCATTGCAGATTTAAAAAAGAACTTACTATTCTACTCCTGCCTACAGGAATCCCGGGTTTAATTCATACGAGAACACATCAAGTATAAGGTCTCACGGAGTGAATAGGCTGACATCATGATGTGATTAAAACAAGACCTGTAATATACTATGGAGCCTGTCAAATTAGTATCATGAAAAGCTATTCATAAGAGTATGCTCTATCACACATCAAGCAATTTTTTCATCATTGTTGTAGACACAGCATAAAAACTAGACTAGCTGAGTTGTAAAAACCTTTGATGTCTACACTTATATTCAGTTCTTAACACAGACATAACCCAGTGCAGCTGTCAGTCTCCACAGTACTGATAGTGATCTTTTAATATTCATTACGTAAGATACTTCCGCCTTTTCTGTATTAACAGAATCACAGAATCACGGAATGGTCAGGTCGGAAGGGACCACAGTGGGTCATCTGGCCCAACCTCCCTGCTCAAGCAGGGTCATTGCACATGCACATAGATTACATGGCACAGGATTATGATCAGGCAGTTCTTGAATATCTCCAGTGAGGGAGACTCCACAACCCCTCTGGGCAATCTGTTCCAGTGCTCAGTCACTTGCACTGTGAAGAAGTTCTTCCTCACTTTCAGGTGGAACTTCCTGTGCACCAGTTTCTGCCTTTTGACTAATGTCCTAGTGGTTGGCATCACCGAGCATGGCCTGGATCCTTCTTCTTGGCACCCACCCTTTATTTATATTCTTTAATGAGATCCCATCGCAGTCAGCTCTTCTCGAGGCTGAGCAGGCCCAACTGGGAAGGAAGAAAATTAGGTGAGGTCATAAAATACAAAGAGGAAATAATGTAGAAGTAGCACTCTGTGTCACTTCCACCAGTGCTTCATGACTATTTTCTGCCTCAAGATAAATGCCATAAGGGCATATACTCTCTAATTTGTGAAGCAGTGACTAAGAGACGTCCTAAGTTTTCCTACAATACCTTAAAACTGGAAAGAACTAGCTTTGTTTGGTACTGGCGTTGGTAAGAAAATTAGACCAGAATGGAATAACTCATTGATACTAAAAAAAAAAAAAAAAAGAAAAAAAGAAAAAAAAGGAAAAAAAGGAAAAAAAAGGAGGGATCTCTTATATTTCCTAGCAAATCTGAGAATAAGAGAACAATCTCTTCTTTGGTAATATAGCTTAGATATTGAAGCAATAAATTATTGGTGGGTATTTCCATGAGCACCAGCTCAATTTGTTTCACTTGGTTAAGTACAGTTTAAAGCACTACAATGTATTAGTTTCTTCCTTAAAAAGAAATAATAAAGAAATAAATCAAAGACTACAAGCTATGTGAGAAAATAGACAGTTATCTGCTTCTAGCAAAGAATAGCAAATGGCTATGCTATTATTTTTTTTGTTTCATCCACTACTTAAAGCTCTAAACATCCCTTTGAGAAAATGTTAACATGAAATTCTCACTGGCATTTATTCCTAAGGCAATTGTTGTGGATACAGTCATAGATATTGCTTGTTAATATTGAGCAGTTTCCCTTTTGTGTCTATCAGTATCATTGACAATCAACACACCTTAGAAAGAGATGCTATTTTTCTCATTTTAAAACACTGAAGTGTTATTTCCAAATGGCTGTGTTCTGCAGCTGCTATATCTGGAATACCTCCAATGCTAGTGGAACACATAAAAATAATATAATTTCAATGTAAAAAGTATGTGCCTTGAAATAATATTTTAGGAAAATTATGGTTTTGGCACTCTAAAGGAACATGCTGCCAAGCACTACTTATGTGATCAGACAGTGACAGTAATGGATACTTAAAGAAATAATTCTGATGTCTCTTAGGACTTGCTTGTAGATCAGTAAGGCTGTCACTACAAGATCAGAGTATGAAAACTCACAAAAACTACATGAAATCTTGTTTTTATACTCTATGGATGACAGTAATCTATCAATATTTTTTCTCAAAATATTTGCTAAATGAAATACATCATGTACAAATACTCCATGTTTTCTATATTAAATGGCTTTGAGAAGTGAGTAGTTTTTTATAACTTTTTTTTATATTCCATGCTGCTTGATACATAAAATCCTTACTACATCTTTTCTTGGCCACTGAAAGTATTTCTATCATACAGAAGTTACTATATACTAATATTAATACCATGAACAAAAGTAAATCCCAGGCTGCAGATCTACAAGGGATATATTTATTTTAAAATGCCATGATAAGTGGCATAGAGCTACTGAGCCATCACAAAAGACTCATCTTTATTTACCGGGATACTTGAATGAGCTGAGAGTTTCTGGTCTTTTCTCAATCCCTCAGTCAATGCCCACATGCTGGGACAGGGATCCGAATTATTTGGCTTCATTTCCATCTAGTGTCACACCACTGGCCGTGACATCCCGGCACCGGAGCAGCCAGGTCGGTAGGGGCTCACCCGGCTGCTGGCTGAAATCTTTTTGCATATCTCACAGCTCACCCAGGGATTCTGATCGCGTGATTATCTCTGGCCCCGACTCTTCCCCTGGTTGTGGGGGTCCTGCTTCCTCTTCATCACTCACTGCACGAACTGATTTGGTCTTGGATTTCTTCTTCTCTATGGCGGCGACTGCTACTGGTACGGGTGGTTCCTCTGGTTCAGCTGCAGTTTGAGTGGCCACAGTGCATCGATCCGCTTTCCTCCTGCTCCCCCCGAAGGCGCTGGCTTGTGAGGAGCGGTATCTGATACGCAGTGCTCAGTATGTTGCATAACTTTGCACCTCCCTGGATCTGCTACAGAGATTTTCTTTCAAATATTTCGCCACTTTGTAAGGGTCCTATACTTGTTCAGGGGTGAACTTCCAAATCATTAGAGCAGAATACTCCTTCGAAAGCTGGCCCATTTTCTGCCACATTCCATGCACCTCATGACTAACCTGGGGCAGGTATCTGGACATCTTCCCTAGAAATCTCTGTCCTGACTCTGAACATGTTATAGACTGTACTGAGGAAACCTGGCAGACACAGCAACAAGAACATGCTTTCCTTAACATTCAGAGGGAATGGAAAATTCTCTGTTGTAGGAGGCCTTAAGGAGAAGAAGGGGGTGAAACATTTGGAAAAATCATCCTCCCCTGCTTCCCCCACAGGCTGGGTAAGGTTATTAATGAATTCCCAGAGGTAGCAGCCAAGACCAGGACAGGAGGAAAACACTGAATGCACATCCCAAATGACCCTCATTGCCCTTGCTGTTATTATGGCATAAACTGGTATCACACAGTACAGCAACAAAGCGATCCTGATCCCTCTCCCACTCCGAAAAGTCAGGAGGAGCACATACAGAAATATCTACAGGGTTAGGTTCCACACCCACGTGAACAGATTGAGCAACACTGTAGCCAAGGAGCTCTCTTTTTGATACACAAATGATTATGTCAAAACTGTTTTCTCAACCCTCTCATGCTCCCCATTGGGCACTAATTGAATGGTGTTTAACACCAGCCAAAAACTAAACTCCAATTAAGCCACTTCTCTTTCCCCCATCCTCTCCAGAAAGAGAGGAACAAAGAGGCTATGAGGTGAGATGATTTCTCTTACTTTTCAGTGTCTTCTGATGTTTTTAACTTTTAAAGGTTAAAGTATTCAATAATAATGCCTTTCAGACTGTTTTATTTTTAGAAATGTATGGAGCAATTTCAAGTGAACTTAGCTCCTAGAAAATCATTAGCAATTACTTAGCTTTTCCACAGGGAGCAGTAAGGCCAGAGCAACTGAATTAGTGATCCTCCATGTGACTTGGGCTGAGCAAACTATTTTTCCTAATATTATTGCAGTATTTGAAGTCCACCTAGATTTATGAAAGATTATACTGCCTCTAAAATTGCAACAGCCCTGAAAACTCTATATCGCTTAAATCCTTTTCTAACCACTCTAGGAACCATAATGTCGACAAATCAACTCTTGACACAGATCACTTTTTCACAGCATTATTGTTTTGTTAGTAGCTTGATTGGTATAAGCAAATGCAGAAGAACTAAGTAACTTTAACTACTGCTTAACTTGATGATCAGACTTAAGATATTGTCATGGTTTAACCAGCACAGATGATGATTATACACACAAAGCCCCCATATATGTTCACGCATATTCACACAAGTCGCTATACATTTTCAGCTAGTAGATGTTTCTTTCTCAAGTAGATGTTTTCCATTTTCAAATGAAAAGAATGAAAGAAATTCAATGTGCTTGAATTGTGTAATAGCTTAGAAGAGAAACACTGGTAGAAAAACTGGTGCTTATATCAGTATTTCTTCCTACCTTTGGGATAATTAATTATTGGTTTAAAAACATCATAGTGCAATGAATTTTGCTTCATAATGTAATCAACATTGTGTTTGCATTTAATGTATTGTCAGAAAGAAGAGAAAATTAAGATCTTGGAGAAAATAAACACATTCTGCCCTTACCCTTGATTTCTAACATGTTTAAAATGTCACACTGCAACTCTGAGATTGTCTACAGAGACCACAGGCTGCGTGCTGAGGAAGTGGATGCCACAGATTTTTCCAGAAGTGGATCTACAGAGATGACTCAAAGCATTTTGGTTCCAAGGAAGCAAACCATGCTGCTGGGTAAGGGGTTTCTGCAGAAAATAAGCAATTGAAAGTTCATTGCCTAAGAAAAAAAAATGACTGCTTTAGTTTCTTTCCTACAAAATACAGATTTTGTAAAATGCATTGTGGCTTGAAACGAACTTTGAGATAGGATCAGTATTCAACTGCTACTTTTCAAATTTACATTTCTTAAAAACATGAATTTCTTAAAATAAAATTTGAGAGAGTAGAAACCCACGAACACATCTTTTAAGAGCTTGGTAGCAGTGCTTGCTAGTGGTTGGCAGCAAGATCATGATAGCCATACAAAGATAATGATTTCACTTGCATATCAAACTTGTATACTTTGGCTTGTATGTTTAAGAAATGAGAAGAATGAGAAGACATTTAACTTTGACGTATTTTATTGACATTTTGTTCAGTGTCTTCAGTGTGTCTCAAATAATTGTTTCTCAGGGATCAATTATTTAATGATCATTTTGATTTTTCGTCTGCAGTCTGGACTTGGTTCCAATTATGTGATGCAGTCTTGAGCAACACAAAGGACTGTCTATTCAACTGCTATATTAGGAAAAAAAAAAATTAAATTATTTATATGCAATAAGAGACTTTTCTCTTTACATTACAGAACCAGAGGTTTGATCTGCGGTCTAGCTCTCAATTTTTAATTACTCAGTGAAAAACCCCCAGTTTACTTAGCTCAAAGGCAAGAAGGATAAGGTGACTTATTTAGTTTATAATTACTTTCATAATAGAAGGTATCTAGTACTATAAAACTTTTTTTGTAGTAGTCAAAAACATTTACTGATTTAATGGCCAAAATTCAAATTCCTTAAAGTTGAACTAGAAAGAAAATTAAAATTACAAAATTTACATGAGTTGTGTAAAGGTGTATAATTTGAACTCAACCAACAAAACACAATTGACATGGATGGTGTAAAATGCATTATTTGAACACAACCAAAGTCTACCTCTTTCTAAAATAGAAACTTCAACTTAAAATAACTGTTGTGCAAGCTGGAAAAATCACTATGTAGAATGTGATGCTCTGTATTTTTCTGATCACATTAAGTAAATAAAGATATCCTTTATGTCTTTAAAAGTTATCACATACTCCAATCTTTTGATTTAAGTACAGGCAAAAATCACAAGAGAAAAAAATGAGAGAAAGTTATAGGAAGAAATCCAAAATAATACACTATAAATAGGCAGGCAATTTATATATTGATAGTTATTAATCTCAGACAACGCAGAGATGTGAATATTGAAATAATAATGGAGAATGTATTAAAGTTGTTTAGAAGAGAAAAGACTTAAAGGAAAGTGAAGGGAAACACAGGACCCTAGACAGGAAGATGTTTGGTTGTGTCTGGCAGAAATGAGAGGTTTAGACAGGAGCTGAAGTAGCAGGGCAGTAACAGCATGACCTGCAGAAAGCCACGTGTTCGAACGGGGGGTGCAGTCCGGGCATGTCTTGACTGACGAGTCAATGGCTGTATCATGTAAAACATAGAGCTATGTTCATAAGAATATGGGTGAGGCAACTGCAAGCAGGAATTCTGTTGCTGACCTTGTTTAATCACTGATGTCTATGCTTCCAACAGCTTATCTTGCTCTAGCAATTTAGTGACAGGATAATTTTGCTTTATTAAACTTATCAGCTCTGGCCTTCTAGGAAATGAAAGAAATGTTCTCCTGGCTACAGTTTTAGCAGAGCTCTAAAAAACTAACTTAGTAATAATACTTACTTCAGAGACTCGTCCTGGAGCCTAATTACTTTTTGCAGAACATGGAGAAACAGGTGAGTTTAAAATCATATTCTTTAATTGACAGGTAGCTTGTAACTATGGATTTTGTTTTCACAATGTGACAGCACATAAACTAATGTACTACGATGCAATTTTTTCTAGTACACCTATTTCAAGTCAAAAAAGTCCCAAGGGGCATCAAGGGAGATTTCAGTCTCACACAATCTTACTTTTTCAAGAGATGGCATCAAAAGAAACAGGCTTGAATTCTCTTCTACCATGGCACTTATTTGCAAGTGAGGAATATATGTCACACTTCAATTCAACTTTTCAACTTAAAAATCAGTCAGCAGTCCGAGACTGAAACATAAATCTTGTCTTCATCTATAGGCTGTTTTTTATTCCCTTAAAATATAGCAACATTCTGATGAATATTTAAAAAAATATTGTATCTACCATGACTTTCCCTGCTTTTCTGTGCTCCTTTATATTTTGATTTAGCTGAGGAAGTATTTTATAGAGGAATCTGTTAAATGCATACTAAAATGGAATTTACAATTTTCTTCTTAATTTAAAGCCTATGTGTTCTCCTTGTTCTTCTATTATATATGGTGTATGATATTGTAATTTTTGTTTCCTACCATGTGCTATAGAAAAGAAATTAAAAATATAGGTAATACAGAGTATTCTCTGCAGAGTGGCACTATTTTTTAGCTCTGAGCAAATAGAATGTGTTGTGCTACCCTGAAGAAACTTTCTTTCTGCATTAAATGGTGCTATAAACCAATGGTTCCTGTTAAGACAAACTGCTGAAAAATGTGGGCTTTTTCTGACCAACTGCTCATAGTAGAACAGAAACAAAAGCTGAATCAGCTTTTTGCTAGTTTGAAAAGATTGTATTAGTATTTTGCTTTTCCATTTGTATAGCATTTTTAAAAAGTGATCTGACATTTTAAAAATCATCTACTAAATACCTCCACACTTTGAACACATACAAGAGTATTGTAATAGAATATTTTTTTTTGTTCAAATGCAATTTTGGTGGTACTGACTAGTTCTCCAACCAACTAGAATAATTTCCTCTTTAGTGTTCTACTCACAAGGGCAAAACAAATCAATCATATGTATGTCTAAATCCTGTAATTTTAATAATCTGTCAAAGACTGTGCTGTTGCAGTGTAGCAGATTGTCTGCTGTTATGATATGCTTCAACAGCTGAAGAAATATTCTAACTTTTGAATTACTGAGATTTTGAAAGCAGACAAATGCAGTCTTGTAATTCACTATCAGAGCTTATCCTCTGTGCTTTTATTATGTGTTAAATGCCTCTGAACCGGTTCTTCACCCTTATTCTATTCATAGAGCAAAATAAGGTGTCGTGTTTTGTCATAATATACAAAATCAATGGTAATATCACATCATTTAAGCCAGTACAGATCCAGTAATAATAGCACAGAGGATAAGATCTGATAGGTGAATTACAAGATAGTGTTGGGTTTGCATGGCACAATTCTGGTGGTGGTGGGTGATTACAGGGGTGGCTTCTGTGAGAAGCTGCCAGAAGCTTCCCCCATGTCTGGCAGAGCCAATGCCAGCTGGCTCCAGGATGGACCTGCTGCTGGCCAAGGCTGGGCCCAACAGCAGTGGTTGCAATCCCTCTGTGATAACATATTTGAGAGGAAAAAACCCACTATTGCGCAGATGAAATTGTGGCCAGAGGAGAGAGGAGTGAGAATATGTGGGAGAAACAACTCTGCAGATACCATGTGAGGAGGAGGGGGAGGGGGGAGGAAGTGTTCCGGGAGCTGGAGAGGAGACTCCTCTGCAGCCTGTGGTGGAGACCATGGCAAGGCAGGCTGTCTCCCTGCAGCCTGTGGAGGTCCCTGGTAGATCAGACATCCACCTGCAGTCTGTGGAAAAAAAGNGATAACATATTTGAGAGGAAAAAACCCACTATTGCGCAGATGAAATTGTGGCCAGAGGAGAGAGGAGTGAGAATATGTGGGAGAAACAACTCTGCAGATACCATGTGAGGAGGAGGGGGAGGGGGGAGGAAGTGTTCCGGGAGCTGGAGAGGAGACTCCTCTGCAGCCTGTGGTGGAGACCATGGCAAGGCAGGCTGTCTCCCTGCAGCCTGTGGAGGTCCCTGGTAGATCAGACATCCACCTGCAGTCTGTGGAAAAAAAGGGACCCAAGCTGGAGCAGTTTGTGACAACTGAACCTGTGGGATGGACTCATGTTGGAGAAGTTTGTGGAGGACCGTCTCCCATAAGGGACCCCATTCTGGAGCCGGGGGAGGGCTCCTCTCCTTGAGGAGGAAGTAGCTGCAGATACCATGGGAAGAACTGATTGTAAACCCCATTCCCCATCTCCCTTTGCGGGGAGATGAGGAGGTAAAGCATGGGGAATATAGTTGGACGTGGAAGGAGGGGTGTGGGGAAGGTGTTTTTAGGATTTGTTTTACTTCTCACTATCCTGGTCTAATTTTGATTGGTAATAAATTCAACTAATTTGCCTAAGTAAAGTCTGTTTTGCCCATGACAATATTTGGTGAGTGCCCTCTCTCAGACCTTAACTCATGAGCCTTTCCTTATATTTTCTCTCCCCTGTCCAGTGGAGGAGGGAGTGATAGAGCAGCTTCGGTGGGTACCTGGCATCCAGCCAGGGTCAAGCCACCACAAAGACAAGGTAATAATAAATATAGAATATATATAGAGAAGATATACGTGCTTAGAAGAGAAGCTAAACACACTGTGGTCCAAAGCTGCTTAACTGGAACTGCTCTTCTGTCCTTTAAAACTGACCTTACTGGATTTGAAAACATTAGTTTCACTTGTTCCTTTACATTTTCTCCCATACCTCATCTCCCAGTCAACAAAACTTTTAATGTATGAATAGCAAAATGCATTTGAAGTTTCAGTGATTGGAATGAAATGTAAATTTGATTAGCTGTATAAGTATCAGGTGAAATAAATGCACATAGGGAGCAGTGGAAATGTTTAATAGATTATTTGACCTGTATTTAAAGATAGGCACATGTTGAATTGAACTTTAAGATTATATCAGCTTTTAAAGGCAGATTGTTCCATGTGAAATAGCTTGATTTTCTGTAGTAAGCACTCTCAATTCAATATTCTAGGAATAAAATGAAAAGCCCAGTTCAAAAGAGTTGTGTAAGTTAAAAGAAGTTTGATTTTGCAAAACAATATCAAAAGTGATATTTTGATAATTAGGTATCCATTGTTCCACCTGGATAAACTCTCAGAATGCTTTCTTTTCTACTTTTTAGGCATTTTCTTTTGTATTCCTATTTGTGTCACTAGCTTTAGCTTTTCAACTGGCACGCCACCTTCCCCCATGTATTTATTCATCCTGACTGGAAGACCATTGCATACCAAGGAGGTAGTGATCCACACAAGTTAACCCCAAGTATGTCCAGGCCTGTGCTGTGCCACACTGTCCATCCAGAACACCCTCAGGACCGTGTGGTGTGGCACAAACTCTTGGTCACAGGATGACCTCAGCTTGAGGTGAGTGCACCATCTGTGTGGCCTTGCCTTTAGCTAAAAGGACAGCAGGAAGTTCTCCTGTGGCCATCACTTCTTTTTGACTGTAGAAATGATAGATTGAGTCACTTCCTAATAAGAAAATCCAATAGTAGCTCAAAAGAGAGCACTCTCCTGTTTGGACAGGGTCTGCATTGCATGCTGCATGTGGGTTGTCAGCAATTAAGGGAATGTAATAAATATTAGCTGTGCTATTCATTTCTTATAGTTTTAATTCTAATAAATGGCATTTAGAATGATACCTTACAGAGTCTGAGTGCCTTTCTTATGGGGACCATAATGGACCAGCACCTCCCATTGCAGAACACCCTGTAAGACAATAATTCTATTTATTCTTTTCTTTTTTTCTAAGGTTACCTTAAAGGATTAAATTGTTATCATGACTTACCTCCAGCTGGCAACTAAGTACCACATGGCTGCTCACTCACTCACTCCCTCACTCACTCCCTCCCTGGCCTCTCCACCCCTGGTGGGAAGGAGAATTCGAAAGAAAAAGTGAGCTAAGAACAATTTAATAATTGAAACAAAATATAAAATGTGACAATAATAATTGTATACTACTACTACAGATTTGAATGTAAAGAGGAAGGACAAATAAAAGTCAAGGGGATACATGTGATACATGGTAAAATTGCTCACCAACACACTGACTGATGCCCATCCGGTCCACAAGCGACTTACTCAAATGTGTAACATATATTTCCACAAATAAAAGAAGAAAACTATGTGATAAGACTTGGCTATATTTAATCTCTTCACATTTAACTGCTGTGAAATACTGAGAAATACCCAGCATTTTGGCTGTTCTTGTAAGAAACTAACTCAGCCAACAGCGATTGTTACATCCTACTTCAGCTGTTCTAGTTGAGGGAACTATGTCCAGTGCCCCAGGAAGGGGAAGTCTGGGCTTCCACACTTGTAGCAATTACATGAAAGACCAGAAATCCATTCCTTCTCAGGTCAGCAGTAAAGTCCATGACGTGCATATTTTCCGTGGGGTTCTGCTGTAAACTTGCAATTCTGTGCTGAGGCCTCAGCTTCTCCCCTGCCCCCAAGTAACTCTCAAAAGTTGTCTTTTCTTATTAATAGGCTGTCTAGAGGTTTTTGTTCCCTTCTTTGCTTAGTGAGTTTTACAGGAAAGAAATGAGCAGGGAACATCTTTAAATCAAATGTAATTGTGCATAACTGGCGACCTTTTAATAACATGTAAAGAGGAATTTCCATCCGTATTTACAGTCTTCTAGTGTCAAAAAAGGACAAAGCAGTCACAGCTGATGCTATTTTTAGATCTGGATCAGGCCCTGCAGAGTGTACTGTAGAGCCAAGACTGACACAAACTGAAGAATAATTACAAACAAGCTCATGAAATTTTAACACAGAAGTGGCTGCATTATTTAGAACATTAATGTGGTTTCAGCAAAAAGTAATTACTGGGTATCTGTTGCCAGAGACATCATTTGCTGTCTATCTCTAGAGGTGCTGTTTATGTAGGAAATAATGGAAATAGTTTCAAATATTTTAGGTAAGTCTACAGTAAATATTTTTGTGTGCTTCAGCTGCCTTTGGTTGAAGAAACTGGACTGGTACCAAACAGAATACATGTAATTTCTCCTTAATTGTGGTGAATCATATTTCTTTCAGTTTTCTAGGGTGATTTACATTGAAAAATTTACCCCATTATAACAAATTCCTCCACAGCTCTGTTAGCATGTCAAGCTGAGAAAAATCTTGGGCTGCTCAATGAAGCTGTATCAGCAGTAAAAAAAAAAATTATAGCCACTACCACTTTAGAGTTTTGGCCACTAGAAAGGTGGAAAAAAGATGTGCTTCCTCATATTTTTGTGTGTTACAGCAACATCCAAAGCTTGGCAAGAGATTTAAAAGTTTGAAAGAAGCACAGCTAGTCCATGTGTTCTGTACAGGGTGCATGGTGAGAGAGGGAGAAAATGATGGTGCAAAGTTCTCTCTTTACCTTAACAAGAAAGTTCCAACAACAAATGGCACAATAAAATTGCTGTTTTGATAAAGTGCAAATACAGATCGTGAACAAATCTTCCCATATGGGAGAAAGCCATATGCACAAAGCATCAGATAAATCCTGAATGGCTTCCCCATGACATGCTGCACAGGTCCTCTCCATGGAGAGAAGTTCCTCCTTTCAGTCATTTAAACTATTATATTAAACTTTCACACAAGAAAGCAATTCTGTTCATAAAGGGTGTTTGCATGAGAGCTTCTTAATGCACTTTTAAATAAAACAAGGTAAATTTTAAATAAAAGCAAGAGCATACATATTCGGGTCCCCATGCTCACCTTCAATTTATTTCATGAACTTAACAGTTAAAGAGGACAAATGTAAGGTCACTGTTTTATTTATGTCCTTGCTTGAACTGGCAGTTAAGACTCTGAGGAAACACTACCAGGTGTGTGCAGTGAGCACACTTCCCAGGGAACTACTCCCAGCACCCACAATAAAGCTGCTGGACCAGGCTTCTGGGACATGAAACTCCAAGTTGTTGCATTACTACTAGCTTCAGCTTAAACATAATGAAATGAACTTCTATATTTTTACTAAATCTGTGTCTACATGTGTGCCTCACCCAGCTGCAAATACTGTACTGCACCTTGTGTTCTATATACTAGAAAGCTTCAAGTTGGTCTAGATTTTGATCTAGACCTTTCTTATCTTTCTTTTTTTTTTAATTTTTTTTCCATTAGCAATATTAATAGTCTAATGAAAAGAATAAAGAATTATGATGACGAAAAAATTGAAGAAAATCACAGTGTCTTTTAGAGCTGGTTGAAAACATTGTTTTGGAAAACTTTCTGTTAGAAATTCCTGATTTATTAAAAAAAAAACATTCCAAGGAACATATCGATTCAGATAAAGTCAGAAATAGATTTAGCTGATTGCTGTTGGAAACCCATTTTGATTCCTAATTAGTCTAATGTCAGTAACATCCTGACTTTCTTAAATTATACATTATTTTATTTTTATAGTGGCCTAACTGCAAAAAAATTTTTTACTGCAAGTGGCTTTTATTAATGTCAGATAGTGTATACTAAATGTGAGTAGTGAAGCAGTTCAGAGAGGATTTCCAGTTTTTCACCTTTTATTCAGGAAGTGTCCTACCATTTCTTTTTCATTTACCATTGAAAGGAAATTTTTTTTCTTAATACTACTTCAGCTGCATTGGTTTTCATTAAATGGGTCTGTAGCAACACAGTAGTAAACCTGTGAAAAATCCCTGCTCTTCAGCAGAGATGATTTTTCATATATTTTGATTTTTTTTATGCCAGTTTGATCTCTTAAAATTTGGAATTTTTGACAGAAACTTACCTTCCACTCTGACTTACTTTTTACTCTGACTTTCCTTTCATTCTGGGCTTTGATGCTGTTTTAGATATCCAAACATGAATGGTAGTGTTCTTGAGCCAAAAAAGATTAGTTAACATCTAACATGCTCTGTGCAGCCCAGTGTTTGTCCTCTCTTATATTTAAAAACATTTACTGCTGGCAGGTAAAACATACATTAAAGATGATAGGAAGTTGTAAAGGATATAAACAAGAAAGGAAAATAGAGAAGAAACAAGATGATGGGTCTGAAATCTGTTATTCCTCTTAATATAATACATGCCCTCTAAAGTGACCTGCATTATATAAAACTGCTGTACAGTTTAACAGATCATAGTTCCACAGAGCCCTTCAGTGAGTTTAAATGTACAGTTACGTACTAAAAGGTGTTATAAATTATGAGCCCAAAGTTTGTCACTAACTGTTCATCAGATAACAGCATTAAAATGTTACAAAAATAGTAAACCCATAAAAATTTAAACTGGCCACTAATGATTTGGAGTAGTGGCAGATTCACCAGCAGAGCTGATTCTGCCCCTGTCAAGCCCTATTTTCATCATGTGTTTCATTGTGCTAATACAACAGTTTTTACATCTGCATGTAACTGTCAGGGAACATTTCTGTTTGACAAATAACTTGCTGAGGGAAAAAAACCCCACATTTCCCTGAATGTGTTAATCATGAGGACTTACAAATAGTTCCAGAAAAACACAGAAAGCTGGGATTTATTAAATTATCTTTTCTGGGAAAAAAACCTAACCGTCATGTCTGCAACTTTAGAGCAGAAATATGCTGTTAGGATTTGACTGTAACACAACTCTTCCCTTCTGACTTTGCATCGTAAATGCTCACAGTCTTATTATTTGTCTTGAGAGTCTTAAAAACCCCTTGGATTCATTTAACAGATTGTTAGATTTTCTTTATTAAAAATATATTTTCTCAGTCCTCCTGGCTTTAGAAACTTTAAGCTCGACTGAACAATATTGAATACTAAGAGTAACACTGAAAAAGAAAAGACTATTCAAAAACTCATTGAAAACTGACTTGGTATTTCTGGACATTTGGAGCTGGCAATACTGCTGATGCTCATATGTGGGTGAACAGTTAGGTCAGAGCTATTTTACAGACTTGTTACTATGAGAGCTTTATACCACCTGGAGAGTTTCTTTCTGCCAACTTCTCCTTGACAGCACAACCTGACAGGAACAAAGGAATAAACCCTCATTCCTCATTTTAGCCAATTTAACAAAAAAGCTGTCACATCTTTACTGAAAGGTAAACTCCTCTGTCACACACTCTGTAATAAAAAGATTGCTTTTTTTAATAGTAGAATGTTAATGTAATAAAATGACATTTGCAATCTATTGAATTTTTTAATCTTTATGTTGCCTGAAGAAAGCAAAAGATAATGTTACTGGACAGGTTATATTTCTTTAAGAAGAAGTCTATGCGTCAGTGGGGGAAGACACTGGAAAATTCTTCTAACTTTAGCACAATAGTGTATGATCCCTATATTCATTTTAATGCTTGGTTTTGTACCATACACTGCTTAGCACAAATGCCAGAGATTAATGTGGCCTTGTGTTAACTCCCCACATCTGTTACTAATGAGTCTTGTGCCAGCTAATGCTTCCTTATTAATTTATATGGGTGATTGAGTCATACTAGAGAAGTCTTAGTTTTGAGAACAGAGATAGAGTGCTGAAGTAAAGAATGGTAAGAGAAGAGCATCATAACCTAACCACATATTTGAGATAGTCTCCAGGAAAGAAGATTCATCAGAAGATCTGGGACTGTAAAAGGAAATTTTGAAAACAGGGATGTTCCCAAAAGACCACCAAAGACCCTCAAAAGACTTTTACCCATATCCAAATAAGTTCATGGAAATAATTAACCTATATGCATGTATTCAGGACATGTAATGAATACATAATAGAAATGTGATGAATATGTATTATCTTCAAGAATATAACCTGGTCTATTAAGTTGCTGGGCATGCATGCTGCAATTCTGTAGAAAACTGTATAGTTAGTTTTATTCTCGTGTTTTATGTTTCGATTTAGTCCTTGTTAATTTTTTTTAAACTGTAAATGGTGAAATCTGATATCTATTTTAAAGTTGATTGAATAAGATTTTCAGAACCCAAATACCTGGAGTTCTAAAATACCAGAAGCAGATCAGTATCTCAGAAATGTTTTTCCTTGAGCCGTTGAAGATCAAGTGATACCACAGCCTTTTGAATAAAGAAGGCTGATGAGGCAAACAAATGAATCTTGACAGAGGACAGGATGAAAATCGAAAAGGTTTAGAAGAAGTTAAAGAAAATTATTTTGATATCTTACATGACACTTAGCAGAAAAGGTTCTCTCTTTATACTTCATATTTCATGGTCTCATGCTGAGCTGATGTTCAGATGTTCCATAGTCATAGAAGATAATCTCTTAAAAAATGCTCAGGAACTGTGAAGACAATGCACATACATTGTTCTTGGTCTTGTCTACATCTGTATAGTACATTTGTAAGAAAGAACACTCCACGTGTATTTTCATTTTATGATTTTGGCTTCCACACATAGAACTTTAAAATACGTAATATCTGCACTAGCATGCAACTAAACAAATCCACAAAGATGTTTTCTTCATAGTCTCATGTACAGAGTCGAAGTTGGATGGATGAATCTGATATTCAAACCAAAGGACCTGTGCTTAATGTGGATTGCTCACAGTTAACCATGTTAGAAAGGAACTTCTGACATCATGAACCAAGAAACCCAGGGCATAGCGAAGGATGGGCTTTGTGAAAGAAGGGAAAGCTGAAAGCAGATGGAGGTCATTGGATGGAACTCAAATGATACAGATGATTGACTAATTTGCAAAAAAGTTTTCACTGAGTAGTTTATTTTGATCCCTGTCATTTTATCTTTCTTAAAGGACTGCCTTTTTGGCTACAGTTATGCTTAGTAACATTAGCATTTTATCTTCCTTTGTGATGTTTTGGAAGTAGAGACTAAAAAATGGAAAAAATCCTATACTCTTCTACTAAAATCAAAAGTAAGTTTGCATGCGTTTTTGTTTCTAATGAAACCTATGCTCCAGAATAAAAACTGTTTCTGAAATGCAGAAGACATTTTAAATGATTCCTGAAAGTGAAGTACTACTTTCTGACAGCTATAAACAATTGTCCTCTGTCAAAAAAAAAAAAAATATTTATAAAGGACTAGTTTATGTCCAGTTCCTATTTGCAGAAGGAAAAAAAGGTTTATTCATCCAAGTTGCTATATAAAGGATTTTTTCTGATCATACCTCATAAACTTCTGGGATCTTTGGAAGACTTTCTCTCGTAGGCAATTGAAAATGAGAGATTCCTGTAAAAGGAGTGGCAAAATGAAGAAGCAGGAAGAGATTCTGGAACATGATATCTCAAGTGGGTGCTTTTAGAAGGTATCCAAATATGCTAAAACACCTTCCCATATTCTTTAGGACATTCATAAATAAAGTACTAGGGGATACACCGTTTTTCTACAGATTAAATCTATTTTCATTTATGGCATGCTGCTCAATAAATGAGTTTACCTTGTAGCATTGGTGGCTAATATGTTATTGTCACCCTAGACTCCATTGGAAAGAGTTGAGTTTATAGGCAGCATTTTGCAATTACATCAGGACTCAGCTTGTTTTAAACCTCAGAAATAATACCAAAATTATGTGGACATATCGTGACTATTTTCCTTTTGCTAGCTACTGGAACAAAAGTATGGTTCAATAAGCTTCAGCTGTAGCTTAGGAAAGTAAATATATTTGAATACAATTCTCATTATGGTAGTTAGAAATGCAAATTGAGACACTCTAATTATGGTTCCCATATGACTCTGATTTCCATTAACGATAATTTTATGGGGTTTTTTAAATTGAATGAATATTAATAAATCATGGCTTATTCTTGCAGAAACCATTAGGTATCAAACAGTTGCTTTCAGTATCATTACTGTTCTGCTGCCATGATTTATAATCAAAAATCAAAGGTACAACCTGCCTTCCCCCCAGGTCTGGTTCTCAGTATCTACACATAACTTGATAAAAGAGAGCAACCCTTAGCAATGGCACTTAAATAAATCAATGCTTTCCCGTTGCTGCAGTGCTTCATCTTGTGGCACTCCTTATTCCAGCACAAACTCTTCATTGCATGCTGATGTTCACTGGCAGACCAAGACCAGCTTTACTGTTGCTGGATGAAGGAAGAGTTCCATGATTTCTTTTTTCTGCTTTCAGTGTAGTTGAATAAACTGACAGACTAATTTTAAAGAGGATCTGGCATATTGACAATAACTTCAATGATTAATTTATGTTGTAATAACCTTCATTTTTACAATTATATGTCACTGTAAGTTAATACCAGGAATAGTTTGGACTTGTGATTGAAAATACACAATCTACCTAATTTCCTAGTGCATCAGAAAATTATACACTGTGATATAGCCCAAATCTTTCTCTCATTGAATTTCACCTGAAAAAACGATACAATTAGACCTCGGATATTAAGAAAGCTTAAAATCTAATATTTTTTTGTAGAATATAAAATAGATTCAGGTTGTGCCTTCCTTCCTCTTAGACAAGTTACAAAAGACCTGAGAGAGTTGCAAGCAGCTCACTTATGATGAAAAGAAGAAGAATAATTTAATCTAGAGGTCACAGAGTGGAACATCAAATAAACAGCATAAAATTGGCTGTAGTATGTAAAAATAGGTTGTTGTTTAAACATCAGAAGAAAATTATCCTGGTATCTAGATTGAAAAATATGTAATTTACCATAGATATCGACTTTCCAGAAAGTTGCAAATAAAGCAAAAGAACTGGGATGAGTCCTGTTAGAAAAGACTTGGATTAAAATTTAATCAAAAAAACCAGTGTTTTAGCTTGTTTTAGGGAATTAATATTTCAATTAAAGCTTTGTTTCTAAGGACAAATAATCCATAGTGAAAACTTCCCAAGCTTTTCTGATGAAAAAGGTAAAAAAATCTGAGAACTGCAATCTAGCATGCGAATTCTTTCACAGAAGAACTCTGTGAATGAGAATATATCACTCCATCCTTAGAAGGAGTAATACCTTACTTAGTAAGATTAAAGAGATGGTGCAAGTACACAAGGATTTCAGGACTCAGAAGTAAAATTTCTTACCTTGAGGAAAAAATCTAACCTCCTTTCTTTCCCATGATAGTCTAATTAAGAATCTTGGGGTATTGGGGGTAGGGGTGGGGGGAAGGGGTAAGATTAATATATGTAGAGTGTAGAAAGTTCTGCCAAAATTAGGCTGCTGTTTTGGTATCACAATGCCAGACTTCAAAATTCCTGATTTGCATAAAAAGATGGGAAGAGTTTCAGTCTGATGAAGTAATGTAAATGTGCTCTTTTCCTAGGAATGTAATTAAAGCATTGCATTGTCACAAATGACAATTATCTCAAACAAGTTACATAAATAAATAAATAAATTTAAAGTTTTGCATTTCTTTCATGTAAAACATGTTTAATTAAATTATGCTGAAAAAACCCTAAAAATAAAAAAAATTAAAAAATAAATTAACAGAAATTAATTGATGAAATGCTTTTAGGAATGCTTTGTACCAAAGTCATTACAGATCCCTGTTGATACCTGTGAGATTTTACTCTGATGGGAACTAAAGGACATTACTTCACCTGGGAGTACCATTTTGGTTACCTAATTGTGCTTTATTAGTCTGCCTTGAGGGACACTCTTGAAGTCTATAGGAAATGTCAACGTAACTCTGGCTTTTCATTGACATCACACCTAACAGACTCATGTATTTCTCAGAAATGTTTATTATTCCTATAATGAAAATTCTAAAATGAAGCTATTTTGTTTCTTCGTAAATTCTGGGGTTGATGATTTTTTGTTTTGCTTCATATCAGTATACTAAACGAAAAAAATAAAAAGACTACTAGAAGAGAGAACTAGTTTCTTTTCACCTAGGCTTGTAATTCTCAATATCAAATATTTTACTAAAGTGGTTCTGAAATGAATGTTCTCTCTAAGCCAAAGCTGGAGATAGGCACTTTTGAAGAGTCACTTTGACTGTAAAATATACATATTCCTTTTCACTGGATTAATTAAATATTCTTAATAGTCAGCACAGATTTTCCCAGCACTCTCAGTATTTAGTACTCAGTCACTTTTCTGCTGAAATTAGATTCTGCATAATTTTGCACTCAGTGTTTCCTGTTTTGGATTTAACCAATTTATCACTGTCCTTTCTCATTGTAGTGCAAATAACTTTTAGCTGCATATGGGCAGGCAGTGATTATCAGTCTATTCACTGGCAACTGTTCGGAGCAACCGTATTAACTAAATTAAGAAATAAAAAAGGTTCCTGAATTTTTATTGAACTATTATTTTTCGCAAAACCTATTTTGAAATTAAAAAATTATTCTTTACAATAAGTCTACTATAAGAGATATCTAGAAACCTGGCTATGAAACTTTTGCACAGAAAAAATGAAAACTTCTGTTTGAAAACTATATTATTTGGACAGATATTTTGTTATTTTATATTACCATTACCATTTTTCCTTTTCTTCATGAGGTTTTAATGGCAAATGCATTTAGTAAATATCATATCACATTACATCCTATGATAGATCATGTCATGGCAGTGCAGCAGAACTTAAATATTCTTAAATACTCTAGTTTCTTTTCTGTCTACTTAATTTAAAAAATGAAGGAAAGATGTCACATAGAATAGGAGTACATATTTTTTCAGAAGTATGTTTGGTGCAAATTTGGAATCAAATTATTTCAAAACATGAATGTTACCCACAAAGGGAAGCTCTCAGTTCTCTCTTAAGTCTAATTACAAGGGTAATGGTGCATTCAATGATGTTTTTTTCTTTTACAGGGAAAAAATTAGATAACAATATATAATTAATAGTGTAGCACCTATCTCCTACACTGCATACAACATTGTAGCTGTATACACCTAATGAGGAGGAGAGAGGTAATTTCTGCATGTAGAGGGAGAAAGGTGATGTGGAAATATTGGGAAAGCTTCTGAGGAAAATTAAATTGTAAAGTTCACAGTTGACCCCAACAGACTGCTGAGGTTGGACACCTAATGAATACTGCAGTCTCTACATTAATTTCTCTTTTTCCAAGAAACATGCCTCTGATAGAAACTGTACTTTAAACGAGATTTCTATTTCACTGTATTCTGCTACCAGAAGTATAAGCGTGGGCATGCAAACCTTCTGGCTATTTCCCTGGGCTTCATCTGACAATCTAACCCGACAGAGTGCTGATTTACTCAGTGTGTTTTCTACCTTATTACTTCTCTCAGCAGCAAATTATGCTGCCTATATACCTATTATTTGTTCCATACTAGATCCACCTACCTTACTTTTTTAAAAACCAACATGGAAATTATAAAAATACCTCTTCCTCTCCTTTTCCAGATTTCTTACTATCAGTTGTGCCAGCCACTAGCCAAAGTATGAACCCTGGTGATAAGATTCCAATAAATTCTGGTGCTAATATCCATAGAGAGAAGATAATTTTTCTTGTTCATTTTCCAAATAATTTCTTTAAGCTTTTTTAGAGCATGAAACTTTGATCTTATTCTTTATACTAGTTTTTGTATTTCTCAATTTTTTTTTCTTTAGAAAAAGAGGGCATCAAATGAAAATCATTCTTCTCCATGGGACATTTTATCCACTTTGATCTAGTCATTCTTCATATGGTCAAGTAAGAGCCCAGAAGTGTTTTTCATAAAAATAAGGGAAAAACAGCTGCTATTTTTCCAGCTACCAGTACATTTTCAGAAGACTCATGGCTATATCTGCAACTGTTCCTGTGGTCACCCACTACGTATTCTTTTTCATGAGCTTCAAATGTAAATAATTTTTATTAAGTGTTAAGTAGTGTACTTTGGGATCTCTCTTTTATTCTCCCTCCTGACAACAGTAAGAGTGTCTCTGTAGTTATTAGTATATTCAAATGCAGTAGCAAAAAACCCAGATTCTGCAGAATTAATTTAAAAGTCATTGTAATAATGCAGAAGAATGTACCTTGTTATTTTGGCTCCCTTCATCAGTGTTCTGTACTGGGGGTGAGTGAGAGAGATGGTGCGGGGCCCTTACCAGAGCTCCATAAGAAAATTGTGACAAAAAATAGCATGAAAAATTCTGCTTTTTTTAAAACAGAAGATTAAAATGTGTCATATCTTTTCAGAGGCTGAGAATCCTGCATTTTGTGTAGCATGAGACAGACCTTGATGACTTTTCCTCTCCATTCATGGAGAGGTTTCTTCTTCCTCTGATACCTTTTATTTGGTGTAACAAAATCACATCTTCTCCTGACGGGCTGGAATGCCATCTCTGCCATAGCAGCCACTAGCACTTCAGCACAGACCTGCACAGGGAGTTCCAGCAGGCTCATGCTGCAGGCTCAGCAGCTGTTCATGTTAATGGGGTTCTCAAGTCTTAAGTGAAAGTCCCAATAGAGTAGAAATGTTTTGCTCAAATCACTAAAGCCTTGAATATAATGAACTCCACAAGACTGGGATTGTGAAATTTTCATTTTCTATGCTATTTTGTAAGAAATAAGTTTTCTCAATTTTTTTCATTTTTCCTTATTGTTTTTTGTGATGGTATCAAAGTGGAAACACATCACTGTATTTCTACACGTTTACAAAACAGTATTGATGTTAATGTCATTACAATGATATCCTTGAAGACTATTATATAATTCCTTGATACAGGAAACAAAACTTTGTGCTTCTTTGCTTTCTGTGGTTTAAAGAAACCTATTAGTTTGGTGGTATGTGTTTGCTTAGAAAAAAATGAATTAAATTAATTAAAAAAAATATATTGCTTAACTTCATCAAAGATCTTAGAGCAGTAAAAGCTTTGATGTAAAAGCTTTGAAAGTTTTATCTCAGTATATCCTATTCAGCTTCTGAATATTGGAACTATAATAATCAGCGCTTAGGATGAAAAAAATAACTGAGCATAAGTGTTCAATAGAGAAGAGAAACTGTGTAAATTAGAAAGACACTGGTAAATATTGGCATTCTGAAGAGAAGAATAATGACACTAGAAAAGAGAAGTGATATTATTTAATTAATTAAATGAAAATAGAAAATTATCATTACTAGTGTTATTTCAGCGAAAAGTCAATATTTCATTGTTTAGCTGAACCAGCAGCTCTGCAGAAGAATATGCAGTCCAAATAAGACCTGTGAAAAGGACTGCATGCTTCACAACACGCTAATGTGGTTGTTGTATTTAGGCATATAACAAATACAAAACATATTCATCAAAATGAGCGGGTATATGACACAGGATGAACATTTGAAAGCTACAAGTGTTGCATCAAAGGGCATAAAGGATTCCAAATCCTCTTTCAATATTGCAGGATCAACCATTATCACTTTATCTGCTTGTTATTATGGACTTCATTCAAGTAATATCAGCATTTCTCTTCATCAGAAGAATTCCTAAATCAGATGGTGATTGTAATGATCCTGGTGGAAACAAAATCCCCCCACCATAGTCATCAAGCAGGAGCAGAAAAGAAAGAAGTTGTTGCTGGAAATTTGTCTTTGAATATCTGTCCATTGTGTGTTGGGAAACATCCCTGTCTGACCATCCAGGGGCCCTCTGGCGCAGCCACGCTCTCACCACCTGAGCTGGGACCGAGGCCCCTTCACAGCTACACCTCCTACTCTCACACAGTCACACCAGGTTCCCTCACCTGCTTGGTCCCAGGCTTCCCCAGCAGAGTCTCAGATGTCCAGATGCTTCAAATAATTCGATCACGGTGTAATAACTAAGTTACAAAGTAACAGCTCAAGCTGGTGCCTCTGAGGGACTCTGAACAGAGGAACCCCCAGGCTTTTACACCCTCACAGTCTGAGCACGGGATGTGGGGGGCTGTGGGCTCCTGCTGTGCCTCCGAGTGCCAGGTGCCCTGGCTGGGCCACAGGTCCCTGTGCCCTCTGTCAGGCAAAGGGTCAGCAGGGCACGACTTTGTGCCTCGGGCTCTCGTCATGCAGAGCTCAGCCTGCAGCTCACACTGTGGCTGCTCACTGAGACCGCTACTGAAGGTACTCCTCAACATGAGAACCAAAACTTGCTCTGTAATGATATGAACTGAAGATTTTTGTTATTCCTGCTGGAGGTGCATTCAGTAAGAAGAGTGTGACAAACTGGAAGTCACATGGTAAGGTGAAAACAAGCAATATATTGCAACTTAAGAGTCTTAAAAACATGTCTCTATTGCTTTGGGGCATGGCTCTGAGATGTCTCAAAGAGCAATGGTGTATAAATTTACCCTCATGGCTGTGTTCGAGTTTGGTGTCTGTGGTCTTACACCTAGCTATGTTCTAGAAGGTATAACTCTCTTCTGGATATACTGACAAACAAATGCCTACAGTAAAAGTGGATACAGCTGCACTTCATCTTAGGGACTTCATTAAGGCGGTCCTAAAGATCAGGATCATACAGATCCATATAGATGATAGCCCTATAGGCATGGTTCCAGGCATGGCTAGAGGATATTTTCAGAGCAAGAGAGACTCCATGTAAATGTAAGAAGCAACAAGTAGGTGGATTTCAAAGTATATTCTGTATTGAACTCCTTTGTTCTGCCAATCAAATGCTGTGCAGGTACACTTTGGAGTGCCTAATTTTTCCATCCAGGGCATTGGCATAATTTGTCCTCAGTCATTTTTGTTGTCTTAATAATAAAACCCAAGTTGTCTAAATATCTTTTTTTTTTTTTCATTCCTTGGCTGGTATGATGTGTTCCAGGATTGCAGTCACCATTGTATTAAATAGTTTACATTTTGATAAAATTTGTTCTCAGAATTGCTTGTGTCTGTAAAAGAGTGAGGGTAATTAATCACTGACACAGTCATGTTCTTCATTACTCGGTGAATTTAATTAAAACTGGATTTCCTCCTAGAGTAATGAAGTAACTTTTCAGCTCAAAACGCTTAGACTCCTGATTTCCACTTTTGAAGCTCTTGTGTACTCCAGTGGGGGGAATATCAAATGTTTTGACAGCATCCCTGACAGCCTGATTGACTGGTGGCAGTCAGAAAGAGTTTCAGGCTGCTTCAAGTGATTCATGAGTGTGACTAGTGCAGAATTGTCAGTGTCAGAATCACTGAATGTTCTGAGTTGGAAGAGACCTACAAGGATCATCAAGTCCATCTCTTAAGTGAATGGCCCATGATTGATGCTACTGTCAACTGAATGGTGAATCAGACTGTAACACCAGTTTGAAACTTAATGTCCAGCTATGTGTTTGACTCCCAAACTGTACTTCTTTGATTTCACATCTTATACTGTGAAATTAAACTTGCAATTATGAACATTAAGTGACACCCTCAGAAGATATTTAAACACTTAAATTTAGAAACGTGAACTGCCTCATTTATCACAATCAAGGACTTGATATCTTGTTTACTAGCCAAGTTTTTCTGTCCATCTGGTGTAAGCATCAAATACAAGTAAGCAGTTTTATTGCAACTGAAAGAGTCCAAGTGCATAATCTTTGCCAAGGCTCAGAAACCCCCTTTCTGTGAATCGTACAAGTTTCTGGCATGTTTCACTGATTGCTACAGGACAGATATGACTACGTTTCTTCAATATGCATGTCTGGACAGCAGAAATAGGCTCTTGCCAAACTATGTTTTAACTAAGACTTGATAGTAATTTTTTCCCAGTAGTTTCCACATATAAACACAGAATGGTTGAGGTTAGAAGAGATACTTGGAGATCCTACAGTCCAACCCAACCATTTCAACCAGCGTCAGCCACAGCAGGTTGCCCAGGACAGTATCCTGCTGAGTTTTACACATGTCCAAGGATGAAGACTCCACAATCTCTCTGGGCAACCTATTCCAGTGTTTTATCACTCTTACAGTTTTTTTTTTTTTTTTTAATGTTTAAGTGGTATTTCCTGTGTTTCAGTTTGAATCAATTGCCTCTTGTCCTTTCACTGTGTTTCACCAATGAGAAGAATCTGGCGGCATAATTTTTTATCAGGTACTTACACAACTTGGTAAGTGCCTCCCCCTCTCCCAGGACATCTTTGTTACAAGTTAAAAATTCCCAGTCCTTTCAGCCTGTCCTTATATGACAGTTGCTGAATCCTTTAATCATTTTAGTGGCCCTATGTGTATATACTTTCTTCTGCAATGCGTTTGCCTTTATCCCTCACAGCAGCTGTCAATTTTTTACTAGAACTTTTGAAGAGAAAGGTGGTATTCTCAGTCAATAAATCATTTCTGTGGCCAAAAATGGTTTGAGGCATTGTTTTCAGACAGTCTGCATCTCTATTAATTTTAGACTATTTTCACAAAAGATTGACCCTTAAGTAAAAAGCCTCTATGAATTATTTATTTCTGTACTTTCAGAGAAAGTTGAGCTGGACTATGGGAAAGTTGTAAATAGTTAAAAAATACGTCAAAGTGTAGAATTCACGTAATTTCTGTTGTAGGACTCAAAAAATGCACTAGAAGTTTCTGATGTATTACTTGTGAGATTTACCTATACGAAAAATAACTTGTAATTTGAAAGGAAATTTAAAAATCTTTAGTCTCCTGAACTGTGTGCATTGCTTTCATGTATTTATTGACATGCACAATCATGCTCAAGAAGTCCATCACATCAGAAAAGGGTTTCTAATTCAAAACTATTTAGCTAATTGTAAGTTTGTCATTGCATCCTGCAAGGACTTTTTTTGTTTTTCAACTGAAACCTGGATTACCTTGTTTGTTTAAGTGAGGTGACAGTTTAGTCTTAAAAATATTAGGATTTTTTTTTAACATCTCACAAGGACCTGAATCCTAAAGTATTCAAGGTCAAACAATTTTCTCCTCCTCAGTTATATTTTCTATAGCTTTTGCACACAGTTTTGCATCAGGAAATTCTACTTTTGCGAGGGCAACTATAATTGTAGATTATGAAAGATACTTTTCAAATTGCAGTTACCAAGCAACCTGTCACTACCTGACAGTTCTTACCCCTGTTTCATAAAGCCTTTGTTATAGGTTTTTTTAGCAAAAATAAAACCCCACCAAAATTCTTTGAAAGCAAATTGTTACCAGCATAGAGTTTTCAAGTCCAAATTATTTAATTAAAAAAGCTTAAGTTTATATATTTAATTTGGAGTAAAGAAAATGGCATATAATAAAATTCTGAAATAACTTCTATAATCATGCCATTTAAACTGGTTTTCTTTTTCAATTATTTTGATTCTACTCTGAATTGAAATATTTGAATCTCACAATTGTATTTCTCTGTAATCAATATGAGCATTATTTAGCTTTTTTTTCCCTTAAATGCCGTATGTACTCTTTATGTGGATGAATTCTTTTTTTCTTAATGACTGTTAGGAAGCTTTTTATACTGACCTTGTTGGAGGCAGAGCAAGGCTATTTGTCTTGCTGGCAGACATCAGCAACTGATAAAAAATAGTGGTACTGAATACGGTTGCTCACTTGGAAGGGTAAGAACTAACCAGAAGTATTCTGAAAAGTGGGATAGGTGGAAACTTCTCTGGTGCTCACAGTGCAAACACCAATCATGTGGTATATATTATGTTATGTTACCAATAAAATCTGAACATTCTAGTGAACAAAATAGCTTATAACCCCTAGCGTCAGGCCTGTAAATGAAGAGCTGAATCCATTAAGGAGTGATCTTCCTGCATTAGTTCTTGCTCTGAAAGGTGAAGCATACCACAGAGTCCCCCATGGACATGGGGAAAAACACTGCTGAAGGGACATTGTTCAAAGGAAGATGAGCATGAAGGATTCCACAGGCAAAGGGAATCCTCTGTGTAATGAGTTCCTATGCCTTGATGTACCTCTTCTTGAAAACAGAACGAGCCTATGAGACACATCAAATAAATCCACAGTGAGGTGTAAGGCTGTTTAACCTCCTGCAGTCTCTGCTGCAACAGTGAGCAAAGGCCAGGTGTGAGAATTGGAATGGACCCCCTGTCCACCTTCCTGTGCTCATCTTTTGTCCCTTCTCTTCAAAACCCACTGGAATTGTGCCTTCAAACAGCAGGACATGCAGGCTTTCACTGCAAGCAGGCTTCTGAAACTGGCTGTTGCTCTGCCATGGGACAAGAAGTGTGATATGTTCACTGTGAGATGTTCTTCATCTATCTCCTTTGTCTTCTCCATCTCCCAGCTCTGTAGTTTGGCTTTTCTTTTATCTGAGAGAATGTGAGCAGTGTGTGGTAGACATCTTGCATATGAGCTCTGTACAAAAGATATTTTCTCATCAGGGCACTATTCCTGCTGTTCTTCAGACTCCTACATACAATTCAGCTTTTATAAAACAATAGAAACATTACAGAGAATTAGGTCTTCAGTCTTTTGATGTAGATAAGTAGATATGGATAAAATAAAAATTGGTGCCATCTTGCACTTTGGTTATGGTTCAAATCAGACTCCTGAGATTAAGTAAAAAGCTTCTGCAATTTCATTTAAAAAAAAAAATCTTCCTCTGAATCCTGATTTTGTCTGAGAGCAGAGCATGGGATTTCAAGGGACTGCTGAGCCATATTCCAAATTTGATTCAAATCCAACATGTACTACAACATCTTTAAAAATCCCTCTTTTTGTGGAATTATGAGCCTGTTCTTAAATGCTAGTATATCAGATCCATTTTGAAAACTGTTTAGTCTGGGCTTCACTATTAAAATAAAAAAAGAAGAAAAAAATATTAGAAAAATAGAAAAAAATAGATTGGTCTTCTTGTTCAATATGAGAAAAATATTAATGATAAAACTGTCAGAATGTGAGGCAGAACGAATTAAAGAAAGCCTTTTGCCTGGTTTTAAAATTGAAAAAGAATTCATTACCACAAGCTCAGAATTAACAGTATTATTGACAACGCTAATTCTGGTCTTATAAAAGCATAGTTTTGGAATTTGACAAAGCAGGAAAACCATGATGAATATAAGTAATTACATTTTATTCAGGTTAATTACTTTAACCTCACTTGAATCTGTATTAAAAATATAGATAGTTATACCAGTTGACACAAAAAAGAGAATTATTGAGGAATGTAGCTCAGGAGATATATTAAGTTTTGACCAGTATGATAAATTGTTTTCGAAGGCAGGTTTTGGGTACAAAAAAATCTCCATTCAAGTTTTTTTTAAATTGATTCATTCTTTACTATATGCTTTTTGCTTTGATTTGTAACCTGAAACAGGGACTGGTTATTTCCAGGAGAGGTATTGGACATTATGGACTACTACAGTTGTCCTTTCCAAATTTAAAAATTGGAACTGTTAATCAGATTACTTAAGCTAACCAGAACACTGGTCCAAAATGTGTAAACATGGTTGAAATATTTCCTCTTGCAAGTAAGATTCACATATTTGGACTGGTTCACATTCTTATGAAAAGGACTGCTGATCTTCAAACTCAATATAAAATACTTTTGTCTAACCAAGTTTTCAAAGAACTGATCATTTCTCAATACCTGAGTTCCATGAGAAACATTCCCCATTGTTTCAACCTCTTGAAATTTGCAATTTTTAGATGATACGCTTTTCGTAGTAAGTCTTAATCAATGTGTCTCATCAACTGAAGAAAGAGAAAAAAAGGGGTCTTTTCAAAAAAATTAAGGATCTCAAAATTGCTGTATCTGATTGAGTTCATAATTTCACACAATGTAAATTTCCCCTCAGAAATTTCAGCTGAAAATGCTGCACTATGACACAAAATGTATCTTTTCCATCTATCCAACTACTATTAAAACAACACAAAAATCACTTGTGTCCTGGAAACTGACTCTTCTGCAATCAGTGATATGAATGATGGACTGTGTGAATGAGCTGTAACTGCACAGAGTCATCAAGTAATCCCTGATTGCAACTGAAAGATGAAGAAACAATCCAATTAGCTTCAGGTAAGTTAACGTTTGTATGAATGGCTTCTTTAGCCAATAGAGAAAGTTTAGCAGCAGTCTTAGGCCGTAGCTTTAGATGTTCCTGTATCAGAACTTATAAATAGAGTGATTATTATAAAAATAAATAATTAGAAAAACTATCAGGAAGAAAATTTATGTGAACCCTCACTGTTGACCAGGCTGACAGTAACAGCAAGTATAGCTATATAAATATAAATAGCTTGAAAACAGAAAGTTTTTAAGTCTGTTAAATTGAAAACGTGTTCTAGGAATGCGATTCCGTGCGATTCCATGTGATTCCATCCTGAGGATGCATTATGTGTATATAACATGTATAACTGATAGTGTAGCAGTCAGAGCATGCAACAGGAAATGTGCATAGGATCATCGTTCATCCTATTCCAAATTCACACTGCAGGGACTATAGTGGGATAGCTGTACTTCATGCCTCACTACAGCCATAAGTAGGTGGCATAATTTTTTGCCAAAAATAACTCTGAAAGCTGGGAAAGGTTCTCAGCAGGAGCTCGGCAGTGGTGCAGAGTACTGATGTAGCATTAAGAATAGAAGTGCTCTGGTACTGCTAATCTCCGGCATTCAAGAGTCATGACTAAGGCTGCATAGAAATCATGAGATGGCACAAAATAATCAGATACAAACAAACAAGCAAACAGTTTCTAGAAGTGGATGGAATTTTAATTAGCTCCCTGCTTGGGAATCTTTTGGGTTCACTGAGGCCATATATTCTAGTTTATCTTAGCAGCTGCAGAAGCTAGATATACACTGTGAAATGAAAGCTTATGTTTTTGTATAAGCAGAAAATGTCTTGAAGGGTTCAGCCTTAAGCAATATACAAGTACTATAAAAATTTGCAAGAAATGATAACTGTTTTTCTTACTGTAGTATTTCCTTTGTTCAGTATTGAAGAAAAATACTCTGGTTTTTCTCTTTCTTTCCTCACTGTTGATGTTGGCCCCTCATTCTGCATGATAACAAGAGAGTCAGGGTTCTTCTGACTCTTGTCAAGGTTCCATAAGCTGCATTTCTCTCAGGGATGGAAAGGTTCAGCTTTATCAGTCTATTTCTCTCTCGCACTCCCTGATAGCCCTCAGCTTCTTTACTTCCTCTATAAGCTCTGCCCCCAGGCCGATCATCTACCTGGTCACACCACATGCAGGTGTCCTCTCTTTTTTTCCCTCAGATACTAATGCCAGGCTCAAATACTCCCTGCAGCCTGAGGAAGCGAGGAGCTGGACCACTGCATGTTTCTGAGGGAACTCCACCTGCATCACCACGCTCCTTCCAGCGATGGCTTTCAACCGTGTGGAAATCATCCTTGGGTATGTTCTGGCTGGGCAGGTGAAAACTCCCAGGTGAGCTTGCCTCAGGAGCTGGGGGGTGGCTGTGTCCTCCTACATGCTCTATCCATGTGAAGTGCCACACTGTGCCCCGGCTGCCCGCGCAGGTTGCTCACTCTCCCTGGAGTCATTTGCATCTCCCGCGGCTGCTCTGGAAAAGCCCTCAGCATGCCAGCCTTGCTCATGACAGCTGCCAGGTCCTACCGAGTCTCTGCATTTTCTCTCAGGTTTCCCTGGCTCCAGGAACCCCTCCTCTAGCTCCTTCAGGTATTTTGTGCCAGAACGTGCCATAGCTGCTGCTGCTGTCACCACTGTCGCTATGTGCCTCGTTGACTGACTAATGCTAGATTTAAAATGAGCAATAAAATAATTTTTTTAAAAAGGGTAGTTTTTTTCTCTAGATGCAGATGAAAACATGCCTGTAAACTGCTGAAATGTTACTACTTTCCTGTTTTGGTCTTTTTTGTATAATTTATCTACACTGATTTGTTGATTTCAAGTGTTCATATGCTTCAATGTTTATTATCCCCTCTCCCCCTTTGCTAGTCTATTGTTAGTACTTTGAGTCCTTTTTCAAAGTACTACAGCTTATGTAAGTAGGTGTCAGCCTTCTTTCTCTATATTCTATAAATTTCAGTTCTAGAAAGTATACTTAATTTTTTTTTCAGTGGAAAGATAAATCAAATCTGAGTGCTCTACCACCAATTTCAGCTCAGGCTATGATTAGGAACCTACTCACTGGCTCTGAAAGAGATCAAGGTGTAGGACAGATCAGCTCATTTTTGTCATCAACTCTTCTTTGCTCCTTGCTCCTCATAATCGCTTTGGCTAGCTACTCACTCATTTCAGATTATAATTCTGTAATTTCAGCTCCTTGGCAGACATATCCTCTTACGGACCATATCTGTGTAGTCCTTTTTTTAAAAGCAACTCACTGCTAATGAAATTTTATTGATCCTGCATTGGCTAGAATCTCTCCAAGATTAAAATATCACTCCTCAACTGTTACAGAGCAGTTGACCAGGCATTTGGCATTTTAGAACAGGCATAACAGAAATGTAACTCTAGTCTCCTTCCTTCCTTCCTTCCTTCCTTCCTTCCTTCCTTCCTTCCTTCCTTCCTCTTTCTCTCTTTGCTTTTTTCCTTCCTTCTTTCCTTCTTTCACCCTCTCTTTCTCTCTGTGGCATGCCTAAGTTTCAGCCTCCTGATGAAGAAAACTTACCACTCAGGACCTAGTAAGGAGTATTAGCCCCCTCTTGTGGAAAAATACCTTTGATTCTTCAGCCTCTTAGTATAGTGAATGTTACAGAAAGCATACACAACATTACATCATACAACTTGTGTATCAGTGGAATGCCTATACAAAAAATTTAAGCATAATACAGTTTGATAAGACTGCCTGTCAGCAACCATTGCATATAGATGGCTAATAGTAACTCACTGCTTGAGTATCTTCTTGTGGGTATGAGCAAGAATACCTTTCAGTGGTGTTATTTTCAGCCCTTCCCTTAAAAATCTCCCGCTGTGCTTCTGACTGCCTGGAGCAGGTTGAACCAATGGTGGTAATTATCCCTTTGGAGTTCTTTTGGAAAGAATTCTGGTTATAGAATAGATAGCTGGAAAAATTAAAAGGGAATGGGAATAATGTTTTATGAATATAATGCGATGCTTATTTTGTGTTTATTATAAAATCTACTGATTAGGTGGACTAAATTTAACATTTAAGGCATTTCTATCAATAATACTAAAGAAAAATTATTTTGATGAAAACTACTGTATTACATTTAAATACACAGAGTAATACCATTTAGTGTAAAGGTATTTTATCTAAGATTCGGAGAAATTAAACTGAATATATACTGCAGCTTGTCTGGCCCAAATTAGCAAAGCAGAAAAATCTCATTGCCAGCTCATTCCAACACTGACATTGCAATTAGAGTGTAAGGACCTTTTAAAAGTTTACTTTTAAAAGTAGATGTGGATTGGTATTTGGGAACACAGTGTGTGGTGCTCTGTCTGACAGCCATCTGATATAATAAGGATTTCAGACAATGAAAAACAGCATTCTGGACCTCATATTTTACAATTAATGTAATATGCAAGAATCATGCTATGAGCTTACTTTTTGAGGACCCCAGTTCTAACTGATGGCATTATATAATTAACCATATTTCTCTAAGATGTAGTCTAGCAAAACTCAGTTGAACTGCATCAAACAATTCATTAAAAAGCACCATGCAAAATGTAACAGATGGGTCTATATTAAATATGTTAATTTAAATATCTCCTACCCTGAATGTTTTGTCTTTTGTGAAATTAGAGGAATACACTCCTATTCAATAATTTGTAAACTGAAAAACTCTTTTAGCCTGTTCCTGCAGGGTAAGTCATAATTTTGGTGAACATGACAGAGGTTCCTACTTTGTGTTTCTTTTAGGTTCAGTCAATCCACTCCCAATATCAATATTTATCCTTACAAGTTGTATTCTAGATTTAATTTCACTGGAGCCTTAAATATTTCATTACTGTTATTTTGTAAATAATATGACTGAGATGATTGGCAAATTATATTTGCTATTGTCATATTGGTTTCATGTTGACAGCTCAAAGCATTTTAAAATCAGCTGATGCAGTCAGATTTTTCTCCTTTATAGTTCTTCTACTAAGTTTCAAAGTTATAGAAGTTTTCTTATTATTAATCCCCATTACACAGCCTTCTATTTCAGTTCACACTGTAAATTTTTCACTTGTCTCTAGCTCTAAACTACCACAAATCAAACTCATACTTCACTCAAATTTAAAAAGGTATTAAGATCTATTTCAAAACAAATAATTTCCTTGTGACTGATGCTTTTTTTAATAACATAATTTATTCTGATTTCTCTTGGCTGAGTTATTTACTAAACTCAGCACTCACCTACTAATCTCTATTTATGATCCTTAATTTGCGATACCTTTTTATTGTAACTAAATTGCTGATATTACAGATACAGAATCTTATTTCAATGGAACCATACACTGCACAATGAGAGAAGTTCCTCTGAGATGTACTCATGCAAAACTCCGTTGAACTGAAGGAAATATTTCATAAGCAGAGCAGAAAAGAAAATGAAGCCAAATTAAGACTACAAGAGAGGACTGATAAGGATTATGTGACAGAACAATAATGTGATGAGGATTTCTGTTTTATTTTCAGCTTGCAAACATATTGTATGTCAAAGTACATCTCTGTTTATAGTAAAATATGGGCAATTTGATATATGTACACAGAAGAGCACACTTCCCCTCATAAATATGCATTTTGATCTCATATTAGCAATGACCTACACATTCTGTTGCATATGGAATAAGATCTTCAAAGTCTCATGTCTCTTTCCATCTTGACTTTGGGCCTTTTCTTTTTTCTTTTTTCCCCCCCTTTTTGCTCTTTTTCTTCTTTAGTTTTTTCCTTTTAATTTCCCTTTCCCTTTCCTTTTTTTTT